>JAPCYP010000088.1:1200000-1800000 GCA_035048595.1 Echinosophora koreensis | reverse complement strand
TTCATCTTGGATACTTTGTGTAGAAGGTTGAGAAGTGCGAGCATCCCTGAGCTTCAGGTAGTTGTAAAAAACAACACCACTTAAAGCTGCCCACTCAAAAATAATTAATATAAAGAGCCAGTTCGAAGAAATCCACGGAAGACATGAACTTTAAACTACTATAATGTTTTTCAATAAAGAAACATATACCTATAGCATAGCCAATAATATTAAGCCCAGTAATCTTTGATTCAGGAAATAAAATAGTTGACAGAGTGATAAGTATCCAGTCTTTCAAAACTCCAGCCACTCGAATAGTTACAGCCCCAGTTCTACCAATCACTAAGAATGTTGAAAAATTCAATGCCAAAGCACAAAGAGCATTTGAAAAAAATATCCAGAAGTTAAACTGCATATGTGGAGCTTCCATCTCAGGCTTCTCAAGGATATACCATGGGATAAAGAGAAATACGAAGCTGCATATATTGATGAGTAAGTAATGATTATCAGTAAGATAAAATAAGGATATATTTAGTAATCATTATTCAGCCAGATAAAATGTTCCCAGGACCCAAGATGGGAGCAGCAGAGCAATCATTTACAGGTGAAGCGCAAAAAAAGTAGCAGAGACAAATTTCAATCAGAAGGGCAGGACTAAGATTATCATAAGAGCAACATAATATCTCCTGCAGCATTTTGACAAATAAACTTTTTTGAACACAAAATAAGCTAATTCAAACACACAAACATTCAAGTGTCAACACATCTAATAGGGATGCAAAACCCACAATTTTCAGTACCATTATGTAAGTACATGTCAAAATCAACATCAACATCCCATATAAAATAAATGTCAGATTTTTCTCCTACAGGTATAAGTGAAACTAAATGTGGGCTTTCATATACACAAGAACAGAACTACCTGCAGGGTGCTATGTAATACAAGCTGGTGATAGGGTTTAGTGTCAAGCCCTTCTTTTGAAGAAGAACTTGAGTTAAGACCAGCCTCAATGCTTCAGCAATTATTCCTGTTACCTGATAAACTGTACCGATCACATTAAAATGAATTTCCCCATAGGAGGAAATGACAACTCCAACACTGACCAGCACCATGTTCCAGAACACATCACACCTTAATTTCTCAGTTCCCCAGACAACAGCCGTGAGAAATGTTGCCACCGGCACTGTAAATAAAATTTGTGTACAATCAAAAAAAAAAAAAGGACAATCATCCATTAGAATGCCATTTTCCATAAAAATGTCGAATGGAAAGATGATACACAAAAATAAACTTACTCAGGGCTTTCAGCATCTGGATGAAAGCTACAGAAATGAACAAATAAGCAGTGTTCCCAAACCTAAATAGACAATGAAATATTAATCCACTATTTACAACACGGGGAATGATGAGGTTGCAAAATCACAGCAAGCATATGATAGTATCAGTGGACACATCTCAGTTACTATTAATACAACTTCAACTCAAAAAATTTATTTGATTTCATGATCAATCAACTATGTTACCAACTACTTACCAATAAAGCAATGCAATACGTTAAAGGCTCAAATCTAAAATGAGTCAAGACCGGTAATTTTAAAATAATTTGTTAACTTCAGAAAATGTTGAGAAATCATGAGTTTTTTTATCAGGTAAAATCCTAGTAAATGCATATGGCAGTCAACATAATGAATAACAAATACATCATACATGTCCTGTAAAAAGTTAATTAAATGTTATTATATTTGTATACAGAATTTGATGCCAGACCATTTTTTGCATGATCCAAGAAGTTTGTAATGACACCATTTAATTTACTACTAAATGCAGAAGGAAGTCAACAGAATCAATAACAAATACATTATACACTTTCAATAAAATGTTAGTTTAAATTCTCATATCTACAAATAAAATTCCTAATCAACATTTTTGTGCCACATCAATTCCGCATGGCCCCAACCACACATGAGCATGCACACATGGAAAAAGAAACAACATCGGCTTCTCTAAAATGCCGGGTAAATGTACTCAGTGACATCAGATTGATTTTCCAAGCATAAAATTGAACATGGGGGATGTAAGGCACACATATATTACAATTAACATATGGCTTTGGTCAAATTATAACCACGTCAGGTCAATAATACCAATTGCTTACCATGACATCAGCTTAATTTCCCAATCATTGAATTGAACGTAGGAGACTCTTAAGGCACAAACACATTACAATTTACATATGGCTTTTCTCAAATTACAACATCAAGTCAATAATATCAATTGCTTACCACAGACTTGCTGCAAAGAAGGCGCTTATAGGGACCACACAAGTTGCATATCTGCAAATCACACATTTTATGTGAACTGTGAAGCTAGAAATATTAAATGAAATGTGAAACATGATGTCTGTAGAATTCTTACATATTAAATGTCATTTTAACTGGTGATACAACCTACATCAATTGAAAAAGGGGGATCACCTGGTTAATTCAGAAATAATCTCAAAAAAAAGCTAAAGCATATTAAGGGATTAGCGGTAAGGAGTGAACAGAACAATAAAGAAGGGGAGTACGGAGAAATAATAAAGAAAAAGCTAGTCTAAAACTGATAACATTACAAACTCCAACAGACTCATACCTTCAGAACACGGATAAGCAAAAAGGCCACGGCTCCAGAAAAGGCCATATGGATCATTGTGAGTGTTATTGGAAATGGAAAATTAAAGTACAATGTGGAGAGGACCCACTGCAATAAACCAATTACCATAAAAGGAAAGAGATTGAGCAAACCAACCAAATAACAGTACAAGATAAATCATAAACATAAACGAAAGAATTTGTTGGCATATGATATATCTGAAATCCCTTGCCTTGTTGTACAGAATAACCCCTGATGAAAGTGAAATGTAAACTAGAAGGTAGATGTAGGTCAGCAAATGCTGCTTAGTCATCATTGGTACGGTGACTGCCATATCTATCCTGCAAAACCCAATGCAATCCACAATGTGAAAGATATTTCGACATAAGAACGCCAGCTATCTGTGTTTATTATCATTGTGGTGTGGAGCAATTAACTTCATTACAAGTTACAACAGTCATTGTCGTTCAAAGACCCAGGTCAATATAAGTAGTAATGAGATTAAAAAAAAAAACACTTGTGTATGTGTGTACAAACACACATATTTCTCTCATTGTCACCTATAGTTCTATACTTGAATTGATAAACAAGTATTTCTAAGAATAAGTTACACAGGGTTCAACATCAATTAGAGTTTTCCCTTACAAACTCCCTTGTACCAAATTGTTCTAGACTGATATCCTGGATCCAGACCCAACATGACCAGTCTAACATTGGTCGGCCAACTTGCAGCTCCGGGTTGCCTTGGCCCTCATAACTGATTACCTACTTAACAGGAAACTACTAACAATTGGTCAATCTGGTGCTATAAAGCTTCCGCTATGCTCTAGGTTCAGGTAAAGGGTCAAACCCACTATGTGGGTCTATAGTAGGCAGCCTTACCTAAGCAAAATATTTTGCAAGGTACTAATCCCTCAAAACTACAAAATCCCTCTTTAATGAGAATATTTTGGAACCATATCTCCCTCATAGCTACCAATCTTAGTTATATGGAAACAATTTCTCCTCGAATTTTACTACCCCTGCAAGTAATTGCACTTAATCAATATAAGGCTAAGTTACTCAGGTGCATATCTACTCCAACTCAAACTCTTCTCCTAGTGCACCCCTAACTTAAGGGTCAGCATGCATACACCACCCCTTCTCAGTCACCATTAATTAGAAGACGAGATCAGATGCATACCTCTAATCCCGGCTTTGAAACAAGTATTAGATATGAAATAGATGGAAATGAGAGTTACATAAAGTCATTTCAATATCAATAAGCAGAACTACCAAGTTAAATAAATAAACATAGATGATATAAAGCAAGAGCTAAAGTGCTTTACTCAAATTAGGAAGAGCACACACTCCACAAAGATTCTTACATAAAATATATGGAACAAACTAATAGTGTGACATGGGTACTGTTTGATTCGTAATGTGAATAGAAAGTTTAGAATTGATTCAATGGTATAATGCTGAATTCATATGACACAAACACAACGATTATTTTCAAAAATAATAATAATAATAAGTGTGGGAATACGAAATTGAGTGAGATTTAGTGTGGGGAATAAAATAATGAGAAGAAATCAAAGAAACGAGAATCGTGAAACAATAATAAAGAAAGAAGAAGAGGAGAAGAGGAAAGAGAGGCATTTTACCTGGTAAACTGAACTGATCTGAAAAGTAAAATGACGAATCGAATCGAGAATGGAATGGAAGGGAGAGAGCGTGGGTTTAGAATCAGAGCACGCGAACAAAATTGAAGGACCGGGAGGCGGAGACGAGATATCCGAGATTTTGTACTTTTCACTTGAAAAGTAAAAGATTGATTTTTGTCTCTAAATCAGCAAATAAAATCTCTTCGGACAACGCTTGCGTAAAGTTTTATTTGGGTTAGCATGGTGGTTTTATTTAGAGTAAAACTCCAAAATAGTCCCTCAAATTTTTTAAGTAGGATAGTTTGGTCTCTAAAAAAATAAAGTATAATTTGGTCCCCCAAATTTCAAAACGGGGGACAACTTGGTCCTTATGGAGGGACCAGAACGTCCCCCGTTATGAAATTTGGGGACCAAATTGTCTCCCGTTTTGAAATTTGGGGAACCAAATTGTCCTTTATTTTTTCAGGGACTAAACTGTCTTACTTGAAAAATTTGATGGACCACTTTGGGTCTTCACTCTTTTATTTAATAAAAAGAGTTTCATTTTATTTTTTATCGTAATCCTAATTTATTTTTATTTTTTTTGTTGCACCAAAGTATCCTTACTACCTATAGTTAGAGACTAATCTCTTTCAAAACATAGAAATCAATGAAGTGGATTTTGCATCTCTCAACAAAGTCTTTTTATACATTCTGTAGGAACCGAACTCATAATATCACTCTTAAGTAATCCAATTATCTATCAATTGGGTTTTGTTGCCTAATCCTAACTAATTTAAATAGGATAGAAAAAACTTGTAAAGTACTTAAATATGATACAACTTATTATAACTTATTAGAGTTTTCTAAATGATACAAGTTTTTTTATGTAAAGAAATAAAAAATAATATTTGGATAAATTTAAATAAGTAACTTATTAATCTTCCAAAAACTATTTTTAGCTTATATTATGAAGCCAATTTTTTTAGCTTATTGTTAAAGTCTCTACAAAAATTACTTTTAAGCATGACCAAGAAATTGTTTTATACATTTACAGAATAATTATATCACATTATAATTTGAAATTTCATAAAAATCAAATTCTTAAATCTCTCATCTTCAACTCTCTCAACCTTATAAATATTAGAATTTTAAAAGTGTTTCATCAAGTATATATCTAAATACTAAATAACTAAGTCTAAAGGGACATTATTGCATAATTTACTTTAAGTTAATGAGTGAAAATAAGAGTTTGCTCGCATGTTTTAGAAAGTTTAAACACCTCTCACTCAAATTTAAAAATTTAACATGCACATTTTAAAACAACGTAATGTTCATGGATGTCTATGATTTTTTCTCCTTTGAGAAAAATAACATTAATTACAATAATATAATATAACATCATTGATTGGGCTCAGTTATGCCCTTTACATGCTCTTTATATGTAAACAAAATTCACAACAACAAAAAGGTAAAAATCTTCTAGGCATGGAGAATACATACTTATGCTTACTAGTTATGATCTCTCGTCAATTTATAAATTATAAAAAGTAATTTTTACACAAAATCAACTAAAATTATCATGTATAGTTATTAAACAATTATTATTATTAACAGGAATTTGCGTCCATGTTAATCAACATTTTTTATTTTATTATTATTTTTAAGTTACAAGGGAAAGGTACAGACCCAAGTGCTCATAGTCATTGATGAGACAACCACAACCAGCAGCGGTACTTTTTCCATCAAGTGAAGTCCAAGGTTCACAAGAACGAACGACCATAGTTGGCTCACCTAGCCAGTCAGCTATTTGAATAGAACATAGGTATTTCGAATCCTCCAATTCTTCTCAAGGAAATCAGAAATAAGCTTTACAATATAGCTGGCTACAAGGGTGACTGGCACCACATCCAGTAAGAGCAGAATCTACTGCACTCAATAAATGGCACTGAACTCAGGGAATATATGTTTCTCAAGGATTTCAAGTAAGATGGGAATAATTCCAGCCGAAAGGGGCATAGAAAGAAGGAAAATAGAGCAAACAACTCACAATTAAAAGAAGCATGTAAACCTCAAAGAACCTCATGAATTATGAACAAAAATGAATGCAGTGTAAACAATAGGATATATAACCATGTTCGAGCAATTTACCATCAGCTTTTGAAGCAGAATTTTTTCTTATATTTCGCATGCACAATTGTGCACATACTCACAGATACAGATAGAAAGATATACAGACAGATCAGTTTGTTGTTTCACTAGCTGGTCCAGGTCTTGCATTCAACAAAGGTTGAAGAGCTTTGACTACAATGCTCATGTTTGGTCTGAAATCAGCTTCATATTGCACGCACAGTGCAGCAACAGCGGCCATCTGTAATTAACCAAGCATCATGTTGTTATAAATTAATTTACTGGTCTTAATTATATTAATAGTCAATCTCTCCAACATAGAAGTGTGTATTATTATTTCTACAGTTGAGTATTTTATCCTCTTGATACCAGTTAATGACTTAACTTCTAAAACTGAGAACAGAACTATAGAGAGAAAGGCATATCATTCCAATTGTTCAACATATTAATTTATTCAACAAATTTCCCTCTAAAGGAAATGATACAACAAAGTTTTAGATTCAACTTCTGGTCTCATGCATAACATTTAACAACCACACAAGATATAAGAATTCTATCTCTGTACTGTAAGCTACTTTTAATGAGTTTGCTAATTCATAGGCATGTATTTCAAATATCTACAAGTTCGTATTCTGCCAATAACACATTTCCATAAACAGTCCACAACACCTCAGCAAGGAAAGTAGTACAACAAAAAAATAAAATAGGAAGAAAAATATAATAAAACACAGTGAACCACCTTGGCAACAGCTTTGGGCGGGTAATCTCCCCCCAGTCTTCCATCTACACATTGCCTGACTTTATCCTCACTGAGTTTTGGTGTAGCCTGAAACACATCAGTTACCGTGGTCAGCTGGCCTACACTCTAAATTTTCTGACAAGAGAGACGTTAGATCATAATAATGAGGATTGGATTTACCCAAGTAACCAGGCTTTGCTGCCCACGTGGTAGTGTATGATCAACAGGCTTCCTTCCAGTCAAAAGTTCCAGAAGGACAACACCAAAGCTGTAGACATCACTCTTAGAATTCAGTTGCCCAGTCATTGCATATCTGCATCCCACAAGATTAGCTAGATGATATGGCAGTCAAGATAAATACTTCCCAAGACACTATTAAAAGAATAATTTTATTTCTCCAAAATTGATTCTAAGTAAAACTTGATAAAGAAATGCACAAAGAAGGTATGGGAATTCATAGTGCTTTTCTAGTCGCTTATGGAAGAAGAAAATTTTCTATTGCTTTTCCATTAATTCTTCAGCAACTATGCTCAAAATCAATAGTTCCATGATAACCAATAGGGCTAACTAAAGCATGTGATACAGTATGTATCTAGAAAAATTGATATGCAAATATCTTACTCTGGTGCATGATAACCAAATGTTCCAAGGACACGGGTGGAATGAAGACGTGCAGCCATGTCAGGAGCCTGATTTGACAAATCAAAATCTGCAATTTTAGCAACATCATCATCAAATATTAGTACATTGCTTGACTTTATGTCCCGGTGGATAATGTGGGGATTAGCTCTCTCATGTAAGTATTCGAGCCCCTTTGCAGCCCCTACAGCAATTTTAACTCTCTGTGCCCATGTCAGAACAGGACCAGGCTGTGCTCCTTTAACACCTTTTCTACCTGCATGTAAATGATAATGATAAGAACATAACAGGCAATAAAAAAACTAATGTTAAAAATCCATAATCTTCTGGCTTCCTCTAATATGAAAAGAATTTTTTTCCCACAAACGGTTCATAAACGTCAATAGTTTTATGATTCAGCCAATTGAAAGACAAAACCATATACCATGTAAAATATCATGAAGAGACCCATTAGATGCAAACTCGTAAGCAAGAATACGGGAGCTTCCATCGACACAATAACCGAGCAATTGAACAAAATTGTCATGCTTCAGTCGGGAAACCATTGAAACCTAAAAGTTCAAAAACCAAGTGAATGAAGTGATTTATGGGATTTGAACAACTTCAATGACCTCAAAGTAAGCCAAGGTCGTTACATATACCTGGGCTAAAAACTCCTCATCAGGCTGTTTACTGGCATCTAACTTCTTAATTGCTGCAGCCTGCCCACTTTTGAGAACACCATAATATACTCTTCCATAGGATCCCTCTCCAATCAGAGAAACTTCTCCAAAGTTTTCTGTAATTTCTTTTAGTTCATCCACTAGTATGGCAGGAACTTCAATGGGCTGAACTTTAACAGCTTGAGCACCCTGCTTTGCAGTTTCAGAAGCATGAAAATTTCCATCATTTCCTGCACAATACAATTTATCACATTAACTGCATCAACTTCAGTTTCAGGTAATAAATATAATATCAAACAAATTAACACAATGAAGTATCATAATACAGCATCTAACTGACAACCCCATACTACTGATTCAATCACATAGTTACCGGGTTCTCTCATTAACCCTATGTGCCGCATACCAAATTCGCCATGCTACGTATTAAGTATCAGGTTCCCTTTAAAGAAAGTATGGTATATAAAAAGTGACAAACCCTGTAACTATGTTCAATCGTATTGAGATGGAATTGTCACTTAAAGAAGCATGATTGCTTTTGAATTGTGAGTTGTGAGTAGTGAGTACTTGTGACTACTATATATCATCGCAAGTTCACTCCTATAGCTAGCTAATATGAACCAAATTACCTGCTGAGTTTTTTACCACATATGGTCCTCCACTTTCAGCAGTTTTCTGCAAGTCGTCCTCTTCACAACAGCTGAAACAACTCATGATTCTTTCCACTGATATTAATTCATAATCCCATCAGTTCAAACTAGTAGATAATTCAATTTTAAGCTTGAATATAAAGTTAAATATAAAAAAATATGAGAAATTACTACTTCCACGAAGATGTTCAATGCTAAAAGGAAATAGATCAACATTTGCAACCTTCAACAGGTCAAAAGAAATGAATGAAGGAAATAGTGTATTTGTGAATATTTTCTGTCCAATTACATTGAGAGTAATATTATTAAGAGTTTAATTTTGATACATTATCAGTTTAAAGTTTTTTACGATCACAAATCACAATTCTAATGATGCGACAATTTATGATTGGTTGACAGTGTAAAAAATAATTTTACTAACAGTGCATACTAATTAAATCCTATTATCAATTCACCATAGCTTGCTTATGAAGTTTGAACCATTAATTAAGCCTCAATTTCATTCATATGATATGATACCTCGAGCAGGCATGATACTAGAACCGATTTGATTTATATTAAACAAATTATGCAATAACCTAACTCTTAGAAATGCTATCGAATACAAAATTGAAAAGATTCATCGCAAACCAGAGCAAACTGCTACTAAAATTCAACCCAACAATTGTGGATCAGCGTAAAAAAAAACCAATTATCAAAGGTTTAATCAAGTTCGTAAGAAAATGCTCATTCATAAATAAATAAATAAATAAAGGAAAAATCGATCACATAAATGAAAATAACAGAGAAATTATAAAAAATAAAGCGAATTGAAGAGTGTAGAATAGATCGAGGAGTACCTTAAATCGAATAGGAATATTTTGAGGTTGAGAAGTGAGAACGGTGGAGGAAGGAGCTGAAGTTGAAGATATGGGCTCCGAAACCGGCGAGAATGGCGCAGGATAAGCAGACAGGAGTGCGTAGGATAAAGCGGTGCAAGTGCTTTAGCTTGACTAGCTTTGTATTGAAGTGGTAATAATGCCGTTTTTCAGGGATGTTAGTCCAACCAATCTGGTGCTGACGTTATAGTGTAGCCTACGTACCTTAATTTTTTATTTTTATTTTTATTTTTTTGGTCTCGACCGGCAATTCACAAATCACACCACAATACTGTGACTCTGAGAGTGAACTCACTCTCGGGCTGGATGATGATTAAGGCTAAGTAAATTCCTCCCAAAATAATGATATGCGAATTCAAACATCTAAATTTATAGGTAAAGTTCATTTGAGACACAATTAAATGATATAATTAATACTTAATAATCACTTACAAGAATCCAGTCAACCACATAAATAAATAAATAAATTAATTAATTAATTAATTATGAGGTAAACGAGATAGACAAAGTTGTTTTTCTTCACTCTCTTGAGTCAGCTTAATTAGTTAAGTATGTATTAATTATAATATGACCGAGCGAAGTAAACTTCCCAATACGTTCACCTTCTTGGTCCCACCACGAATGCCAATTTTGTTGTGTTGCCAATTTGGTGCTTAGCTAATTGACTAGTTGATCAGTCGAACGGTCAGCTAATTAATCGATTTCCCAACTAACTCGCATGGTTGATTCCCTTTGTTCAAGTGATACACCGAGAAAGAGACTTAATATCTCAACTGTGGGTTCCTAGGCTACTCTAGAAAGTGACTAGCATATAAGGTTGAATTAAGATCCTAATTTTGCATAGTGTAAAGGATATAAGCGATAAATGAAAGTGGTAAAGTAAAGATAAGATAAATTTAATTGATTAAATATGTGTCAAAACTGATTATACAATTGGTATTTATAGTCTTAACCTACTCGATTAACCTACACTATCATATAAGGTTGAATTAAGATCCTAATTTTGCATAGTGTAAAGGATATAAGCGATAAATGAAAGTGGTAAAGTAAAGATAAGATAAATTTAATTGATTAAATATGTGTCAAAACTGATTATACAATTGGTATTTATAGTCTTAACCTACTCGATTAACCTACACTATCATTATCTAACCCATTCTTAACCCACATTTTACATTATATCATGTAAAATCATGGCTAACAACAAAATATAGGTAACTGCTGAGACACCCTGATATCCCATTAAAGAAAACCCTAATTAACTAAGCCTTAATCCTTAATTATCGTTAACACGCTTTATTACAGTCGAAAATATTATAATAATAAAAATTGTAAAGAAATAAAACAGTTTAAAACATGCACAAGTGACGTCACCACACATATATACAATATATACAGCACGTTCATCAGAGTACGCTAAGTCCCCTCCATGGGACCATCACAACCTACAACCATCTATACAGACTCAAAATATAAACAGATACAGACTAACCAAAGAGATACAGAAGAAGTCCTAGAGATTCCCGACCCACCTCTCAAAATACATCAAAATACAAAACAAAGCTCACAGAGGCTCACTACCTATAGACGCATCCGACATATCCACATCCTTAGTGATGTGGGCATCTAGAAAAACCCTCGCACTCGCCGTCACACACCGTCTATGTATCTGTGGTGGGATCTTCTGTAGATAGCGCTGTGGTCGGCAGTCCTTCCAAGCTGTCGTTCTCATCTTGTCGTTGTTGTTCATCTACCATAACGATAATATACATAGAAAGATAGAGAAAGAAGGGAGATAAGCAACTCTAACATAGTCATAAAAAAGAGGATGGAGACACAAAATAATCATATATACAGATACACATGCAGCAAGAAATAAGCAACCATCTTCTGAGTCACACTAACACAGTGTATCCTCAAATTTACTCTCAGATCAAACCTCTAAGGAGTCTCACTCCTATGCATGTAGATCGATATCTCTCATCTGAGTCGCCGCCCCGAGACATTCTCCTTACTGAGCCTCACCGCTCAGAGAACATCAGTTAGTTTGTCCAGGTAACCCTTCCGCTCGCTGTGACCCATAAGAATGCATCCCTCTATGAGCTCAGCTCCATTAGAGGTATACGGGTCGCCTCGGAACGTCCACCTACGACGTGGATACTCAGGGTAAATTCGGGAAAACCAGGCTATATCTGGGTACACGACACACTTGGAGCTACCTAATGGTCACTGTAAGCCTCCCGAGTCCAGTTCATACATCCCCAAGGTCTCTTCACAGACCGGCCCTCCGTAATATGTACTCGCACTCGAGTACAACTAACCTCGTATGACTCCCAGTCATACGACTCACCACCTTGGCAAAATGAAATGCAACAAACATCACTATGGTTAACACCAGAACATTCCTACACAATCACAGTCTCGCAATGGATGCCCATACATCCCCAGCCTCAATGCCACAGTCTTAAGGGATTACCACGGTGTTAACCATCAACTCATTCATATAATCAGATATCCATCAGATCATCAATCAATCATCAATTCATGTACACATATATATAATATTCATAAAATCATGTCAATTATATCAAACATCACATATCATCATATATCAACCAGACAACATAATAGCATGCAATTCAAACAACCTCAACCAGCATAATATCTCTAGCCTAGGGTTTCCGACATATTATCGATAAACCTACAACAACTAAACCCTTGACAACATTAAAATGTTTTTTAAATAGGGTTTAGCTCTTGTCGATTATTCGACTTACTAGTAGGGTTTGGGGTACCCTACACACATGCATATATAATTATTTTTCTACGCTTGTCTCTCTCCGACGATGTCGGTTACTTTTCTCCCCACCTTACTGACGCACACACTTTCCCGTCTCTGAATGCTTCTATGCTGTCAACATGTTTTCCAATGGCAACGAATCTGCCATCAATACCCCGACATGTGCATTGGACAAAAAATTGTTTCGAGCACACCACAGGGTCCAAAAATAGGCAGAAACACAAACAGTCACAGAATCAACAACCGACCAACACGAGATTTGAAACGATGACCCGAAACAAATTAAACACAAGAAATCAAACAGGAAACTCACCAACACAGTCGTTGTCCATACGAAGTCAGATTCGTCTATGAACCCACGGTCGATTTCCAGTTCGACTGCTTTGATAGAAAAACTCGTAAAAGCATAAAATGCATCGAAAACGATATCGGGACTAAGAATAGGAGTAGAATGAATTTAAATAGCTTAAAAAGGATAAATGTCGACGACATTGACACTGATTTACCTTGACAAATCTCACATGCAAAGACACAGCTACGAAGATGTCGAAGCCACGAGCACAAATACACGATCAGTTTGAAATTTCGATGACCGAAACTATCTTAACCCAAGCTCTAAAGGTTCAACAATGGCTTCCTTGTACATTTTTCTTCATGTTTGCTTCTCTGGTAGTTTTCATTTCACGTGAAAGACGAAGCTATTTTCCTTTAGTTTTACAACATTTAAGTTAGATTAGATTTTTACATTAATTAAGCTTTAGTTAGGTGCATGGTAATGGTAGGTGACACATAGATAGGCTAGGTTAGGTGGTGTGCTAGGTGTCATGTGAAGGTCGGTTTAGGATTAGCTCAGTGGAATGGTGACATGGCTTCTTGGTGTGGAGACACGTGTCATCGCGTGTTGCCCCGTTAGTACAATCGAGTGTTTTCTTCTATATTTTCCTGAGTAACCTACTGTTAGGATATTTTTATTAATTATTTTAGACTACTCCTAAAAACTTATTGTACTCAATCCCGACCCAATTCTAATGTTCTAAATCTCAATTATTTAATTAATTGACCAATTAATCCCTGGGTTTGCGTTTTGTTTGCGTTCCCGACCCGTTTCAACTCCGATTCTCCTCAAACTTGAAACGCAAACTAACTAACACCTAAGGAACATGATTAAGTCTTCAAACATGCTTAATCCTTTCATCATACATTAATCGACAAAATGGGGCATTTGTCACCTAAGTTACAGACCAAAACTTCTCGCCTTAACTAAATGATTGAAACCTCTTCAGCTGGCAACATCCTCCACATCCCTATTTTTTAAAAGAAGTGGGTTTTCAATCGTGCTCTTTGACTTATTCAACTCACAAACTGCCTTGGATTCCATTCATTAGAAAAGTTATGGAAGAAAACTTACTATTTTGACTGATTGCCCCTTGAGCTGACCATGTCCTCCATATCTCTATTTTAAAGAGGGTGAGTCTTCATGCACGTTCTTAATTTGACCAACTCATGAACTGCCAATAATAATGTAGGTAACCACTGTTGGGTTTTCATGAGATTATCCTCTTTTAAAATCAAATCTCAAGGCGGAAGAAAACCATCCCGTGGATCGCGCATTATAAACATGAATCACAAATGGCAAATAGTGTTTACCTCTTGAAGCGTGCTTTACTTTTCAATCACTAGTGCCACGAAGGAGAAGCACATCTACTCAGTCCACGCGAGCAAATGGGCGTCGGAGCTATGCGTCTTGTGCTAGCTGACGGCTACGGGGAGGCACGGCAAGCAAGCCTGGGTTAGAGGGGAGAGCACCTCTATCTATAAGTTGGCAACTCCCATTAACCTAACTGTTTACCCTATTGGGCTTTGTACACTACAAGCCCAATTGTCCTTATATTAATTAAATCATATTAAATTAGTATAACTACTCCGCATTTGTTCTATGCGTGTGACCCTATAAGCTCTCACTAAGTTGGCAATAATATTAAATATTATAATAATATCAAATATTAATTATAATATTAAATATTATAAATAATGAGCGGCATCTAGCAATGCATCATTACCACCTAATTAGCAAGGGTATCGGTGATCTGATTTTAGCCTTATCGCGACCAAAATTTACTGTGTAGTGAATCTCCCTTCGTCCATATGTCTTAATTGAACACAAGGCATAAGAGTGTCATCCTTGTCATATTCAATTATTTATTCCTCGATCCCCGAGTAGACGTGTAATCCCAAATGGGCCCAATATCACATATTTACCCACTTTCGCGTGGCCACACATATTTCACGTCACACTCTATCGAGGGGCCCAAGACATTACCCCTGTTATGTAAGAGGGACGAATCCTGTCTACATCACTCACACTCCTCAACATGATTTATTGCAGGCCCAATAACTACCTTTATGATCACCTGTTACGCGTGACGTTTGATATCATTAAAGCCTACAACTTCTCATGTAGGAATCGTAGTGACTTCAAGTCGAAGGACTACTCCACTATGGTCGCCATGAGAATACTTATGACACTTACATAACTATTATGAAGTATTTTCATAATGGGTCATCAGATATAAATATTACTCATAATATTTATACATGTGTGCCGACTTGATATCACATATCCATGACCCGTGAGATGAGGTCATCAGTCTACTCACACAATAGTCTCTATATATTATTGTTGTCCTAATTAACAATAATACTCGACTACGGATATTTAAGAACAGTGTTCTATTATTCAATGAGGTCTCACGATTAAGCCACGTACTTAATATCTCATTGAATGAACTACCTATTCTAAGGACTTTATTATGCTATAAACTAATAACATAATAAATGAATGCCTTATTCATATATCAAATATATGATTAATTCATGATACAAATAATGATCTATTCAAAATAGATTGGCCTCTATGACTTACACCAACAACCACTCAGTAAGCTAAGTCATAGACCAAGAACCATTATCTCAGCCAACTACCCCATTAGTCGACTATGTCTTCCATATCTCTATTTTTAAGAGAGTGGGTGTTCATGCACGTTTTAACTTGGTCAACTGCCCTTGATTCCAGCTGATCAACTTCTATTTTCATATTTTCTCCCCAAAACTACCTTTAATGTCATCATCCGAAGAATCCGAGAAAGTGGTTACATGGCCAAAATTACATTTGACTTTATCAACTATATGCCACTTCTTTTCTAAATATTTGACTCTCATCATAATTATCTTAAAAGTTATTAATAGGATAATTTGTAATTGACTAATAGTGTCAAACTTTATAATGTATCAGAATTTAATTTATAATATTAACGTCAAGAAAGTGTAAAGTAATTTGTCATTTATATTGTTACCAAAATTGAATATGAGATGATTAATAAAATTGATATTCTTGATTAAATCTAAATAATCTATTTCACATTTTTCTCCTTTCTCTTTATTACTATGTATAATTTCAATGATATATATATTTCAGCAGTACAACTGGACAATTTGAACTAGAAATATTGGAATCCGTTTGGATGAGCTTTTTAAAAAATGACTTCTATGATGTAGAAGTAGAAGCAGAAGTTATAATTAGAAGTAGAAGCTATTTTGCGTTTGGATGTACTGATCGAGAAACGCTTTTAAACTACAAAAGGCATTTGGATGCAACAATATAAAAACACTTTTAAATAATTAAGATTACTAAAAAGGATATTAGGTGTTTCTTCTCCATAAGAAGATATTCATTATTCTAGAACTAATATATTTTATGTTTTAATTTCAACATAAAAATAATATTGGATTTTGTTAATATAAAATATATAAATAAATAATATAAGAAGTGGGTAAAGTGGGTACATGACAAAATGAAAGAAGGTGGACTAATGGGTTGCTACGTTGCAAAAGAAAGAGATGAGAAATATTTGATCTGCATAATAGTTGGTACGTTGCAGAAGAAAGAGAATCAAGAGATGATAAAAAAATCCAACGTACTGAATAATGAAAGAGAAAGAGACGTGACAGACTGTTGGAGCTTGGAGTTGAAGGTAGAAGACGGCGCAACAAAAACAGGAACAAAGAAGAAAGAGGATAGTCATTTTAAAAAGTATACAGGGATAATTTTGCCAAAAAATTTCATTAAAAATGGAGCGCCTCTCAGCCTGGTCATTTCTCACTCATCTATCGCTCTAGGTTTTCTTGGAAGCTAGGATTCTTGGCTTGTAAAAAAGCATATAAATTGCTTTTTTTAGTGCTTTTGCTTTTTTCAAAAAGCCAAACCAAACACTTATTTTTTTTATAAAAGCACTTTTATTTTAAAAATAAGTGATTTATCTTTTTTTTTTTTTTTAAAAAGCCAATCCAAACGGGCTCATATACAACCGAGATTACAGTCAGTTTAACTGACTAACTAACTGAACATACAACATAATCACATAGCTAATAGAATTCAGGCCTAACTAACTAACTACCTTGATGATCTACCTGCACCTTACAATTATTGTTATTTATTAAATAATAAGCTTTTCTTTTTAAGTTCGTGCATGACATTCAAGTTGAACAAAGGATAATTAGTATTCTTATAAGCAGTCACATACCTTCAGTACAACAGCATAATTAGAGTGTGTTTGGTAAAACTGGAGGAAAAAAAGATTAAGATAATAAAGATTAAGATAATAACCGATTATTGTGATAATTGATTGTAATCAGAATCTATTTCTGTTTCGTCTATTTGCTTAAAAGCGATTTTAAGATAACTTATTTCGTTTGGGTGGTGCAAAAAAAAAATTTCACTTTTATATAGTAAATTATGAAAAAGGGTATGAAGTTATTTGTATAATTTAATGATATTTGTTTAGAAGTTAGTTTTGTAGGGGTAAACATGGAAGAGAGTTTTGAGAATGAGAATTAATCAAATCACAACAATCTTAAGCTAAAACTTAGTATGTAAATGTTAATTACTATAACAAAGGAGAGGTTTGTGTAAATAATTGAATGAAATCAGATCATAATTGTATTGATTTACATCAGTGAATATATACAACAGAGATTGCATGAATCTTGGCTAATCCTAGACTGATTATGTTAGTTAAAATATTGCAGTACAAAGTCAAAATAATAACAACATTAATAGGAGATAATGACAACATTATTAAGAGATATTATGGGAGGTATGATTACATCAATACCATATTTGTTTCTTGATTCACTAGTGGAAAATATGCCTTTAACGGATGGATGTAACAACGGTTAGTTTGAAAACTGATGTTACAAAAGAGGCAGTGGCAGTATCGTAAATATTTGACTCATTTAAAATACTTGTAATGATTGTTGTATGATAACCGATGTTACAAATGACTTGTAACAGCGGTTTTGACACAACCGACTTTTCAAGTGGGAAATCCTTAAAAAATTGGGTTGGAGGGAAAACTTATAACAGCGGTTGTTACACAACCGACGTTACAAGTGACATGTAACAGCGGTTGGCCAAGCAACCGATGTTACATGTCATTATAACATTAACATAACTCTCACAAACATTAGCTCACTCACGCGCCCTAACCCCTTCATCTCTGTTGCAGCCGCCTTTTCTTCCCTCTTCTCTGCAAAGCCACAGTCGCCTCTGCCACCATCCTCTTCTCTCTCTCAATCGTGACATAAGTAATGCCCTAACCATTTCTGTATTCCCTCTTTCTCGTATTTCTCATTTCTCTCAAACTCTCACATTTTTGGGTTTTGCATAAACTACCGAGGCAGTCCCTCATTTTTGGGTAGAGAAGGATTGTGGTTCTTATGCAACCGAGGCTCTTCAAGCTCTTTTGGTTCTGGTAAGCACCTCTCTATATTACTCTTGGTTGGATTCTTGTTGCGGATGGTCTTCATGGATAATATTCTTTAGACTCTGTTTGTGATGAATAATATTATTTCATTGTTAGGGAAAAAAAAAGGGAGGGTTTTCCTGTAGAAGTTTCGAAAAAATTATTCAGGAAGGGTTTACACTGAGTTACTTATTTATCATGTATGCTTTAAAATTTGATATTGTTGAGCTTATCTAACTTTTAAGAACAGGTATATATCCGAGAGTGGTCGTTCTATTTGACTATTTGGAGGTTATGATTGAAGTATAACTGTAGTTGGGTATATTAGAGTGCTTTTGATCCTTATCTTAATGCATTAGCCTCTTATATATGCTGTTTTAACCTTGTACTCGATAATGGCAGCAGATATAGTAATTTGGTGCATGTTTAAATTTTCCTTATACTGCAAATGCATCAGACATTGATTATCTTCTTAAGTTGTTAAGAATGAGGCATTATCTATTATTGTAAGTACAAGTGGAGTTTTGTTTGATGAGAAATGCATGGAAAGAGGACCAACATCTATCCTTCATCAACTTTATCTCCACTTTTCTCTGTGCAAATTTTTTCCTATATACTAACCTAATTTACTATTTTTTTTGTTTAAACAGGCATACATATATATGTGGCCGATTCACAGGGTGGTGCCGGTAGTCCCTCGTCAGCTGGTATGCCTTCTTCACAGGGCGATGCTGGTAGTACCTCTTCCAAAAAGAGGGGTAGATCATGCACCACCATTAAAAAATTGACCACTGCCCTTCCTAATAATATGAAGTGACCGATTGAGTTTGATAGCTATGGGGAGGCTATTGGCCTGCATGCTAAGGATTTTTCTAGTTTCTTGGCTGTGCAAGCTAAAAGCCATGCTAGTATATTGTATTTAAGTATATTATCATACACTAATTTCTTGGCTCTTCGTTTGTATCTATTGTATTTAAGCATATTATCATACACTAATTCCTCTATTTTGTTCTGTAATGTAGGTCCATTTTGATTTGCCGAATACTGCAGCCATGAAGAAGAAAGTACTTTCACTTGCGGCTAAGCGTTGGACGGGGTTTAAATCAACCCTGTCTAGTAACTACATCTTTGGAGATAAGGCCAACAAGTCTCCTACTGATGTGTACCATCTCCTTGATCGAGATACGTGGGACCAATTTGTTACGATCCGACGCTCGCTTGCCTATCTGGTTAGGCGAAGTTAATTTTTTTTATAATAGGCAAACCAAATTTATTTATTTAACTGATCGAATTGAGTACGTGCTATTTGCAACAGGAGAAAAGGGAAAAGGCGCAGGCGATCCAGAAAAAGAATGTCCACCACCACACGATGTCTCGTGAATGGCTATAAAATGGTCGGCAAAAGATGATAGAGGATAAGTTGAAGAAAAAGCGGGACGAAGCAGGAGATGAGGAGACAATTATTGATCCTCCATCTCCACCCCCACGCGAGGATACATGGATTGGATGCCGAACGACAAAGTCGGGGGTTATTAAATCTGAGAACACACATGTTGTTGCTGAAAATATTGTAAGTAATTAATATTTAATTCTACTTGTAATTTGTAACAAACTTTTAAGTAGCACACATTGTCTTACACATTTTTTTGAATTTCGTCTTTGTAGGCTTCGCTGAAGGAAGAAAGCTCGCAAGGATCCTTCGTTCCACATGGACGTCGGGATATCCTGGCCGCTGCCCTAGACAAAGATGACCCTGGCCGAGTCATTGGTGTTGGAGGGCAAGTGGGGATTCGGCAATTCCATGGACCACGTTCACATGAGCGAACCATGGGCGAGCGGGATCAGCTATTCGCGGAACAGATTAGAGAGGAAGTTATCCGATCGCTTTTAAAGGACCCAGGGGCTCTCCGAACTCTTTTATCATCTATGCAATCCGAAGGAACCCCAACTGCCCATCCTTCGCATGTGAGTACAAAAGGGAGCTATCCAGGTCAACATGTTTTGGTTTATGATGATGAGGAGGGGGATGATGATGAGCTGGTGGAGTCGGTGGAGCCGAAGGTATTCATATTAAATTCAATTAATTATGTCTTTCTCTATTTAAAATTGAAATGACTTGACAATATTTACTAATGCTTTATCATTGTTAATTATTTAGGATAATGACAAAGTCGGTGGTCCATCGAATCCGTCGCAGCAGAGGGGGAAGTCTCTCCTTCACCTCAAGTGTTCATAATCATTCAATTATTACTTATGTTTTTTTATATTTATAATTGAAATAACTTAACCCTTTTATTCATAATGCTTTATATTGTTTGTTTAGGACGACCCAGCTCCGTCGAATCCGAGTAAGAGTCTCTCGGCGAAATCTCATCTGGCTGCGTGGGCGGCGGAGTACCAATAAGACGAGTTTGAGTTGCCTTTGGAACATGGCGCTGTAACTGCCTGGTTGCCTGGTTTTTCTATCTCGGGGGGATGTGAGTGACCTATGCCATGATCGAGTATGGATAGCCAATACAGTTGTCAGTGTCTGGTGAACATAAGTACATTTTCTCATATTGTATCTTAGGTATTTCAATATTATAATTTATTTCAATATATTACATAATTAACATTAACTAATTATTTCATATCTGCATCGCCTTGTTATGACAAGGGGCATCCAGTCTATTTATGGATTCTTAGACCCCAGCATCATTCAGGGTGATTTTTGCCTTGAAGGCGATGCCATCACCAGATACTTGCAATCCAACAGTTGATGGTAGCCACTCTGAGGTATATATGGCACCACTTCTCAGGGGTAGCCGTTGGCAGTTGCTCCTACTTTGTCCAGCATAGCATATAGTCATATTTCTTTGCTCGTTGCACTATCAGCCGGACCTAAAGTGAGACAGAATATTGATAGGTATGTAAACTCTTATATAATTTGTAACATTTTGCTTTTATTTTATTACATATTCATGAACATATCATAGACACTCATATATTTTTTTATCATAATGCAATGATTGCATGTAGCATTGCTTGCGCAAATGGTAAAAGTAGGAGTGTAAAGGCAAAACTCAAGCCTACATGGATTATCCCAAATGTAAGTAGTTTAATAAATAGTAATTATTATTATTATTACACTCATATTATTTTTACTTGATATTGATCAATTTGAAATTGATTTGTAGTCTCGTAAACAAGTCGGCGGTTGGGAGTGTGCCTACTATGTCATGAGACATATGTTAGACATTGTCTCCAATATTATTAAAGACAAATGGTTGCAAGTAATATATATATATATATAAGTAATTAATTAATTATATTATGTATTTGTTATTGACTTAATTTAATTGATGTTGCATTAATTTGAACTTGTGCAGGCTTTCGAACGCAATCAATCTAGCATGACTTTGTCAGAATTCACAGACTTGAGGGAGTACTTTGCAAAGTTCTTTTTTGAGTATGTTGAAGAGAAACAAATAGACTTAGATCGTAGGCATAGATTTATGTATTAGTTACTTAGAACATTATTAGATTGTGTATGTATAGATCATGGCTTAATTAATTAGTTAGCTTAGTCAATTTTGGTATAGTGTATATGTTGTAATATATATATATATATATATATTATAGCAATATAGCTTGATTTTGCCATTTGGTATGAATTCTGGATTCTGTGTGTATATCTGAAAGCAGGTGCAATATTTGTGAAATAACTGAAAGCAAACAAAATTTAAAAAAGAAAAAAAAAACTTGTAACAGCTCGCGGTTAAGAATATAACCGACGTTATATGTAACAACGGTTAAGAAAATAACCGACGTTAAAAGTTACATGTAACAGCGATTCCTGGGACAACCGATGTTACAAATTAACTTGTAACATCATTGCTTTGATCATCCAATCCGCTACTTGTAAGGTGGTTTTCCTAATAACAGCGGTTGGATAACCGTCGTTACAAGTTAAACTGGTAACATCGGCTAAAGTAATGTTCGCCTTCGAAACCGACGTTTCAAGTCAATTTTAACCGCTGTTAAAAGTACTTCCTGCATTAGTGATTGTAGCAGCTATATTGGTTGGTCTAACAGTTTGTCTCTTGTTAGTCAATAATCACCCTTCCATGTATCTTGCACTTTCATAGATGTGTCTCCTTCATAGAGCTGTAAGGAGAAATAGCAGGCAGTTTTTGGTGGAGCTGCTTTTAAGATATGTTCCTGAGAATATTTATGATAAACTGATGCTTTAAGTAATGATCCTTGTATGGTAAAATTTCTGCTATCTTAAATTGATAATAGAGTTTCTTAGTAGGGGTGAGGTTATCTTGGAAGTTCTAATTGGATTCTTCATACATTGTGGGCCATTATATTCCAAATACCCTCTACCCTTTCAAAATCATTTCCCTTCCTCCGTGTCAATTTGGAAACCAGGAGTATTGTATATAAGTTATTGCTATTTAGTTTTTTATGATAACTTAGGTTTTTTAATCCAGGTGGGAATTGAAGCATGAAAGAGTGCTCCTGATAGCCAACAAAGGTTAATCGAGTTGGTAAAGATATATATATATATCTCTGATACAAGGACTTTGTTGGTGGGTAATGTTAAGTACCTCTGTAAGTGTTCTTTGAACCGTAAGACCTTGGCCTTGGTGAGTCTCAGAGACCCAACTCACCTAAACTTTATATTATCAAAAAATAATAAAATAAAATAAAATAAAAGAGGGCTCGTGATAGCACAGGCTCCACACCTGAGGATTATGCAAGTTTATGTGACCATTATACTTATATTCACTTGGTGCAGAAAAAAAATTTAACAAGAGACAAGGAAGAGCTCATGTGGTAGTGGAGATTCCCAGCAATCTGAATACAAATCAGAAGCCGAATGGTGTAATGTTATTTAAATGTTTATTATTGATGTGCATCCTTGTGACATGTATTTGTGGATATTGCATTTGTTTTCTTCCTCATTGTGAGTAATGGGATAATGATGGAGCAGTCTAGCAGAGGTGGAAGAACTATGCGATGACCATTGAGGCCAACCTACCCACCACAAGCAGAGTAGCTGGGATCATTGGACTTCAGTTCTTGCTTGGAGGCGGATGGTTAAAGTTGGTTGAATCACTATTCATTTTAAGCATACTTTATAAGAATGTTTTGCGTAAAAGATATATACTTGGAGAATAATTGATTCGACTTTTTTATACAGTTGTTTTGTCCGATGCAAGTGTCAGTTTATGTTGTATATATAGTATATTTATATATTTATATGTGTCAACAACCCACTTTTTAGACAATTTTCAATGGAGGTAGTTGAGTTTAAATGACAATTTTTTTCGCAAGAGCGCACTAGGAGACTCAATTTCTGACTATACAAAAGCCAGTAAAAAAATCTAATTCTATCATCTCATAATTTGTTAGGATAATCAAATTGTTGAGATTGTCTCAAAATTTTTCATTTGATCGATTAGTTTCCGTGAGGGTGAGGCTTGACACAAAAATAAGTTCTTGTCTTGTGACTTTGAAATCACATTTTTTCAGCTTCTAAGGCAACGTATCTATAGGCTTAGTCAAGTGGTTTGATCTGAGAGTATAAGAAGGAGAAAAAAATTAACATAACAACTAACTACTAACATTTGCCTATAAAAAAGATGAGTTCAACGTAGATCATTGACCTGTTTGATCATTGATTTTAGGCATTGCCTCTTGATGTTTGACCAATGACCATAAAACTTGGCTAATGTGGAAACTCGGTATGCTTGGGAGAATCAAAAGAAACAAATATTAGACTATGCCATATTGGACTTACTTTCACATGAAATATTCTGCAGATAGTCTTTTTTTTACTTTTCAACCATTTCAAATTCCGAATAAATTGGGATAAAATTCTGATACATGTTAATTGCAAACATAGTAACATTGCATGAACCAAAATTAATTTGTAAGTAAAAAATAACAGAAAAAAAAAAGCAGTATAGGTATGAAATGGGAACAAATGCAATTGCATTAAAACTATGGATAGAGAGCAGCAGCTACTAAACACGCGAATTATTCATCCAAACCTAGTAAGACAACCACCATTAAGAGGCAATTCACACCTCTTAAGCTTGAGGCTTCTCCCACTTGAGTGGCTTCACAACTTCCCAAGTGAAATCTGGGTCATCCCTTCCAAAGTGTCCATATGCAGCTGTCTTGAGAAACCTATGGCCACCCCTCTTAAGGTCCAAGTTAATGGTAATCATTCCAGGTCTGAAGTCGAAATTCTCTTTCACAATTTGAAGAATCTCCTTGTCAGGAATCTTTCCAGTTTCATAACTGTCAATGAACACCGACAAGGGCTCAGGAACACCAATGGCATAAGAAACTTGAACAAGACACCTACGGGCGAGTCCATTTGCTACAATACTCTTTGCTGCCTGCCTTACAATATAGGCACCACTTCTGTCAACCTTGGTAGGGTCCTTGCCGGAGAAAGCGCCACCTCCATGAGCACCCCAGCCACCATAAGTATCAATGATGATCTTTCTTCCAGGTGAGACCGGCATCACCGTGAGGGCCACCGATGACGAACCGGCCAGAAGGGTTAAGGTGGAAGATGGTCTTGTCATCAAGGTACTTCTCAGGAATGACAGGCTTGATAACATGCTGTTTAAGATCAGCAGCAATTTGATCATTGGTGACAGTCTCATCATGCTGGGTAGAAATGAGGACAGTGTGGACACGAACCGGAACCATTGCACCGTTGTCATTGTAGTACTCAACAGTTACTTGTGTCTTACCATCTGGTCTAAGCCAAGCACAGGTTCCATTCTTCCTAACCTCAGTAAGCTTAGCTCCTAGTTTGGTTGCTAGGACATGGCTCAATGGCATATATTCAGGGGTTTCATCAGTGGCATAACCAAACATGTGACCCTGATCACCAGCACCAACCTCTTCCGGCCGCTTGGTAAAGTGGCCATGCACACCCTGAGCAATATCAGGACTCTGCTGCTCAATGTTGACCAAGACCTTGCATTTGTCAGCATCAAGACCAACATCATCGGAGACAAATCCGATGTTGCGGCATGTGTCGCGGACAATCTTCTCATAGTCTACATTGGCCTTGGTTGTAATCTCTCCAAAGACCATGACCATGTTAGTCTTGGTGCATGTCTCACAGGCAACCTTGCTCTCAGGATCCTGTTCAAGGCAGGCATCAAGGACTGCATCAGAGACCTGGTCGCACAGCTTGTCAGGGTGACCCTCATTGACGGATTCAGAGGTGAATAGGAAGGTCTCTGCCATTTCTCAAACTACACAAAATAGCAAAACCAAATGTTTAGCATTACTTTACAAATTAAGCACAAAAGCCTGAAAACCAAATGCATAATTAAATCTTGGGAAAAACAAGCACCCTCAATGCTAATCCATAGAAGATAAAGCTGAAATCCGAGATTATTTATATTAATACAAAGGAATAAGCAACCTATCTTTACATTTTAAAGTAAATGACAAAAAAAAATATATGGGAACTTTATTCCAAGATATTGATTAAAATAACTTATCTTGGCTTTTTAAAAGTTTTTGGTTCTGGCTCTGATATAAAACAAATCCAGCCAAGATGATAACAAAGTATTTTATATCCGGATTCCTTCCCTGGGCACCGGATATAAAGTTGGACAGAATCTAACCTTGAATTTCAAGAAGCATGAAAGCAAGCGAGCATGTTTAGAGTAGCTCAAAAAAAATTATTTCAATAATTAATTAAAATAAAGTCAACTTTATATTTGGATATATTAATTGAAAAATAATTTTAAAATATTTTATTTTGTTTGAATTTAGAATATTACAAAAAAAATATGAAAATATTTTTTTAGATTAATGACCGTAGAACTTTTTTGAAACAATGATCAAACTTTTAGCTTCTCCAAAAGTCATTTTTCTTCATAAAAAAACGATTTTCTATACTTTAATCAAGTTTATCAAATTGTCAAATTAAATTCAACAATTTTTATCTAAAAAATAGTTTCGGTACGAACTTCATCTTTCTCAAATACCCTGTATATGTCTAAAAAATATCAATTTTATTTTTCTAAAAAATAATCTAATCTTGAATTTCAGGAGGCATGAAAAAACAAAGGTGCTTGCTTAGACAAAATTGGATTAGGATTAACAAACATATAAGAGAATCATGTTATGAGATAGAAAGCCACCAAAGGAATTATAGTAAGATCCACCATTATTTATGTAAAGTTAGGAATAGATCGTCTCATATAACTTTTGTTTCATCATGTGATCATGTAAAAAAATACACACAACAGTTATAAAATAAATTTTTATAAATTTTAAATAAATCAACTAATAAAATACCTTTTTTGTTTATTAATTTTAGTGTCTTTCTCATGTTAATAACAAGCACAAGAGATCCAAATCCCACTAACAGCCCGTTTGTTATTGCTTATTTTGTTAACCAAATCATTTTTTTAACTATAAAATGATTTTTTTATGTTTTTAGTGTGTTTGTTTTTGCTTTTGAAAATAATCAGAAGCAGAAAAAAATCATTTTTGGGGTTAAAATGAAAAGCAACTTTGAGTTGCTTCTGGAAAAGAAAATCAGTTTTTATAACTAACTACTTTAAAAAAAAAATTATGATTATAAACAAACACAAATCTGCTTCTGTTTTTTTTTTAAAATCTCTAAAAATAATCACTAAATTATTTTATAACAAAATCAATTATTTTTTAATCTTAAACAAACGGGCTCTGGGCTCTAAATCAGACCCGACGGAACTGAAATACTAGTAAATCAACACAATGCTACAAGAACAGCATCAGATCAGGAAGCACTACAGTAGAAAAGCATCAGATCTATCTCACAGACAAAAGTCAACGTTCATCTCAGCAGAAAACCGAAATGAACTGAACATAGCTTTGGTATTGGATAATTCAACTTCCAAACCTTAAACAGATCCTTAAAGAGACACACTACTATGCTAGCATTCCATAAACACAAAGGATGAAAACCGATGAAGCAAAATCCAAAAATCGAAAAATGAAAATGAAACTCAGATCTAAAACAACATAACCGTCACGGCCTATGTAGTAACAAGACAACAAACATTTAATCGTATCTATCGGATGGGATCTGCTGTCTCATTTTGGTGATACAATCCGTCTCCATCGATAATATCTTATCACATGTTTGAAATTTGTTATAATTTTAAAATATAAAATATGTGATAAAATATTATGGACGGAAGATGTAATACCCAACATGGGACTACAGATCCTCCTTCCCTCGCAACACGGTGAAGCGAAAGAAAAAACAAAGACATTGAACACAGATAGATGCTATAGAGAAATTTAAAGCATAAAGCAAAGAACAAAGGTTAACGATCGAACCTGGAGAGAGAAAACGAGTGAGTGAGATTTTAATTTTACAGACCAGCGACCAAAGTAGAATATGACTGGTGCTGGTTTAGGACATTGTCTTTCAACCAAAAACCTCTTATTTATAGTGATCAATACCCCACATCACTTCACCGGTTACCGGAACCTGCGGTATGGAATCTACCGGAGTTGGTTGGTGAGAGAAAGAGACTCTTATATTTGACAGGATTCCAGTAGCCGGTTACTGCCGGTTTCTCACCTAACCTAATCGGCCGCCAAGTGTGGATGGAAAATAAATCATTCAATGCAACATATTAAAATAAGAGTTTAATTGGTATGTATCGTCAGTCTAGTCTACAATCAATCACAAATCATAGAATGAATGATTTTTAAGTTGATTTGAATAAGAATCAAAAATTTTAAATGACATGATGATTTAATATTGATTTATAGTGTACCAATTAAATTCTTAAAATAAATCATTCGCATGCTTTAATTATTAATTTTTTTGTCTACATGTATTTAATTTTCACTCATAAACTTTTGGCGTAATTTCAATTTTAGTTGTTTTACTATTGGTCATGTGCGATTTTGGTCCCTAAAGTTTTTTTCGTGCACATGTGTTCTTTCTATTTTTTCGATGTTGTAAATTTGGTCTTTCTATCACCGTCTGTCAATTTTTCAATGGTCAACATAGTGAAATCACTCCTCTAAGCATACAGAATCGCTGCTCTAAGCGCATAAAACTCTTTTTGAGCTTTTGTGATAAATGATCATGTGGAGGAACAAAAAAATGTCCCAAAAAGAAGGGACAAAACCAATAAATAGCAAAGACGAACCACTGAATCATGCTGAATCGAAGACGCGAAGGAGGGAAAACCTCAACCAAAATTTGTGTGTGCTTAGATAAGTGGTTCCTCTATGTTGATCATTGAAAAATTTAATAGACATTGTATATAAAGACCAAATTTGGAACATTGAAATAACAGAGGGACCAAATGTTTATGAAAAAAAAATTTATGGACCAAAATCGTATACGATCAATAGTAAAGGAACCAAATCACCAAATAAGCCTTATTTTATTTTATTTTCCTTTTTTGAAAGTTAAGCTAGCCCGCAACGCATCTATCATAAATTATTTAATTTAGGAGTTAAATTTCCTAGACTTTTAGGCACAAATTCTAATAAACTTACACAGATTGGCCCTTAGCCCGTATGTGTAACTCAAAGTTGGTGTGACTAAATATATGTTTTTTTAAGGATGACTAAATATATGTTTGGATAATTCAAAACTGAGTATTGCAAAAATGAGTATAATACAATGAGATATGATTGAATGAAATAAAGTGGAACAAAGTTATTATATTAGCGTGTAGATATTTTATGCTGTAATGAACTGAAGTTATTATATCAGCGTGCAGATATTTTATGATGTAATGAAGTGAATAATAAGATGATTATATCTCATTCAATCTCATATCCCCAAACTAGGAGGAAAGAAAAATAAGTGTTAGTTAAAATTTATTCGATCATGTTTCATTCTATTTCATCTTATTTTAAACAATTTAAAGAATAAAACCTAGTTAGTATGATATTTGAACACCTGGGTTTGATACCCAAAGTTGATACCTTGGTTAATCATATGTAAATTTTTGGTTAATCACATGCAAATATCTAGTTACTATATATATATATATATTGTAATGCACGTGTGGTTTCTTCAAAGAGATTAGTCTAGCTAGAAGCACTTGTAAAGTTGAAAGATAGATGGATATAAAGTCATAGCTAACATGTTGTAGAGGGTAGATTTTGAATCATTCATGTGATCTATATATTTGCGAGTGCAAGTGAGGTAGTGTATGAGAGACTTACCTGAAAGTCTTGTTGCTGTGATCAAGTGAATAGAATCGTCCTCAGTGTGGATCTAGGGGCAGTTTTTGGCCCTGAACCACGATAACATGTTGTCTCATTCCTCTCTTCCCTTCTCTTATTCTTTCTTTTAGTTCTTACACCTTGTGTTCTACAATCAATATTATAATTCTTGGATACAAATTTTGTGCATAATGCTTAACAAATTAGTTTCATCAGTGATTGATTCATCGGGTATTCATTACAAGTGGTATCAGTAGCTAGTTTCTGGTCATGGGGACTGCGAAATTCGATATAGAGAAATTCACAGGAGAAAATGATTTCTCCCTGTGGAGGATCAAGATGAAAGCAATGCTTGTTCATCGAGGATTGGAAGAAGCATTACAAGGCGCCTCAAAGCTTCCAATAACCCTATCAGAAAAGGACAAGAAAGATTTGGTTAGCAAGGCTCATAGCACAATAATTCTCTCCCTGGGTGATGAAGTCTTAAGAGAGGTGTCTGATGAAAGTATAGCAGCAGGAGTTTCGTTGAAATTAGAGAGCCTCTACATGACCAAATCCCTGACCAATAAGCTCTACTTGAAGAAAAGGATGCATCAATTGAAGATGGAGGAAGGTACTTCTATTAAAGAACACATCTATTCATTCAATAAAGTCATTCTTGATTTAAAGAATGTGGAAGTCAGAATAGATGATGAGGACCAAGCTGTTATTTTGCTGTGTTCTCTTCCACCATCTTATGAACATCTAGTAGACACTATGATGTTTGGGAGAGAAACTCTCACTCCAGAAGAAGTCAAAACTTCTTTGTGTTCTCGGGAATTGAAGAGAAAGGTAACTGAAAATAGATGTGAGAGTGGAGATACAGAAGCTCTCATAGCTAGAGGAAGAACTAACAAGAAATATGGCAATAACAACCAACACAGGCAGAGAGCTAAGTCCAAGACCAAATCAAAAAGGGAATGCTATTATTGCCACAAAGAAGGTCATTTCAGGAAGCAATGTCCAGAGAGAAAGAAGAAGATGAATGGCAACAACTAGAAAGGCAATGATCAAAATGATCTTGCTGTTGTGGCAGATGGTTATGAAAGTGCAGATGTTCTGGCAGTGTCATCAGAAAACTGTAATCAATAATGGATTCTTGACTCGGGGTGTTCCTTTCACATGACCCCAAATCAAGATTGGTTTTGCACCTATAAAGGTATTGATGGAGGAAAGGTCTTGATGGGAAACAATGTGGCTTGCAGGGTCACTGGTATTGGGACTGTGAAGCTAAAATTGGCAGATGGATCAGTCAAAGCACTGTCTGATGTCAGGCATGTACCTGATCTCAAGAGAAACCTTCTATCTCTTGGGATGTTTGATCAAGATGGCTACTCATTCAAAGCAGAAGCTGGAATATTAAAAGCATGCAAAGGCTCACTATTAATCATGAAGGGAATTCGACAGAATGGCTTATACAAACTACAAGGTAACACTTTCTTTGATGCTGCTAGTCTAGTCTCTATTCCAAAAGTCAATACAAAGCTTTGGCATAATAGACTAGGGCATGTAAGTGAAAGGGGGTTACAAGAATTGCATAAGCAAGGATTAATTGGCAAAGGGGAAATGGATAAACTTGAGTTTTGTGAACATTGCATTTATGGCAAACAGAAAAGAGTTAAATTTCCCACTGCTATGCATACAACAAAGGCTGCAGGTGATTACATTCACTCTGACATATGGGGGCCAGCAAAGGTGTCCTCATTGGGAGGAGTTATATACTTCATCACTTTCATTGATGATTGGTCAAGGAAAGTGTGGATATATTTGCTAAAGCACAAAAATCAAGCATGCAAGTGCTTCAAGCAATGGAAGTTATTGGTTGAGAATCAAACAGGAATCAAGGTGAAGGTACTTAGGACTGACAATGGCTTGGAATACCTAGATGGTGAGTTCACTGAGTTTTGCAAGGACAATGGACACAAAACTGTAAGAAGGACTCCTCAACAGAATGGTCTTGCAGAAAGGATGAATAGGACCTTACTTGAAAGAGTAAGGTGCATGCTGTCATATGCAGGTCTTGAAAAGAAGTTCTGGGGAGAAGCAGTCACTACTGCCTGCTTCCTGATAAACAGAAGCCCTTCTGTTGCAATTGGCTTCAAGACACCAGAAGAAATGTGGACTGGAAAAGCTCCAAGCTATGAAAATTTGAGAGTGTTTGGATGCATTGTTTTCTTTCATGTCAATGAAGGAAAGCTTAATCCTAGATCTAAGAAAGGAATTTTCTTAGGATATCCTGAAGGAGTGAAAGGCTTCACGATATGGCTTTCTACTGAATGTAAGTCTATAATTAGTAGGGATGTGATTTTCAAGGAAGAATCAGTAATTAGAAACATTGAGAAGACTAAAGTGACACCTCACAAAGGCTAATCAGATGAAGGAATTCAGTTAGAGGTGGAGCAACCTGATGAAAACCAACTCAGTTCAGATGAAGTTGATGAAACTCACCAATTTGCTAATGAATTTTCGAATACAAGTCAAGAAAGTTCATACAACTTGGTGAGAGACAGAGAAAGAAGACAGATTAGGCCACCACAGAGATTTGGTTATGCTGACATTTTTGCTTATGCCTTGGCTGTAGAAACTGACATTCCGAGCATGGATCCCATCAGTTATAAAGAAGCAGTTTCCAGAAATGATAGAGATGAATGGTGTTCAGCTATGACTGAGGAAATTGATTCCCTCATGAAGAATGATACATAGGAACTAGTGGAGAGACCAAAGCAAAGAGTAGTGGGATGCAAATGGATTTTTAAAATAAAACTAGAGCTGCCAGGAATTGAGAAGTGTAGATATAAGGCTAGGCTTGTGGCAAGAGGATTCACACAAAAGGAGGGTGTAGATTTCAATGAGATATTCTCCCCTGTTGTCAAGCATACTAGCATTCGAGTTATACTTGCCTTGTAGCAGTTCACAACCTTGAACTTGAACAAATGGATGTAAAAACAGCATTTTTACATGGACATTTAGAAGAGAAGATCTATATGAATCAACCTGATGGATTTGAAGTAAAAGGCAAGGAACATATGGTTTGCTTGTTAAAGAAGTCACTGTATGGACTTAAGCAATCACCTAGACAATGGTATAAAAGGTTTGACTCCTATGTTGTCTCAAATGGCTATACCAGAAGTGTATATAACAGTTGTGTTTACTTTAGGAAAACCAATTCAGGCTCATTCATCTACCTTCTCCTATATGTAGATGATATGCTCATAGCTAGCTCTGACTTACTAGCTATCAAACAGTTGAAGGAACTCCTAAGTTCAGAGTTTGAAATGAAGGATCTAGGGGCTGCAAAGAGAATTCTTGGAATGGAAATAATCAGAAGAAGATCTTAAGGTGTTCTATTCCTAAGCCAATCAAGTTATGTGAAGAAGCTGTTGGAGAAATTCAACATGCTTGATGCAAAGGTTGTCTCAACCCCTTTAGCAACACATTTCAAGCTATCAGTTCAACAATCTCCTAGAACTGATGAAGAGTTCATATTCATGAAAAAGATTCCCTACTCAAATGCCACTGGAAGTCTCGTGTATGCAGTGGTTTGTACCAGGCCTGACCTTGCTTATTCAGCAAGCATGATAAGTAGATTCATGGCTAATCCTGGAAAGGAACATTGGTGTGCAGTAAAGTGGATATTTTGATATTTGAAAGGAACTCATTGTTATGGCTTGGTCTGTGGCAAGAATTAGCAAGAAGCTACTGGTTTGTCTGGTTATGTAGATGCAGATTTTGCTGGTGACTTGGACAAGAGGAGATCATTGACTGGATACATGTTTACTTTGTATGGAAATGTTATCAGTTGGAAAGCAAACTTGCAGTCAATTGTGGCTTTGTCCACTACAGAATCAGAGTACATAGCTCTTACTGAAGCCATTAAGGAAGCTATCTGTTTGAAGGGACTTGTAAATGAGCTAGAAGGGAAATCAGTCTCTACTACCATTTGGTGTGACAATCAAAGTACAATTTGTCTCTCTAAGAACCAAGTGTTCCATGAGAGGACAAAACACATTGATGTGGGACTGCACTACATCAGAGATGTAATTGCTCAAGGAATAATCGAAGCAAAGAAGGTGGCCACAGAGGATAATCCTGTTGACATGCTCACCAAAGTGGTTCCGAGTACCAAGTTCAATCATTGCTTGAATTTGGTAAATTTTGGAAGCTGTGAAGTCTGAAGCCTCTCAAGGAGGCTGAACTTGGCTATTCTAATTCAGTTTTGAAGATCCAAGGTGGAGATTTGTAATGCACGTGTGGTTTCTTCAAAGAGATTAGTCTAGCTAGAAGCTTAAAAAGCTGTTAGTAGTTAGTTATGTGATCATTCTGTTTTAGTATCAGTTAGGTACAACTAAGTCAGTTAGCATTGTAACTGTTATGTACTTGTAAAGCTGAAAGATAGAAGGATATAAAGTCATAGCTAACATGCTGTAGAGGGTAGATTCTGAATCATTCATGTGATCTATATATTTGAGAGTGCAAGTGAGGTAGTGTATGAGAGACTTACCTGAATGTCTTGTTGCTGTGATCAAGTGAATAGAATCGTCCTCAGTGTGGATGTAGGGGCAGTTTTTGGCCCTGAACCACAATATCATCTTGTCTCATTCCTCTCTTCCGTTCTCTTATTCTTTCTTTTAGTTCTTACACCTTCTGTTCTACAATCAAGATTATAATTCTTGGATACAAATTTTGTGCATACTGCTTAACAAATCAGTTTCATCAGTGATTGATTCATCGGGTATTCATTACATACATATATATATACACGAATAAACTAAAAACAAAATATTATTAACAGTATTTAAGAGAATTATTATTTAGGTGTAGATTGTAGGGGTGGCCATGGGTCCGGACAGACTCACAAACCCGATCAACCTGACCCAACCCAACCTAGATTTTGTGGGTTAGTTTGAGTGATTGGGTTGGGTTGGGCAAAAACACAAAGAATCCATAGAGTATGGGTTGAGTATTGGGTTTCAGATTTTCAAACCCATTGAACCCAACCCAACCCATATTAAGTAGTTTTCTGTTATGGTTGTTGAATGTTGATGAATTTACTCTTTCATTATAATAATTTAGACTTTTAGTTTATGGTTGTTGATAATTTTAGACTTAGTTGATGGTTGTTGATGTAATTTAAAGTTTTAAACAAGTTTATTTGTGATTTTTGACATTTTTTCACGTTTTCTGCCTTGGTAGACCCGCGGGCCCGACCCAAAAATAAACATACGTGTGTTTCTTGTTAGACCCGACGACCCACCCAACCAAACCCATAAATGGTCAGGTTGAGTTGGTTCAGATTTCATAATATTTTTTTACAAATCCAACCCAACCTATTCACATTTGACTGAGTTGGGTGTCAAAATCCACTGAACCCAACCCGACCCATGGACACCCCCAATAGATTGAATCCTTCAAATAATTTTTTTAGCTTATGTAAAAAAAAAAAAATTAGCTACTGTATTAATTTTATGCAACATCTCAGATACATAAAACTTGTCATTTCCTTTAAATTTTGTGAGGTACGTGTAACTATATATTTAATATTCCCAATTACATTTTTTTTTTTATTTCATTCCTGGCAACAGAGTATCAGTGATACAAAACCGGTAGATCAATCCCATTCTCCTTCATCCTTGGCCATGGCCAGATTATTTATGTATGATGATGATGATATACTAACATGCGCAAAGGTGCAATAAGATGCATATAAATTGCCAAACTATACATTATCTAAAAAATAAATTGCCAAACTATACTTCAAAGGTCTGATTTCACATTAACATGAGAATATAAAAAAGGATGCAAATTTTGCTTATGTAAATATATCGTTTAATGGTTTAACCCAGTGGAACATCAATATTGACTCTCTGAATAATCAAGCTTGTATGTCTTACGGAATGGTTTGCTGCTTGTTGCGTCATGCGGGTGCAAAATGGGGGCAAAAAAAAAAAAAAATTTACATTTGAAAAATACACAACAGTCCAATAAACTTGGTTGATTTTTTGGAAGACTAATTAACTATCAATAATATGCTAAATGCAGCCATAGTGGGGTTGGTGAATGACTCAATGTATACGTATGTATATTTGTGTCTATATATATTATTCTTGACCATTTGTGTGATTCAACGACTCAGATTTGTTTATCTCATTCTCATATAAAAACTCTTTTCTCGTTTGATATATATATATATATATATATATATATATATATATATATATATTATTAACCTTACTTGTTGAGAAATCAACAAGAAAAATGTTGTATTAAAAAACTAAGGATTACACTTTTTAATAATGTAGCACGTGATTAAGCACGTCGAATATGACAATCATATTCTAGACCAACCATCAAATTACAAACTTTAGTCAATGAAGGAGCCGGGATGATGCTATATATTGATCATCACCAGGCACCGGAGGTAGTTGGAATAAAATGGCATGCTGCCACTTTCGGACATTTTATTACTTTTTTTAAAGAAAAAAAGTAGGTAGAGCTTTAAAATGAACCTAGTTAACCTAATCAGTAATCAGTGTGAAGTGTAACTAAGTTGTCTTAGTTATAGTTTTAGCTACCATATCAACATAGAGAGGTGAACCAGGAGGGGTGAATTTTTGGGTTTGGTTCAAGTTTTATTGAAGAATTATAATAAATTTGAAAACATTGCGCGAGCAATTTGAAAGATGTGACTTTTTTTTTGTTGCTATAAATTTAGGGTCAGGGGATGGTGTCTCAATCCAAGACAGGGAAAACCTTCGAACTCTATGAACACTTTATAAAAGGATTTACATTTTGGTAGTTTTTCTTGTCTTCCTCTTCTCTTATACATGAGTTGAGTACCTCTTGTATTGATTACATTCATATATATACACATTTGCTTATCCAAAAAAAAAAAGAGGGATTTATATTTATCTCACCGTAAGGAGATTAGTGAGGATTTGAACCTGCAACTTGTTAGATACAAGATTCTCCACTAGACTAATCCTAAGGGGTTAAGATGTGAGATTTTTTTAATATTAAAAAATTGAGAAAGTTGTATAAGGATAAATATGTTATTCCCTCAACTTCGATAATATACAATATGCAGTTCATGAAAAATATATGCTAATAATGGTTTTAGTCTAATTCAAGCTATATGAACAATAGCTAGGGGTATGTGGCGAGGGATAAAAACTGAATTTACTTTGTTACCTAAGTTAATTGACACATTCCTGCAAGTGAAAACATCATATTTCCAGCATGAAGGATGATTGACATTTGAAAGGTGGTCAGTCAGTCTTAAGTAGGGGGTTGGTTACCACTTACCAACCAAGTAAAACAGGGAGATGAATGAATAAATTACATTTTGGACATATTAGAATTTGCAATATATTTATCTCATCACTTTTTATCATAACCATTTTGACACTTTGCAATATGAGGGATCGGTGCAAGTTTACTGGAATTGGACTTTGCTTCTTTGTTTATAGGTTTAAATAAGTTTTTATCCACTCTGATAATTATATATAAAAAGTAATTTTGATTCAAACTAACCAAACAATAAAAGTTGACAAAAATCACTTTTTATAAATATATCCAAACATAAATCATTTTATTTTAACTCATTTTTAGTTAAAATCAATTCTACAAAATTATTTCTTACAAACTCACGTTTATCAAACGCTCATCCAAACATACGTTAAAACAATTTGGGGGATAAAAAAATAATTTAGCCTAAGAATAATAAAGAAAGAAAGGTAAACAAAAATGACTAATGGCAATAGGTGTGACGTTGCTGTCAGCGAAGCCCCAAAAGGCTGGGCGAACAGGCACGTACCAGTTGTCCAGGGGTTGGTGACAGACAAGGCATGATTTCCGTTTTTTTTTTACTGTATCTCTTTTATAAAAAATATGCACCACAATATCCTTCTTTGAGAATTATTATCCCAAATACCCCGGTTTTGATTTTAGGTGAGAAGTCTCACTTGCTAAACATGACTTCTCACCCTTCTTATTTTTTTATTTTTTATTTTGCCTATTGAGAAGTCTCACTTGCTAAACAAGACTTCTCTTCTTCTTCTTTTTTCGTATTAAATTTTTTACCATTAAGAAACTTGTTAAATTTTAACCATTGATTAATTAGGCTAGTTAAGTTAATTATAGTGTTGATTAGGATATTTAGAAGTGACAATTTTTACAAATAAAGATTAATTTTATGAATAAAAAACAGTAATTAAATATATTAAACACATTAAACATTAGATATTGAGAAGCAATAGCCTAAATTAAAAGCAATAATGACGACCATAAATTAAAATCCTAACGCCATCAACACATAAAACTAATCGCGAAGGTGGTGTCCAGTTCCACGTGTTGGGCGTCTGTTACGTGGTGGAAGTTGCCTGCGTTGTGGGACAGCTTCTTGATCCATCGTCACCGGCGGCTGGCTCGTCTTGCTGCACAGGGTCATTGAGATTTAAGTTTGATGCTGGCATTGACGAGTTATCAAATTGTTCGCTGGTATACGGCATCGAAGAACTACCAAACCCACTCATGTGGGGGAATGCTGGCTCTCCAAAGGAGTACATGTTCTCTATGTACCTTTGTCCCGACGCTGGTGTACTGAGGTCTGCACCGAATAGATTGCTGACAAATTCGTCATCACTCGAGACGTATGAGAGTCGACGATTGCCGGTCCATTGTGGAGGGGGTTCTTGGTCTGGCCACAATATGATGGCCCCATACTGTTTTTTATTCATAAATATTAATCTTTATTTGTAAAAATTTCACTTCTAAATATCCTAATCAACACTATAATTAACTTAACTAACCTAATTAATCAATTAATTAACAAGTTTCTTAATTAAAAAATTTAAAACGAAAAAAAAAACAAGAAAAGTCATGTTTAGTAAGTGAGACTTCTCAATAGGCAAAAAAAAAAAAAAAAATTAAAAAGGGTGAGAAGTTATGTTTAGCAAGTGAGACTTCTCACCTAAAATCAAAACTGGGGTATTTGGGATAATAATTCTCAAAGGGGATATTGTGGTGCATATTTTTTATAAAAAGGGTACAGTGAAAAAAAAACCCATGATTTCTCTAATTCTCTTCTCTTCACCGATCAGAATCAACCACGTTTCTTCAAACAACACGACAATCTGTCTGATTTATGTACAAACCAAGCCAAAGCCTCTATAGTGTTATCACTATCTTCTTCTTCTTGTTAATTATTATACTATATTATATTGTATTATATTATTTAATATAACAAATCTGTTTAAAAGAATTAAATTGGTATACATTATTATAATATTAAATTTTTTACACTGTCAACCAATCAGAAATCATGATATGAATTAGTTTTTGAAGTAGTTATAATAAGAATCAAACATTTTTAACGATGTTTCGATTTCTGATTTCTGGACAATATAAGAATTTTTACACTATTAATATATACCAGTTTGATCATTTTTAAAATAGTTCTATTTGCATTTTTAATACATAAATGAAATAAAGAAAAATCAGAATGTTTTGAAGAAATACTGTTTTTCTTATAAGCTTTCAAGAAATACTGTTATAATCAGGTAATTAAAATGATGTAAATATAAGATGATTTTAAACGAGTACGATTTGGTGGCGTTTGGTATCGGACATGATATTCCTAATAAAATGAGTTATGAATAAAAGTGTTTTATATTTAATACAAGATATTAGAAATCATTTTCGTGTATAAAAGATGACGAAAAATAAAATTTGCGAATGAAATTTGAAATTTTTATTCTCATATATTATAGTGGGAAAGAAATATTCCTATAAATAAAATTTTCAACAGTGTAATTGACTCGAAAATAAAAATTCCATTAATCAAATCTTACCTTAAAACTTGAATGTGTGCAATGCCGTAATGTTTGAGTTTACTTGCACAATTTAAATAAATTATTTTTAATTTATCAAATACATCACATGCAGTGAAAACTTGCTTTTTAAAAATGGCAAATGCCAACCACTCGACAATACTAATAAGTTGTTATTACGGAATAGTTCTCAGTAAAAATTTAGGATCATGCTAACCAATACCCTAAAAGCATTGATTAAGGAATACAAAAAAAAAAAAATTCATTGAAAAACTAAATATATCACTCCACTAAATACTAAACACACAGGCCAGAAAGAATATAAAACTTATCTTTTATTAATTTCTTAACTAGAGATCGCTGGTTAAAAAGACCCCTTTTAAATTTGTTAACCAATATCCAGAGCATCAATTAAATGAGTAATGTTATTTGTACATATGGATTCTGGACACTGGTCGACACCTGGTTAATGGTGTACAAATTCTCGGTTAATTCAATCCAATGAATGATTAACAACGAATTGTGAATCCTTGTACTCATTAACTAAGTCCAACACACCATTAATGGGTGGTTAACACCTTTCACAATCATGGTTAATTGTATCTTGAACTTGGTTAATGGGTACAAGGGATCACAATTCATCGTTAACCATCTACCAAAATGAATTAACTAAGAATCTGTATACCATTAACCAAGTGTCGCAAGTATCACCAAAGTATCCAGAATTTAGGTATACAGATAATATTACTCATTAACATTTGCTTTTATGTGTAACAGGACCAAGTGCGCGTCTATTGTCCAAAAGCCCAAAAAAGAATAAAATGAAAGGGAATAGAAGAGCACAGTGCACACCGCGTGCTTCCTTACGGGTTATGCGCTTCTTTTATTGTTATTTTACATTTTTTCCCTTTCTTTTCCCTGTGTTAGAGAGAATAAAAGTTAAAAAGACAAAAAAAATAAAAGCAGCTAAGAACACCTCATGGCTCATGGACTGAACTTTACAATCTCAGTGTGTTTGGAAAAGCTGGAAAAAAAAGATTATGTTGATAATCAAAATCTATTTTTGTTTGGGTCTGTTTGCTGAAAAGCAATTTTAAGATAATCTATTTCGTTTGGGTGGTGCAAAAAAATCACTTTTATATAATAAATTACGAAAAATGGGTATGAAGTTATTTGTATCATTTAATAATATTTGTTTAGAAATAAGTTTTGTAGGGGTAAACATGGAAGAGTGTTTTGAGAATGAAAAATAATCAAATCACAATAATCTTAAGCTAGAAAAAACTAGATAGCATAAAACAGCTTTTTTTCCCCTAAAAAAAGCTTTTTTATTAATTTAAGCAAAATGCCAAACATATTAGATTATCTATGAAACAGCTTTTAAGTTAAAAAACAGCTGAAACAAGGAAAAATAATCTTTCCCAAACACACTCATATGTGGACAGAGATAGTACAGAAGATGGTTTAATTTTTCATTGGAAAGGATCTATGCAGTCACATTGCATTCGCGTTTGGAGCTCTAAATTATATGCATTTAAGTGTTTCCCTCACTCTCATGCTGACTATGAGCCAGTGACAGCGTTTTTAGTGCAAAGCCATAAAGAAAAGATCTGACATCCCGGATAGCACCATAAATGTGAAAACGTGCATTTATCATATACGTATATATTACAACTCGCAATGACCTGCCAAACCACAACTTGCTATTTATGTGACATACTAGTTTTGAAATAGAAAGGAGAATATTTTATGAGTTGAGGAAGATGAATGCATTAATTAATCAATTAAATGTCATCACAATGCAAAAGCCAGCCAGAAGGTGGGTGGGTTGTGTGAGAAATATGATTGTGATAAGCACGATATTTCGGGGGGGGGGGGGGGGGGAAGACGATTCTACAATTGCTAGGAGGCGGAAAACTACCTAGATTCCTTTTTTTGGAAGGAAAAATAACATTACCATAAAACTACCTAGATTCTTAACTTTTAATACTACAAGTTTCCGAAGGTACTTAGACATAATGCAATTGTAAGCATGAGTGGAGAAGGTAGATTATAAATTTAGTCTCTCATATTTGCCATAACAAGAGGGGAAAAAAAAAAGAAAAAAAAAAAGCTCTATCACAATGTGGACCCCTCTCTCTCTTCACAAGGGAAAATTACATTTGCATGAGACTTGTGAAATTATACTTAAACATCTTTTTTATTTTAAAATCTATATTAAAATCCCTCAAGATTGTTAAGTTTTTTTGGTTTCCAAAGGTGTATCCTCCGCGCTCAACTGCAAAAACTAATCTCTCGAGCCGGATAGAACCATAAGGGCGGCAAAGTTCTCCCTCAAGAATTTTAACGCTACTACATTGAGAGGACCAAGATTCGAACTCGAAACCTCTGATTAAGCTGGAAGAGATTCGTGCCATCTCAATTCTCTTCCAAATGCTCTTGGGTTTAAGATTTATAAGATGATTCCACTAATTCTACTCACCTTAGTCAACAGTTAAAGAAATTGAGGCATTAGATACCACGTGCATGGCACCTAATTTTTAATGGCACCAATCCACGGTGAGCACGGTTTGCAAGTTGCAACCGAGAGGATGAAAGGAGTAGGAGGAATTTATTCAGATAATGGACACAACAACAAAAATAACAGACCAAAATAATAATTCAGGGCATGATTATGTAAATGTGGGGACCAAATGATTTGGAAAAAGATTCTACCATTTGTAACAGAAGAAGCATTGCAGATGTATCCCAATTTCTAACATTTTTAAGAAAATTAATATTCAAGCATTTAATTTAATAATTATAGAAAAGAGGAAGTCTGAAAACAACTTCGATTGGTAGTTAAATCAATAGACTTCAACCTTCTATTTAACAATCCAATCAATGAAATGGCAAAAAATGGTTCATGTTATTCGATTAGTAAAGTAAAAGATACACACTACCCAAAGAAAAAAGGATACACAAAGATGTGGAGCTATAGCAAGTATCTGTAATTCTATCCAAGAACTTTCCAACCTGCTATGAAACAACTGCTAGCACTTTACCTTCTGCCAAACGAATCAAATCATTAAATAACTAAAGCCCCCACAAATAAAGCTATTATTCATGTTAGAAAATCAGAGAAATATCTTTTCATATCTTAGAATATTTTAGAGTATCCTAAATGATCTCTTAGGATTAATTTCTTATTTATATTTTATGATTTGATTCTCTATTTGATCAAGACTAGGATTCTACTTTTAGTATAAATATGACTATTAGGATTGTCTTTTGTAATCACATCATTACTACATCAAATCAATATCAGTCTTATTATTTCTTAGTTTGTTTCTCTCTTTTCCTCCTTCCCTACCTAAAACCTTCCAATTCAACAATTCCATTCAACAAAACAAAAACCATCAAAATTTCGATTAAAAAAGGGAAAGTGAAAATGAAAAGATGGAAAACACATGGTGCAATGAAAAGATGAAAACTCATTTCATTCATCAAAACAAATCACATGGTATGTGGGTTGGATGGAAAGAAGAAAATAAATAAATAAAAAATATGAAAGAAATGCATACAAATTTGTTTTGATTGTATTTCGAGATTTTAATTCGATACTGCTAACAGAACAAAATGCTTGACAAATAGATAATAACTATGATAGTTTACAGTTTTGCCTTGCTAGTGGTAAAGTATGTGCCCAGTGAGCATATTTCTTTCTAAATTACAGCGTCTGAGATAGAGCAGAATGGGCAATACAGGACAATGCTGAATGTATCTCATCAATAGACATGTGGATTTAATGCATGCATTTAGAACACTAGCTAAATATGACCTCACCTTCAAGGAACCTCCCATCTTGAGTCAAAATGATACACGGGCATACACAGGCCAAACCACAAGATCCAAAACAAAACAGAGTTCAGCCTCTATCAAACATTAAGAACATAGATGATTGCCAACAACCACAAATATGCAAAACCAAGCTAACATAGATAAATCCAGCATAATAGACCTACAACAAGATTCAATATAAAGATAGAACACAAACACAGATCCAAAAAAACACACATCAACAACATAATAATATAGATATTCAAATACAAAAATAGACACAAATCTACTGATTCAGTTCACAAATCGATATCCAGATTCAAAAACTCAGAACAGATAGTAATATACCATGATATGCACAAACATGGTGTAAGGAGTGTGTGAACTGAGACACAAACCACATATGCGATTTGGGATGTAGGATTTGGCATTTACAATTTTGGAACTTGCACCTAGGGTTCTTGCAGAGATGGAAATGGGAATGAGATGGAAAGAACTCAGTTTTGTGCGCTATGATTGGGTTTTCCGCTTCACTGACTTAGATAAAATTGGGGCGGTGTGGTTGGAATCGAATAGTAGAATGGTTCAGCTACGTAAACCAGGTTGGTTAAAATGTGTTTAAAGCGGTGTTGGGTTTAAATGTTTTTTTGCACCCCCTACCCTTGACTAGGCCGTCACCCTCTCTAGGAGTCAGCTTTGATCCCTCAACACTTGTTTGTCATTTGCAGGACTTCAGGTAAATAAAAATGGATTTTGCTATAATCAGTAGGATCAAGAAATAAAAAAAAGCTAACTTTTATTGAAGCACTAAATACATCACCTTCCAATAGATTAAATACACTATTTTCCAATAAAAGTTTACTTTTTTTTTATTCCTTAACCAATGCCCTTTAGGGATTGTCAATAATAATTAAGAACAGAACAGGTTTCAATGTAGGGACCACCTTGCTGACCCTGTTAAAAATAATATGCTCCTTGAGTGAACAGAAGATTGAACTTGACAACCTACCCATGTCATTTTGTTCCCGAGATATATCTATATTGTAAAAATGATTATTTTAAAACTGTAATTTGTACAAGTTACATGGAGCAATCACAACATTTTGCCTAGACTTGAGATTACCAGCAGGATAATGTTCATTGGAACAAGGTTTGAAAAAATGCTCCTCCATAAATTATTCTAATGTAAAAAAAATAAAATAGAACAACAACCACCACTTCATTACCAGTCATCAGCCTAATGCTGATCCTGAAAAGTCGACTATTTGCATGCCCCTTCCAGCAACAGCTATCTGATAATGATTCCTGCATAAGACACGAGCAAAGGGTCAAGAGAAAGCACAATATGATATATCAGCCAATCTGGTCATCCTCACATATATAACAATGACCTGCCACAAGCTCTAGCAGATAACGCCTCTGGCTCTGGCACACTAACGATTAGATGTGCATGCTCAATTAGTTTACTCTCCTGAAGATGCCAGCATCGGACCCGCTGATCAAGTCCAGTCGAAAACACCCAAGACCCATCTGTCCAGACACCTTCATAAAATAAAAGGTCATTGTGATGCGTATGATCAAACATGAAAACAAATACTAGAAGTTGATGTTCATACGCATTTCTGGTTATTGATTTCGACTTTAAAAAGTGGTTCCAATGGACATGTTTTGCATTACATGGACCATAAATATTGTACTATTTAGCAAATTAAACTCAAATGCAAATCGGCAACAGACTAATTATTCTATTAAACAAGAACAATTACAGTCTACAGAGGGAATTATAGGTTTAAGATTCAAAGTGAGACGAAATGCTAGATGAAGTAACAGAAAAAAAATTAGTTGGAAAGACCAAGGATGCATTGGATCAAACAAAGAAAGCCTGACATGCCTACTATTCTTTTTAAACAGAAAAAAAATGTTGACCAATATTGAGAAGTATAATTATATGCCTTTACCTTTCACAGAAGAGCTGTGGGCCGAGGGAATTTTTTCATGATTTAAGAATCTGATCCCATAATTCTTGCTCCAACTTTGAAAATTTATATCCTTTTCATATTCAGGTTCAGAGACCAAATCTGGAGTTATAATCCCACTATCTAAATGTGTTGATTTAAGTGATAATTCAACTATAAGATGATGAAGTGCTTGATCATCACCCCCACTAATTATACTGTACACATAACAACTATCAGTTTTTTGGTCACCCTTTATCTCTGAAACATGGAGACAGTTGACCCCAGATTGGTGAATATTTTTCAGAAGGCGTAGAGGCTGTATTTCACATACTTCCACTGAAGAATTATCGGTCTTAATTTCTAGCTCGGGAGAAGCTGTATGCATCGCTTGAGAACAAACCACCTTGCTGTCTTCAGAATCATTAGGCAATGAAGAGGTCCCACATGTAGCATAATTGATGCTTCTGGTCTTGTCTTTGCCTTTTGAAGTGACGAGGCCATTGTCTTGTCTTTTCTTTGACAAGTCACTGCTTAAAGATCTCCACCATCTACCACCCTGACTTCCTCTCCCAGTGCGTGGACGTTTTTGACAATCAAAAGACTTTTCTAAATTACAAACTGAAACCCGCTGCATAAAAGCTTCAACGCTGTTAGTTAGGTCCCAAAAAGCAATGCTCCCATCAGTAGACCCACTGATCACAAGATAAACATTTCCAGCTTGGATGTTTTCTGAAAAGGAAAGTTTAGAAATAAGATGAATAAAATTAAAGCAGGGAAATAGATCATTAGACTATATGAGCAAGGAACAGTGTAGTTATCATAATAAATAATTTATGTCATTCCATATACTGAGCATGACACAAAATGCTTCAAATTACCAGAGTCTGAATAATTTCATTACATAGTACATACAACTTCATTATTAGCAGTAGATACGTTTAGTTGGAATACCTAAAAAAGATGAGCATATCTAAGAACCAAAACACTGATCATTTTATTTAAAGAAAGCATTAGAAACCTATTAATTAGCTTCCTATAACTTTAACCTAAAGAGACAGAATAAATCCAAATCCTGAAGATTAAGACTTCCAACTACTTAACTATCAACCCAATCCCAGATACAGCCAATACCCTAGGAATGAGACTTATTGAAATATTCTTAGCACTAAATATCAAATCAACTAAAATAACATTATTCTAATGAACCTGGGTAACTATCATCTCATCTAAAAAGGCCTTTGGACTATTAAAAGCAGACCCATTATCATAAGGAAGCCCAAACATTGAGACAATTTACTTTTTGTTGCCAGTGCATGCATCAAGCCTTTTAACCATTGATTGTGATTAACAGGCAACAGGTAACGACAGCATAAACTTTTTGAAGATACAAATTTAGAAATAATAAGGGCTATTACAACAAAACTTCCACATCCACGAGAAAGGAAGGGATTAGGTGGTCCAGAACTCTAGTCAGCAGTCACTAGAAGAGCATACAAACCTTTAGGGGGAAAGATGGGAAAGATGATATGCTGCAATGACAAAACAGGTGCCAATAAAGGAACCAGCAAAGCAACGTCAAACCTGCCATCAGGTAAAACAAAAGAATACATGTAAGATGTGACAAGAAAAACAAGCAGAAAAATTATCACTGAATTTGATAGCAGTAACTGTAAATACCATAAACGAAAGGGTAAAATTAAAGCCCGCAACATAAGTGTAGCATCTGAACAAGCAACAACAACAAAACAGACAGATATCCTGAAAGTATACAAAACAGGTTAGTTTCAGATTGATTTTTTTTTTTTTTTTTTTTGTAGAATTAGTTTGAGTTGAACCAAAAACAGAATCAAGAGAGCATTAGGCATCTCCTCTCACCTAGAACCAGCACATTTAACAAGAAAAGCAGTGACTGCAAGATATCTCCAGTCATCCTCATATTTATCTCCGATCATATTCACCATTCCCCTTTCAGAAAACAATGATCGAGGTCTAGCATTATTAGAAACATTTTCAGCAACACCATTCTCCACACCATTTCCTGGATATTTGTGTGTAATAGAATATTTGGCAGGCATATCAGTGGAAAGCCACTGGAATGTCACTGACTGCGACAAACTTGACAAAAATTGGTCATCAACTCCTTTTGAATTATACTGATGATCAGTTAGGAAGTTATTTTTGTTGTCCAGTCTCCTATTTTTCAGGAGCCAAGAAGTTAAGACGCGCTTTGCACCTACTGATATCAGTAAGGTTGGATTATCTTTCTCCTCAACAGCAGCATTCAGTTCAAACCTCCCATCAGATGCATGAGCTGTATCTGGTGAAATGGTGTATAATTTTGACACACAACAAATTGATCTTACAGCTGATCCTCCAACATGTTCACCAAGTAATTTTGATGTGGACCAATTTTCAATACCTGGAGAATACCTAAATCAAACAGACACATTATAACAAGGTACTCAAGCTGGTTCAAAAGACAGAAGACAATAATGGTCTTACCAAGTCAACCTCACAGTTCCATCTTCACAACCAGTAGCAATCCAACTTGATTTAGAAAATAAGGTATGCTTATAATTATCTCCAAGAAGCATATTTTCATATATAAAGCACAAGGAATGTATCTCTCTCCCATGGAATTGCATATGCAAACTCTGAGGGTATATCGTCCTATCTCTATCATGAATCCAGTGTCTGTGTATATGTATCATTTCATCCTGTAATAATTGGCATTATTTATTAGGGCTATTCCAAAAAATATGGTTGTGATAACAAAAATCAATCACCCAGGGCAAAATAGGCCTAGTTTCTAATAAAGTGGGTGCTGGTAACACTTAAAAAGTGCTAAAATTAGTGCTATAATTTCAGCACCAAGTTTCAACACTAAATTTAAGCTTTACGAAGACCCATATTATTGAAAAAATAGAACAAAGGGAAGCTAAACAATAAAAAAAAATGTTCTTTTCTGATCTCCATAGATATGGTTTGGAAGACTTGAAATCTAAAGACTAAGCACAAATCAATAAGGCAAGCGGATTCAACTGGCATTTATTTGACTTCACTCAATCCATACTCCTTGTTAGGCTAATCTCAACCAATAAAAAAAGGAACTACACAGAAAGCAAACCATGGAAGATTTTTTTAATCTTAAGGAGCTCCTATTCAAGCCCAATCAGCGAGCCAAACCATAAAATGATCTCAACTATAAAGTACTATAGCAACTAGATTTTTTAACAAGGGTAAACTTTGAGTTTGAGCTTCAAGATCTAATGAGCAGATGCCATGAAGATAGATAAAGCTTAAAGAAATGTAAATAGCTTACTAAATTTGTTCAATAGTCAAGAGTTCAAAGCAGAAAGCAAACCTTCACAAAGGCAAAGCAGTTCTTCATCTCTGGTACATCACCCAGATAATAGGAATGAGGACGCCGCCATCCACCACAAGAAATTTTCATCACCTGCTATTAACAAATGCACTTAATCATCACAGCTATAACAGGTGGTAATGGTATGCAGCAGAAAATAATGTAAATATTAACCAAGCAGAGTAGAGGAAAGAGAAAAAAAATAATTTTAGTACCTTATTCTCATTAGCTAAGTTCCAAACAATGAAGTCTACTGATGCAAAACCAGCTGCATAGCTGCTTGGCAAGGAATCAGCAGAGTTGTTGTTGACGGAAACATATTCAATCAAAGACAACTCTTTTACTTGTTTCATCCCCGTAAACTGCAAATTCTGCAAATCTTTATCATATTCCAGATAGCATATACAACCATCTGCTCCAGTCTGAACATGAATAAAAGTCAACAATTGGAACCAAAGTAGAGCACATCCATATTTGTACTTGTGAGTTAGAATATTAACAGTGCTATTATTGTCATCGTTTGAAAAATAGTAGAAATCTGGATCACTACAATTTGAAAGATGAATAGATAAACTTACTGAGCATATCTCTATCTGATTGTAACCAAGCGTAGTCACAGAAACACTGGTCACACTTGATATCCCATGAACTCCTTTGAAGTGATTAATTGGAGATATCTTCTTCACTTCTTGAGTAACATATGTGCCAAGCACCAGATTCTTTAGCAAAGGGAACAGAACCATATTACCACGTAGATCTCCACACGCTAGGACCTGCAGAAATTGATATCCAGGTTCCAAATGAGTTTCCATTTTTAAACCTATACGCTAGTTATACTTGAACAATAAGAGCATGTTTGCTTCATTTCCAATTTCCTGTTTTAAAAAATAATTACAAAACTGCCACCTTGTTTTCATTCTGTTTCCTGTTTTCAAAGATTTGTACAGGAAACAGTGAAAACATCCTGTACAAATTTTTGAAAACAGGAAAGAGAATGAAAACAAGGTGACAGTTTTGTAATTATTTTTTAAAACAGGAAATTGAAAACGAAGCAAACATACCCTAACATTTTATAAGTCCAAAAATATACTAAGTCGCTGATCCACATAGTTATTGAAAAATGTCATATCTAGGTCCATCATCCACCTCTACATAAAAGCAGCTAATGTTGAAACGCTATTTTAATTGCAGCATCATGTAAGATTCTATCCAGAAGCTTATAGTCTACCACAAAACATCAATAACTAATACTGAACAGTGAACACGTCAAAATTCCACCAACTCACCCCAAAAAAAAAAAAAATTAATTAAAAGGTGGAAGAAGAAAAGATGTATACCTCTTCCTCCATGCATGCATCCAAACACATTATCCGCATTCCATAACTTGAAATGAATTCCGCTATAAGTGACACACTGTCACTCTTCATGGAACTCTGACAATTAGATTGTGAAGGGTCAGGCAACCTCCAGAGTTTCAATGTTCCTCTAGGATCACCTGTGAAGACATACCTACACAATTTTGTGTGACCAAAGAATGATAATATTTTATTAGTTTGAAACAAAGCAAAATATATAGAATTAAAAAAGATAATAATTCAAGCATAAGCATATGCAAAACTGTATGGGGTAACCTATTGCAAAGAATATACTAGGATCTCCCTTTTGACAAGGCTACATGATATGCATGATAAGATGAAACTATGAGATCATTATACAGCATAACAGCGCAACTTAGAATGTTTTTATGGCTGTCAACCAAAAAACATAATGATGTGAGCTAAGTTAGCAATAAGTGTACTTCTTTTCCCTGATTAAGTTTCATCGCTTCATAATGGTGTGGACACTGTGGAGTACATGGGGATTTCTTTATGAATTGTATTCAGTTTAATAGCGAGCCATGACACTTCAGACAGTGAGTACCAGAAGGATTGGTTCACACCTAATCAATTCAAATAATGTATCTACGCATAGTTTGGTCAAAAGTATCTTGTCAATAATTTATAGACACTATTATTGAAAGATAAGGGAGGGTCACTACCTACATCCCAGAGATTTGCACCAATAGGCACTCAAGAGCTGTCTCTCCATTTCAGCAGGCCAGGTAAAGCTTAATCTCACTGTAGGAGTACAATCATCATTGGTAACTCCAATAACTCTCATATTTCCTTTACCATCTCCAATAGCAATCCAATCCTCACCATCATAGTCAAGTTCAAATGAGTTAGACAATAAATCCATACAGATAATCGGTGCCCCGCTGCTCACTTTGACAAGTTGATTCCACTGTGCACCTCCAGTACTACATAATTTAGCATGGTAGACATAACCATGATTGGTAGCAACATAAAGAGTATCCTGACAGGAAAAACGCAAACAACGAACGTATTCACTCTTGCTGCAACAAATAAAGAGGCAAAAAGGCTAGTCAAGGAGAAAATTGGTGAAAACAACAGAGTATGGACAAAGGCATCCAGAAACCAGTTCAAAATTCTGTAATGTTAGTGGGCATCCTAAGTTATCATATATGATCATCCTACCTGTCCATGAGTCCAACATTCTCCAACACATTAGGGATGCAAATGGAAAACATCTCTGTCCCAACAGGAGAGCCTTGTGCTGCTGCCAAGCCCCTGGATGGAGAAACATGAGGCCGATGCATTTTAATAGCAGAGTCAAATCCAGCAGTTATTAGAATTGACAAATTTGGGTCGTACAAACATCTCCATATACCTCTTCCTCTGTACATAGCAAAGAACGCATATATTTCATTATTCCCCTGATTCCTTTAATTAGTGAGAATGTGAGAATCTGAAAGACATGAAAATAAGGACAAACATGGTGTCACAAAGCCAAACAGAGAAGACAACCTAAGTAGTACACAGCTTATGACTTTTGTGAAGCAGCATCACGTTAGAATTGCAAGATATAAGACAAATTGAATACTTCATTGTTTTGATCTTGCATGTATTAGACAATATCAATCCCCCAATCATTTTTACTTTTAGAAAGGACAGAATTGAAACATATTTTTAGGATTCCTTGGTTCATTTAAATCTCATGCAGATATACCACCCAAAAAAGGGACAATTTTAAAGATTAAATTAAAGTGCAGACAATCAATACCACTTAAACAAGTGATATTTTTTTAGTCGAGTCATTAAGGTGGCGTTTGTTACAAGTTTTAAAAAAACATTCCCGGGAATGCTGACATGGGAATAAAAGTTTCCCATGTTTAATACAAGTTTTAAAAATTTATTCACAGTCATAAAAGATTCCTGGGAATAAAATTAGTGAATGATAGTTAGAAATTTGGGAAAACTTTATTCCCATGTGTAAAGGTGGGAAAACTTTATGCCCGGGAATGTGATTCACAGGAATGTAGTTTGTCTGGGAATAAAACATTCCAGTTACCAAACACCACCTAAGGATAAACATAAGATCAACTACTTCTATTTGTTGGGAAAACAATTCAAATTTCCAAACAATAAATTGAAGTGAGGAATTCCGATGCATATTAAATTGCTATGTTCTTAGAATTGTTATTTTTGACTATTAAGAAGCTAACATTCATCTTTGAAGGAAGGAGTGGATATTAGTGGTCTTGGAAATATGAGAAGCAATTAATATCTACTATCTCTTATTCATGAATGAAGGCACATCCCTTCCACTATATAAAGGGAGTATTGTGAAGAGTTGAGGTATCCCTAACCATGTCCAAGAGGGGAGGACTAGTGTGGGTGATCATTTATAGTGAGCTGAGTGAGTGTCTATCATTCCTTGCAACTCTTGAGCGGGGTACTCGGATTTGTAGGGTGATACCAATCTTATCGATAGCGGATGGCGGAACATAGCGGAAGGCCAAAAATCCGCCATTTTAAGCCGCCATAAAACGTCATGGCCGCCATGGCGCCGCCATCCTTTACAAATTGGCCATAGCGGTTGGGCAAAAATCCGCCACCGCAATATGCCATGGGGCCGCCATGGCCGTTATTTGATAACACTGGGTGATACACATTTTGGGGTGGTTACAATTGTTGTAATCATATTTGAGATAGTGAATACATTTATTGAGGTGTTCCGTGGACGTAGGCAAGAGATGCCGAACCACGTTAATTCTTATGTTCTCTATTACTCTCTTTGCGGTGTGTTCATATGTGGTGCATCATGGATCTTTGGGCGTATGGGTAAATCCGTTGACAGGTGCAATTTTCCCCGATACTATTGCAAGTCCAGGGGACTCACAATTACATATTACATTCGTAATCCTAATTAAATAAAGAAAAGAATCAAGGAATATAGAACCTAAGAGATAATCTAGAATACTCTAAAATACAATAATGATATGATGAGATATTTTTTCATATATTCTAACAATTCTCAAAAAATCAAGAATTCATATTTATAATTTACATGTGCTCCTTAATGACTTGCAGCTGTTCACCATCAACTCCCCATATACGACATGTACAATCTTCACTGGCAGTGACAATCAACTGCAGAAACCAATGATTAAAAAAAGAGGAAGTTTCAATTTCGGAAGTCAATATAAATGGAAACATACTAATAAAAATACACAACGTCAATGTTGTCAAATACTTTCAAAACAGTGTTGAAGATCATACATTATGTGTTGAAGAAATTATATTATAAAACAAGAAAATAATTGATTATGTCAGCAAGAACTCACTTCTTATGGCAAAGATGATACAAAGAGTTTAAGACTACACATGAATGTCTTTAGAAATATTACCGTACATACAAATTTTATGCAGTTAGTGTCAATGACAATTAAAGGAGCATGTTACAAGTAATCAAATGCATGAGAATTGGCTAAATCACTTATCACGATAAAAGCAGTACAGGTAAGAGAGACAGTTAGTAATTAAAATCTGAAGTCTTGACAATAGGATCTATCAATGTAGAGGCTTTTAGCTAAAAGATAAATAGACCCAATAGTAGTAATATAAAGCAGTGTATTCCACATTGGTGCCTATTAAAATTTAGGCTTAGGCCTAACTTAACCCCACAAAACTAGCTTGTAAGATGAGGATTGTCCGAGCCTTATAAGCATGACTTAGGCCATATCTCTAGTCGATGTGGGACTCTCAATACACCCCTCACGCTCAGGACTGGACATCTGAAGCGTGGATTGATGCGGGTGGAATAATAGGGATCTCAACACACCCCCTCACACACAGGACTGGACATCGAGCGTGGATAATTGCGGGTGGAATAACAGAGATCTTGACCCAATAACAGATCTAGGATAGGCTATGATATCACATTTAATTTAATTAATTTTTTTATAAAAATAAAAAAAGAGTTTTCCTTTGAACAAACCCACTCAAAAAAAGGTTATAGACATAGTGTTGTTGAGAGTGGTTATTCTGTTAACAATTGTATTACACAGGTTTTCTAACACAATAAATTACATTAAAACAAAATATGTGGTTTATGGTTAAAGTAATGTTTTGGTCCCTATACGTGACACTGATTTTCAATTTGGTCCCTATACGTAAAAAGTTATCAATTTGGTCCCTATACGTGACACTGGTTTTCAATTTGGTCCCTATACGTAAAAAGTTATCAATTTGGTCCCTATACGTGACACTGGTTTTCAATTTGGTCCTCACCGCTAATTGGTCCCGATATAAGAGGACCAAATTACAAATTATTGTCACATGTAGGGACCAATTCAACAAAAAAAAATTGAAATCGGTCCCTACATGTGACAATTATTTTCAATTTGATCCCTACATGTGATAATAATTTGTAATTTGGTCACTCTTATATAGGGACTAATTAGCGGTGAAGACCAAATTGAAAACCAGTGTCACGTATAGGGACCAAATTGATAATCAGTGTCACGTATAGCGACCAAATTGATAATCAGTGTCACGTATAGGGACTAAATTAATAACTTTTTACGTATAGGGACTAAATTGAAAATCAGTGTCATATATAGGGACCAAATTGATAACTTTTTACGTATAGGGACCAAATTGAAAATCAATGTCACGTATAGGGACCAAAACATTACTTTAACCGTGGTTTATTTGTTTGTAGGAAGTGATCATTAGAAAGGGAAATTTTGGAAAACAAGGTGCTATTTAAATTGAGAAAGTGAACACTGAACAGCACTAAATGACTTACAAAATCAGAAATACAGCAGTCCCAAACTCGAGCATTATGTCCAAATAAGACAAGGGCAATGGGGTCGTGGCATAAAGAATATTCCCTTTCAATAGGAACACCCCAGACACGTGCACTGCATTAATAAAAGAAGAGACTAATCATTATATATGTCATTATCTCTCTAACAATGAACATAAATCAGTGGTACAATAGGACTTCAAAAACTGACTCACCTACGGTCATCAGAGACAGATACCAGTTTAGATCCACAGGATGACCATGCTATTCGGAAGACTGAACCTTCATGTCCAATAAGCTTACATATATGAACAGCCTCATACAGTTGATCTTCTAGCCGGCAGCAATTGGAGAATGAAATGCTCTGATGACCATTGTCTTCTCCACATCTTGAAGATTTATCATGATGAGGGTACACTTTCCAAACAATAATCTGCCCAAACCAAACTCTTTAAAGTAATAGAAAAAAGAAAAGGGAATGCGAACACATTAAACAACAGGCCAAAAGGAAATTTTAACAAGGAAACTAGCAAGTATTAAGTACAATACTTATATTATGAAGAAAACCAAAGTAATATTTAAACAAAACATACAGAGATACAATGCAGAAAATAGATTATTCGTGCTTGAACTTAAAAAGAAATAACCTATGTAGTCATCAAGTGTCATATTGCACCTGTAGCGCAGCAATTACATTATATACCATGAAGAATCAAATTAGGATTAACTTAAACTGTTTTAATGTTTCTGCAGCAGGACTTTTTGTGATAGTCTATGGAAATCAAAAATCGAGCAGGATTGTTTCAACAGCTTCTATTTGATCATTGTTATGGAGGCTTTTCCACTCACCAGCTTACTAGAGATGCAGAGCCGAATTTAGAGTAAGAAAGCAGATTGTGTTAGGATTAGGGGAGCGCAAACACCGAGAAATCTTCTTCCATGGAATAAGTAAAGAACCACATAAGTGGGATTGAGATTGACACCACATCTTGACCCCAAAACCTCAAGGCATTAGGTCTATGGGCCTTTTCCATTTATATAGCCTTCAACTTGTCAACTTCTTTCAAATGTGGGACTTCTTCACCCACATCTTACTCACTTGGAATTCCCGACAGATGGAGACTATTGGTTCACCTCTTATGACACATACCAAATCTTTCCATCTTGGATGTTTACGTAAAACTTTCAGCATTTGAGACTATATAAAAAATAAATGATTGTATGATATCTTTCCAGATGTATATTGATATTCGTCGAGAGCACAATCTCGAGGTTTCTCAAGTGATGCCTCTCTTCCATGTACCATCCTTGTTAACATTAAGGCCAGGAAGCATTCACCATCATGAATTTAGGAGGAAATACATAAGCTAAATCAGAGATTAGGAGTCATGCCTCCTCTAAAGCTATCAGCGGCAAGACTCTATCTGGAACGAATCAAATAGAGACTTACAGGGTGGAAGTAGAATGTTTTAAGATGATATTTGTGACTCATCTCTGGCATTTTCAAGTGCAATTATGAATTACAGATATTATTTTATTCTTTTGACAAAAATGAATTATGAATACTAAATACCAATAGAAATAGATCCCTTACCTCATTATATATTGTACCTGACGCAATACGGAGAACTTCAAGATGGTGACCCCATAATCGCATTGAGTACAACAGGCATCGCACTATGATCAAATAACAAAAATTACTCATTAGGAAAAAGAAAATAGTCATTGAAAAAACCAATCCCTGTCATGAAGTTGAAACTAACCTGGAGATTGAACCTTAAGAACCATAATACAGTTGGAGATGTCCCATATGTGAACTGAATTATCGCTGCATCCTACGGCTAGAAAATGGTCGTCTACATTGGAATAAGCTAAGCAGCCCTACTACCAAAATGGAGACATGTTAGAACAACACAAGCAACATTCATTATTCACTATTAACTATTCATTAATCATTAATACCTTGAGGAAGCAAACATCCAAAACCCAGTGACCAAACTTCGGTAACAAATGAATCAGTGTCAACTGTGGAACGGTATCAAAGGTGAAGCTAAATAGTTTGACTCTTGTTTCCCCAAACACAGCAATTAGGGTGGCTTGTAGGAAACTAGATGTGATTCCATGCACACGAATCCCTTCAAATACACAGAAGGATCTCATGATCTTTCCTACTTCTAAGTCGTGCACCAGAATTTCCGAACCCAAACCTGTTGTTAAGCATTAAGAAGGGTCAACCAAATGTGTGTGTCTATAAGGTGCATTTGAAAGAGCTTACAGAGAGTTTATTTATGAAAATAGCTTATCAATATTAACTTATGCAAATAATATGTGAAAATAGTTTATGATATTGATGTAAAGCTTAGATAAGCTTGTCAATGAAGCTTATTGAATAAGCAAAATGAGTCAAAAAAAAAGAAAAATTTTGCATGATCAAATCATAAATTGTCACATCGTTAAAAAGATTTACTCTTATCGGAACTCCTATCATTATTTGTGATTGATTAACAGTATAACTTACGACATGAGAAATGGAGGAGGAAAAAAGTGTGTGTGTGTGTATATATATATATATATATATATATATATATATATATATATATATATATATATATATATAGAGAGAGAGAGAGAGAGAGAGAGCAGAAGAGTAGAATAGAATACCAGCAAGCAGAAAAGGAAGAGAGTGATTGGGAGATGGAATGTGAAGAAAACAGAGAGCAGAAATGTCTCCAAGGTAGGGACCACGATGCGCACGCCATTCAGTTAAGCGTTGCTCTTGCTCCTCCACCACCATTGTTGAATCCATCGCTGTTTCCAGTTTCCAACTTCAACAATCTAGATTCCAGATAGATAGGGTTTAAGGTTGAATCAATTGAAGTGAAGTAAAGTGAAGGGTTTAATCAGCTGGACTTTCCTTCGTTCCAACATTTTCTGTTTCTTCGGCTCTGCTAGGACGAGAAGACAAAAAAACAAGGCCCACTATTAATGGGCCTTAGTTCGCGATTCTGGGGTCCTTTTCTGCCAACTAAAGGCCTCCTACATATAATGAGGTTAATATATATATATATCTTTATGGGGAGTGTTATCAACACACTCTATAACACTCACGTTCCAACACACTATTTCCTATTGGCTGAAATTCATATGGGTCCCACTTGAATTTTATAGGACCCATATGAATTTCAAACAATAAGAGATAGTGTGTTGGAAAGAATGTGTTAGAGAGTGAGTTGTCAGCATTTTTCTATTCTTTTTCTTGCCTTCTCCTATTTTTAGAAAAGAAATGGTGTCGGGGGGAGGTTGTTTTAGAAAAATAATCATTTTTTACATACAAGTGATTTGGGCAAGATATTAGATGTTTGGCAAGCAAATTCAGTTAATGTGTAAAATAACTTTTTTTATGATTTTTTTAATAATCTAAGAGTATGAGCATTATGAAAAAAGGTTGTTATTTTGAAACCATAAGAGGGCAATACCATTTTATCCTCTGCTAAATATTTTTTTATCAATTATTTCAAATTTATTTAGTAATTTAATACATAAAAACAATTCTTTTTATATGTGTGGACTTCTCGTCCTCGCTTGTTGGGCCTATAACATCCAACCATCAAACTAATCGCCCTAGAGGCCAATCAACAGGGGAGCTCATATATCCTATATGAAACGCTCTGATGTATTTCTGGGGTCCAACCATGACAATTAGGCTAGAGGCTCAACGGATAGGGCACTCAATGCTTTGTCTAGCAATCATGGACAAAGAGAGAATCTCACACAAGGAGTTAAGGGTTATAAGAGCCTAAAATAGCAGCGATCGCTAGAAGAGCCTATAAGAGCTTAGACTCGCAAAGAGAGAAGACTAAGCTATTTTTCATATATTGTATACTACTGGTCTTGAAGGCTACTCAAGACACTTAGTTCTCGTATGAATACATGCAAAACCAAAGCTGAATCTCAATCCATGTACACATGAGAAACTTGAGACCCCAAGCAATCATCAAACCCTCTCTAGTGCCACAATGCTTCACCCAAACATAGGCAACCCACATAAGTGATGCAGAAAACCCGATAATCCTACGACCATGCACATCTTTAAATAGGCCCTCATAACCAGAAACACTAGGGTACCCAATAGGGGATCCCATTGTTTTTAAATCAAACACTTCTCTCAAACAAAATCAGATATGATTTCACTTTTTTCTTCAATTTTTTGTGTGTAAATAACTCCTCCACACAATTATCAGTCAAATGTGATGATTGGGTGAAACTCCTTCTAAAATAGTGACTTCAAGATCTGCACATTAATCACAAAAACAAAACCAATTGAAAATTAATTCCTGTAAGCATGTAAATCATAAAATATATAAACATTAACAATTTTTATATTATACAGTGCCAAAATAGCTCAAAAAAAGATAAAATTAACCAGTCATAATAGGGCAAACAACCCTCAACGAATCTTCTGGAAGGAAGATACACAACAATATAGAAAAAGAACTCGGACACTATAAATAAGAAAAACAACATATGCTAGGGTATATCATCATTAAGCAATGCATAGTGATAAATATCTAAACACCCTTTAAATGTCAAGTTTACGACCATGACAAAATCCACATTAGTAACAATGTTAGATATTTCAAAGCTCTTTGCAGTCCCGAGGTTACTGATCCTCCTTCACAAACCTAGGGTGAAATTTTTTTGAATTTGAATTTTATGCTTTTTAAAAATTTAAATAAATAATAAGATGTTCGTGTAATTTTATCTTCGAGAAAACTTACATACAGTATCTTAGGTTCTTGTGAAACTGTTCTCTTATTTTTAATGAATATGTGGAAATTTATTCCACCTCATCAGTCACTTCTAACTTGATACCAGACACCGTCAAATCTCATTTTTTGTTTCTTGCCGCTTTGTCTTTCCCATGTTCAACGAATCAGGATAGCCTCCATCCCTCCATCCCCTCCTGCAAAAAATTAAAGAGGGAGGATAAAGATAATGGAGAGAGAAATGAATAAATAATGAAGAGAGAATAGAGTTAAGAGAGAGAAAGAGATGATGGAGGGGATAGAGGCAAGGGATTGATGGAGGGAATCCTGATCCGCCATTGGAAACATCTTCCTCATACATTAATCCCTTAGACAGTGGTTTCCTGCTACTGTATCTTTTTTTGCTACTGTTTCGAAATCCTCTTAGAGTATGTTTGGGAAAGATGAAATTGTTAAATTTCAGCTTTTTTTGAGAGTAATAAGTGATTTTGGAAATAATTTGTTTTGTTTGGGTGTATAGCTTATTTTTTTAAAAAGCATTTTTAACCTATTTAAGCCGTTTTACAACCATCCCACATGTTGAACTGTTAGATGAAAATCTTTCAGATTATTCACAAAGAATTTCTCACTTTCCCTTATTGCCCTCCAGCCCAGTGACTTGATAACATATGGAAGCGTGAAGCGTTGGTGACCGCCCCCAACGACTTTATTGCACTGTTGCATTAATCATATTTTCATAATCATAAAAAAAAAATTACAAGTTTCATTCAATTTTTTATAATAGAAAAAAAAATTGATGATAAATATTTTTTAAAAAAAATCAACAAGTTATAATATCTAAAAAAAACCAAATTATTATAAATATAAACAAATAATTTTATACTTTTTCGTAATTTGCTATGTAAATTTGATTTTTTTCACATCACCCAAACAAAATAGATTATCTTAAATTCGATTTTCAGCAAACAAACCCAAACAAAAACAGATTTTGATTATAATCGATTATCACAATAATCGATTATTTGAAAACAGATTATCAGCATAATCTTTTTTTTCCAGCTTTCCCAAACACACTCTAAAATCTTTTACTTCTACTTGTTCGAAAATTGGGCACTCATTCAAATAGTCATCACCTACACGGTTGACGCTTAAATTAATGTCACATATTTACAGTAGAAAATTTTGTTGGGTCTTTCACATTTTTCATTGTTGTTCAGAATCAAAACTTGTAACTAAAAATTACAATTGGGGCTATCCAAATTCGTAGTCAATTTCTCACCGTAGTCGACCCACTTGGTAGAATCTTTCTCTGCCCTACTGATTGTCGCATGAGCCTAATGGAATTTCTACCACAATTTAAGGATTGTTCTACATCCATTTCACTCTTGATTCATTTTTAATGCATTTTTAAATTTTAGGAGAAATGAAAAAAAAAAAAAAAAAACCAGACATATACATAAAATGAAAAGGACAAAGGCGAATACCAGTTGAAGGGGTAAGCACTTGTAGCAAAAAGAAAAGGAGATGGAGGAGAGATTTGAGGAATTTTGTCAAGAGAGATGGGGGAAAAAGAAGGTAATGAAGGGACGTTCCAACGTGAATCGAGAAGTAGAAAAGAAAAATTAAGAGAGAGAAAGTGAGACCAGTGATTATTAAGTTATAACAAATAATAGAAGACTTAGAGTGTGTTTGGGAAAGCTGGAAAAAAAAGATTATGTTGATAATCTTTTTTCAAATAATCGATTATTTGAAAACAGATTATAATCAGAATCTGTTTTTGTTTGTGTATGTTTGCTGAAAAGCGATTTTAAGATAATCTATTTCGTTTGGATGATACAAAAATAATCACTTTTATATAGTAAATTACGAAAAAGGGTATGAAATAATTTGTTTATAATGTTTGTTTTTCTTTTAACATTAGATTCTTTCCACGTATGGAATTGATTGATTTTCATAAACTTTAATTAGCAGATTATGAGAAAGTTAACCCTGGTCTAAGTGACGAGTTGCAGAGGAGGAGGAACACCGTGAAATAGCAACTTCAGTCCAAGAACCTCAAAAGAAATTATTTTTAAAAAGTTCTATTAAGAAAAATTGTTTATAAAATAGAAGGCAGAAGGCAAAATAGAAGGTTATCATTGGGAGGGTTATTACGGGAAAGGATATGTGTGACTGCAAAATAATCAACATCCAACATCAAAACAGTCCTAACGAAAGCATGGTGAAAAACAAATGAAAATTATCTAAAAAAGCTTTTTACAATGTTAAGCTAAAAACCCAAACACAACTAATTTTTTTCAAAACAGCTTAAAAGTGTAAAACAGCTGAATGATGATATATAAAAGAGTTTACTCAATTCGAGACATGTTTCCTCAAGAAACTCTAGCACCACTTTTTTTAACACATTATTTGTTGTTGATCTACAATTCAAACTCTCCTATTTCTAAATAATATTTAAAAACAGTGTAAGATGTGTAATCGAATATAAGACTGTGTTAAAAAATGAATATAAAATATATTACTAAAATTCCTCTATGTCCCATTGCTTATACATGTTATACTTGTCTTTTTATTGCTGAAAATTCTCATAAACATGCACACCACAAAACCGCTGGAATTGATTATTGTCTAGTGTCAGAACTCAGAAGGAGGTAAAGGCTCATCAATTAGTAAATTTATCTCTAAAGTAAACAAAGTAAGGATAGATTTACTCTAAGATTATTTAATGGATTACTCACTTTAAAGACAAAGTCACTATAGAAAAATTATCTCGTAGAAGGAATAAAATTTCGGAAGACAGACAGAAACAGTGCCGCCACACTTGCATATTATAAAGCAAAGAGTGCGCCTGAGAACATGCTTTCATATGAACACTTAACCAAACCAAAATATATCTCAAACCAAACAAAATGTGCCACTTTGACAATGGCATTTAACCTTCAACATGACAACAAAATTCACATCCCAGCTTGCTATACTCCCAGTCTGACTAAAATTGGACACATTGAAATCATCAATATCCAAAATTGGTTTATTCCAGTTCAACCATGGTCTCCTTTTTTCGCCAGCCAGTTCAACTAATGTTTGAAACTTCACATTTTAAAGCTTCAAAGAAACAGAATTAGGGAAAGAGTTTATGACCACCTCCTTTTCCCCAAACACCTCGCACAGGCAACCTTCCAGAGTCATTCTTGTCACCATTTAAACTGTTTGTTATCCCGGGATCTGATTCGGTGTGTGAATTTTCAAAATCTAGAAGTGCTGAAGCAGAACCATCACCAAGGCGCACTCTGAGGAACTTAGAAGTTTTCTTGCGTTGCTTGCTCCCACCACCCCCATCCTCTCTTATTTGATTAGATAAACTGCCCATGGATGTCTCACTCTGCCCATTTAGCTTCATTATAGGTTGACTATCAGAATTTGAATCAGTTTGCGCGATTTTTAATTTGCCTTTGTTGGTGCGGTAATCACCCCTTGATAGCATCTCTGGCTTCTCTTCTAAAGGTTTATAACTTGACTGTAGTTGATGGACAGTGCTTAAAAAGCTATCTGCTAATCTCTCTGTGGAGTTACTCCGTCTAGCGTCTAAAGACTTACCTTTATCTTTCTTGGACATAATATTGTCTTTGCCATGGGTGCTAGCGCTACCACGAACCCAACTATTTTCTTGCAAAGCATTTCTTTGCAAACTAGTGTTGTAAGACTCAACAAGCTCTTTCTGCTTCTGAGGATCTGGGCATAGTCTTGCCAATTCAAGTACAAGATGAGATAAGCCAAACTGCTGAACACAGTCCAGATATGTATCTGTATCCATTGTGCCTTGGCGAAATTGAGCAGACATGTCTTTAAACATAGTGTATCTATCTTCATCAAAATCAAGAGCACCACGAATCTTTTCGACCAAGGACTTATTAGCAGACTGAACATTCTCCACATTCAACACAGACTGGCTGCTTGCAGGTAACTTGCTCACTTGTGCAGCAGAAATTGGAGGAAAATCAGAAATTGAACCTTCAGTAGGGTTGTTCTCAGTGAGATTTGGAGCAGATGTAGAGTGAACCATTCTACCATTGTCACGTGTTTCTCTCAATGAACCAGCAGCAAATTGTCCATGTGCAGTTCTCTGTGAAGCCTGAATAGAACTAGCATAAGTTGATGGTGAAGCCCCACTGTTAGTTACTGTCTTCATTTGACCAGAATTTCGTGACACTCCAGGAGCAACACTTGTTGACAGTCTAGATTGTGTAGGGATACTTGATGATTGTACTGGTCCCCGACTTGCTGCAGGCCAAGCATTACCAGCATTACCAGAATTAATAACAGATACATTTCTGTTGCCACGCCGGCGCAAACGTGCTGCCATAGTGTTACTAGATGAACCTTCCAACTCATGTTTGGAACTTTGCTGGCCATTGCTGGGAATTATGGGGAGCGGAGGAAAGGAAGAATCTTCCAGAGGTGCATTCCTTGAGTGGTGTCCTAAGGCTTGGAGGTATCTTGAAGATGATTCAGAACCAGATGTAGCCAATGATTCCAATGGCTGAATGATTGACTCAATATCAGCATTCTCGTCATCAACAGCAACTTGTCCACTACTTGATGTTGACGAATCATGAAACATTTGTTCTGCATTAGCTGTCTCCAAACTGGCTTCAATGGCCATGGAAAGTTGATTTTCAGAAAAATCACGACGAAATGTGCGACCTCTTCCACGACGTTGGTTCTGTTCATTACCATGTCTGTATCGAAAACTAGTCGGTATCTGTAAGGAAACAACAAAAGCTATTGTAAGGGAGTGAAAAGGATATGGGAAGTAAATAATTTGTCATGAAAAAATAGCAATACCAATAGAAACAAAGTACAGGATTAAAAATAAAAGTTTGTCACTATACATGCCTGAAGAGCAGCATTACGCTTTGACCGTGACATACGCCCTCCATGCTCGATAGCATTATGCCTCTAAGACGTAAACAAGGAAAAAGAGCTTCAACAGCAAAGAGATAACCCCACAAGAATAGCACATAATTTTACGATATTAAAAATATTAAAGCATCCAAATACACAAGAATGGGGAATCACTAAGCAGGGGCATGTAGTGCACAAAAACACATCCCAAATAAATCACTGAAAAAAAGCAGTTTCCCCTGAGTTCTGAAAACCACTGGCCAGTCCAGTCAAGTCTCTCAAACTGTCATTTTAAAAACCGGAGTTTGGATCGTTAAACCAGTCAACCACTCGAACTGGCAGCATTCAATATGGACTAGTTCAACATCTTATATTGTAAAATACTTCAAGATAGGCAACCTGCATGGTTTGGACTGTGGTCTTGATGTTTGAGCGTCAGCCATTCCACTTACCTGCTATTCTTATATACGCTTAACATATATATCTACGATATATGTTTCTATTTAGTTATTAATTTGAACCTTTTTATGACATAAATATTGTAATTACTAGATTCAAGTCTATAAAAACTAATGATTGTAATATTAAAAAATAGTTTTAAATATTAAATATTAAATATTAAATTCATAGTTGAACCATTGAAACGTGAATCAATTCTGATCTAGTTTTTCAGAATTTTGGTGGAGTCAACTGCATTACATCGATCAACCGATGTTATTGTGTTCTGTCATTCTGGTTTCATTTTAAAAAATGAAGAAAATCAAAATGATCCATGTTCGCTATAAGGAATCACCTTCATCTCTGATTCAGATTGAAAGACAACAAACTTCTTAGAAAGGCAAGACTCATCTTCACATAAGAAGTGCTCTTGACGGAAGTGGATCTGCATCAGAAGACATCCGGTCATACAAATACATTCAGTTTAAATAACAAGAAGATATATTAAAGCCATTTAGTCAAAAAGAGGGTAGAAGGAAAACATAGTGCAGATATCTTGCCTCTAGGTCATCATAATTCTTATAGTATTCATACTGTCCTGGATGCTGCCTGCATTAAAAAGTACAACTATCGTGAACCTTACATATCCAATAGTTCGGACCAGTATAAAGACACCTATTGAGCACATGATTAGCTTAGATGTTACCTTTGGCATATATGACATGTATAATGTTCTGTAGACATATGCGTGTACAGTTCATTGTCCCCATAAAATGGGGTTCTGCAGAATTCACACATAGGATGCCCCATAAAACCACCTCTCTCACTCTCACTTCCATCCACTTCAGAGTCACCTGTGCATATGTGTTGATTCAACTGTGCTCTAGTATATAGTTTTTGCTCACATATAAATACCTACATCATAGAAACAAGGTTAAAATCCTCAACATTAATCTAAAAGGAAAACAAAGGTAACAAATTCTGTCATCCAAAAGATTCATATAGATTGCCAATAATATAATTTTCACCTTCCTTCCCTCCAAACATAAACTGCACATATGCAACTTATGACGGTGGAATAAGTGGCCCTTCAGCTGACCTATATTCCTAAACTTCTCACGTCGTCTTGAAGGATCATGTGGTTGCTCTTCCATCTTGTCACACATACTGCATGAAAGCCTGCACATAGCCTTGATCATCTTGTAATGGTCCATATCATCAAAATATGTGTTTGTATCTGCATGGAACCAGAATGACCCAACCTTGCCCTCTCTTGCATCACATGGCAGTGCTGAAAAGTCATTAATCATCCTCGTATAATCTCCTAGAGCCTGGAAGTATAGTAGCAAAATTGAATATCAACAACATCAAAAGCAACAGTTAAAATAATAAAAAAGTAAATCTTTTTAACTAAGCAAACAAGACATGCTTATGGATGTAATTTTGAAAGAAAACTATGAATTCAAAAAAAAATAAAGAACATAGTAAGACAATAATGGCATTCCTAACCAAGTAAATTTACCAAGTCATGAAGAATTAGTTTAGTTGTTTAGAAGCAACTTGAAGTAAATAATTTCAAAGATAAACATGTTACTCTTAATGGTTTCCTAATAAGAATAGGACATGTGGAACAGCTTTGACACATGTTATATTTTCAATGATAAGCCGTTGCACGTGTCTTCTTCTAGTTGGAAAAGAGCACCACAAACACCCACAGAACTGCACCTAAGTTTTGTCGTTTACCACCAACCAGAAAAATAAAACAACTTAAGAAACAATAAAAATAAGACATAGCAAATATTTTAAGTTAAAATAACCCACCTACACTTCATTACATAAGTTCAAGTGACAAGAACAAAATGATCATGTCATTTTTTTTTTTTGATCTAGACACTCGCGGAAGTCACGTTGAACCCCGACTAATCCGAATCAACGCAGGTGGACCCATATAAGGATCATGTCATGTTTAAATCACTACTCAATTAAACATGTTAGAGTGCAATACAACCGTGCAATTAAGATTTAAACCCATTCAAATTCAATTTCACATATAAAAGTAGCAAATACTCCTAATTTACACCATCCTATCTCTTTATGAATTTAGGGCAACAGATATAGAATTCATCGAATTAACATATATATACCTTGGTAACGAAAACGACGTCGCAATCGGTCTTGCAGATGCAGCAACGGCTATCGTCGCAAATAAAACGGAGGCGAACGACGCAGGTGGAACACACCTCGCGGTGCAAACAGGGTCCGTACGCAACCCATTCCAAGGGCTCAGCGCAAACGGCACAACAATCGTCCATGTTCTCTTCTCCTCTTGTTTATAGAAAATGAATGAATTTGAAGCCCCGAAAAGAAAAAGGAACCCTAATTGGAGTGAGTGAACAGATCAAACAACACAAGGTTGGGTTAGAGGGAGGAAGCGATGGATTGTGTTTTTTAGGGTTTGAACCGATTGGGTTCGGTGATTTTGAGTTTTTGAGGTGCGTGGGGCTGAAGCAATTGAGAGTTCAACGAAGGATCAAATTTAAATTTTTTTTTGGCTTTGAAATTGGAGTTGGAGATTTAAGACAGCAGCCACGGTCTTTACCAATCAAAACACAAACCGACCAACCCCAACCAAGCAAAGAAATTTTATTTATTTTCTTATTTTCTTTTGGATACGTTGTTTATTTGGATTATTATCTTATTTTATATTTAAAATAAATTATAATACTAAGAGTGTGTTTGGGAAAGTTGGGAAAAAAAATTATGCTGATAATCTGTTTTCAAATAATTGATTATTGTGATAATCGATTATAACCAGAATCTGTTTTTGTTTGGGTATGTTTGCTGAAAAATGATTTTAAGATAATCCATTTCGTTTGAGTTATGACAAAAAAAATCACTTTTACATAGTAAATTACGAAAAATTGTATAGAGAAATTTGTTTATATTATTAATATTTAAGCTTTTTTAACATTGAAACTTATTAAAATAATTAATTTTTTAACTATAAAATTAACAAAATATTAATATAAATAAATAATTAATATTAATTAATCGCTCATACACATCATGGGCTCTTTGCCCAATACCGTAATTGAAGTGGTTGTAACTCAACAAAAGAAAGAATTGCTTCACGCTATGTAAATTGTAGCTACGGTGCACTAATATTGTGCCTCATGGGCTCTTTTGACCACATGCGTACATGAGGGACACAGGGGCGCAATGAAAACAACGGTTTTCAAAAACAGTCCAGACTAGGAGCTTCTCCCAAAACAGCGTTTTTCAACCATAAAAAGCTTTTTGAAATTTAATCTATTAATCCAAACAATGCTTTTTTAAAAAAACAACTGAAAAGGGGTAAAAACATCTTTAATCTAAAATTTTAAGCTTTCTCAAACACCCTCTAATTTTGTGAATTCTTTTTTCTTATTCTCAATGGGGCACTAACACCCAAAGCAACGAAACAAAACGAAATCAAACAGCAACGAGGTATGGAACCTCCAGAAACATCACCAAATAAAAAAGGGAACAAGCTCCCTAGGGGAGAATCAATCCTAAATAACCCTAAGGGATGGGATAGGCTCCAATCCTGCGTGGTCTTAAAATAACTTGGAGCCGAGGTTTTTGTCGCATAAGAATTTTTTCTGACTCAAAGGTAGTGCTAGGCTTGATTTCTAATGGGTGTTGTAGTACCAATCCTTGTCATTCTTCGGTGTCTGCTATCCATAGTGTTTCTGGTAGATCAGGGTCTCTTGCATGGCAACATATGTTACATGAAGCTAATCAAGTGGCAGATGCTTTGGCCAAATTTGGGCTTTCTCTTGACAGTCAGCTTAGGATTTTTTATTATCCTCCTAGTTTATTTTCAATGCCTTAAGGGAAGATGTTGCTTGTATTTGGTTTCCTGAAGGTTTCTAGTTTCCTCTCTTTGTTTGGGGCCTAGCTCCTTTTGATCATAAAAAAAAAAAAAAAAAAAAACCATTATCGCTCTGCACAAACATTGCCTTCTCTATAAGTGTGAGAAAATTCAATGAATCCGACCTTCTTCTTCTAATCCCAAATTCTGTGGAGGATCTTGTTACGCCTATGATTGCCAAAAGCCTTCAAAGAGGTTATAATAGCCGTCGAATCCAATTCAATAATTAAATTATGATTACCATTCTCCTAAGTTACCTCAAGACCTTTAAGGATGCCCCGAGGAGTAAATACCAAGATAGCAAACATAACCCACAATCCAACTACCACTATCATTACAGATCAAGCCACCACAACCAACACTAGCAAGATTGCCTTTGAAAGCCCCACCAAAGTTGAGCTTCTAACGACTCGTCCCGGGGAACTTCTAACGAATATTCTGGATCAAAATCTTTTTTAAAAATACTTTCTTTTTTTTAAAACAATATTATTTATTTTTTCAAACATAACTAACGTTTTTGTATCTAACGAAGAGATTTATCTAGTTCTTCTTTAATATAAGATAAGATAAAAGGTTATGATTTTTTTAATTCCATTTATGACTTCTTTTTCGTATCTCAATTTTTATCGAATTCTTAACTAAGGCTGTGTTTGGAAGTTTTGAAGGAGATGGAGTGGAGTGATTCGTAATGGGGTGGTTTGGAGTAGAGTGGATGAGTAAAAGAATATCACTCCATTGTTGTAAGTTTGGAGGGACATCCCAAACCCCCCAATTTGGAGGGTATGGAAAATTGAAGAAACGAGGGATATGAAGTGATTTGGGTTCCCACTCTCAATCATCTCACTCTATTAATAAAGTAACTCCCGAACAATGGGTTAAGCTCTTTCTACCATACAACTTCATCCTCCCAAACATAGCCTAAGTTTTTAATTACGGTTTTAATTTATCTTAAATTTAATTCTAAAAACTAGTACATTTCTGTCGATGTTATTATAATTTATTTTATTTATATTTTTTTTAGAGTCTTCTTTTTTTCATATTTATTGACTATAATTATTATTATCAGTAAATCTTGAATATAATACAACTGAAAACAAAGAAAGCAAAGGAGAGGCTAATACCTATTGTGCCACACATCAAGTTTATTAAAAATTAAATCAGTCACGTCAAGTATGGAACTCTTTAATCTCCTAGGGGTTCAAGTTGGCATTGGGTCTTTAAGTACTTGGGCCTTCCTTCTATAATTGGTCGTAACAAGAAGGCTACTTTTAATTATTTAAAGAGATCGTTTTTGGAAGAGGATTAATTCTTAAAGCAGGAGATTTTTATCAAAAGGTGATAGAAAGGTGCTCATTAAAGTTGTCTTGCAATCTATTCCCTCATCTCGTATGAGCATCTTCCTGGTGCCCCCTTCTCTTTGTGATGAGCTTCAGAAAATGATGGATTCTTTTTGGTTTGGGGGGGAGGGAGGGATTAATCATGGTGCTAGGGGTACTCATTGGTTATCTTGGGAAAAGTTATCGGTTAGCAAAGATCATGGAGATTTGGGTTTTCACAGTCTTCAAGGATTTAACCTTGCTATGCTGGGGAAACAAGGTTGGAAATTGCTCTCCAACCCGATGCTATGATTTCTTGTAACATCCCTGGCTACTCTATGGAATGACGACTGTCCCCACAGACCAACACGAGTCTTTTCAGCGTGCTTTGTCCTCACTCACACACTTCCTGGAAAAACTTCCCAGGAGGTCACCCATCCCATAATCGCGTTTTCCCAAGAGGTCACCCATCTCATAATCGCTCCAAGTCAAGCACGCTTAACTGTGGAGTTCTTAAGTGATGAGCTCCCGAAAACAAGATGCATATTCTTTTCGGGAGTCCATCATTTAAGAACTCCACAGTTAAGCGTGCTTGACTTGGAGCGATTCTGTGATGGGTGACCTCCTGGGAAGTTTTCCCGGTGGTCTGTGGGGTCAGTCGTCAATCCATAGAGCAACTAGAGATGTTACATTTCTCGTATTTTCAAAGCTAGATATTATCCCACGGGGGGTTTTTTGAATTCAAAGTTTGGTAGTAGCCCAAGCTATTCTTGGCGTAGCATTTAGAATTCTCAGGTTCTTGTTAAGGAAGTTATTCGTTGGGGCATTGGTGATGGATGCAACATTTGTGTCAGGAACGAGTCATGGTTACGTGATGTTAATTATATGACACTTCAAGGTCCTGTCCATGGTGAGTTTGCCAACCTTACGGTCAAAGATCTTTTTGTTTACGGCAGGAAAGAGTGGAATAAGAAATTGTTAGCTAATATAATACTCCCATATGATAATCTTCAGCTCTGTGCATGATGACAGATTATTGTGGTGGCCAAACAAACAAAGAACATATGCGGCTATATCACCCTATCATCTCCTTCTCAATAAGGTGGCGGATTCCACTCATCTTCATCAACTAGGTGACTGGAACATTATATGGCAAATGAATATTCGACAAAAAATCAAGATCGTTCTTTGCAGACTCTGCCGTATACGTAGTTGCCTTCCCACTCGTATAGGTCTCCATGACAAGGGTGTTCACTGCCCTACTATTCCTGGTCTATGTGCATCAGCTCTGGAAAGTGATTGGCATCGTTTTGTTTCCTGTCCCAATGCAATAAATTGATGGATTCGGTTCAATTTGTGGTCTTCTATAGCTCGTTTTATTGATATAGATGAAAATTCAAAGAGTTATTTTTTATGGTTGCTGCCACGTTGAACTCAAATGATATGCAAGACTTTGGGTGGCTGTGTGGAGTATGTGGTGGAGAAGGAACTTGAAGATCTGGGAGGATAAGGATGAGTGCATTGCTCAAGTGATTGATAGGGCCAAATTTGCGAAGGATAAGTGGTGCAATGCTCGGGACACTGCTCGGGGACATGCAGCGTTGACGTCGACTAGGCCTTTATCCTCTTGGTCAAAGCCAGCAGATGGGTATTTAAAATGCAATATCGATGCAGCATTCTTCAATGAAAGTAACCAAGTGGCGTTATCATGGGGAGTTTGTTATTGTAAAAAAACGAGTGGTTCTCTCCTTTGGTGTTAGTGCATGAAGGTGAGGCTTTGTGTTTGTTTAATGCTCTCCAGTGGACTTTCGACTTGGGTATGGACAACATAACCTTTGAGCTAGACTGCTTCTTTTGGAACCAAATTCTAATGTTGAGTTTGTTGGGAGACGAGGAAATAGTTGCTCATAAGCTTGTTAAGGCAGCTATTACTTTTTCTAGTCCCCGTGTTTTTTTTTTTATCATATCCTATTTGTATTGTTGATTCCATTGTTTATGAAATGAAATAAGTTTGATGATGTCAAAAGAAAAAAAGATTTTGGAGAGAGTAACGTGGCAATAAAAATATTTCATATTTAATATGAGAGATAAAATGCATTTTTTGATATAAAAAGAATCGAAGAGTAAAATTTGTGTATTGAATAAAAAAAATCATTCTCACATCTAAGGATGAGAAAAAATATGTCCAAGTGGAGGAAAATATTTTCGAATATTACACAATTGCTTCCAATTTTTCTTCTTCTTGCTTGCAATCACGGTAACAATCTCTTTACATTGTTAATTAAGTGAGCAAATTATTTTATTATTAAATAGTTTAAAATCATTTAATTACACTGATAATCTTGTATATTTTAATAATTCGTAAAATATTTTTGATAGATTCAAATACACATTAATACTTGTCAAAATAATACTTTAATTTATCGTGTTTGAACTAAAAAAGAAGTCACACAACTTTATAATTAACAATTCATATATAATCATATGGTAGTTAAATGTTACTCCTCTCATCTCAAACACTAATTCATTAGTAAAATATTGTATTTGATATTGAGGCAGATATTATGGGTCTGTTTGATTTCTATTTTCAAAAACTGTTTTTTGGTTTTTAAAAACAATAAAACAAAAAAACCTGTTTGACATGAGTATTCTGTAAAAAATAATTTTGAAAACAGTTTTTGTTTTTTAGTTTTAAAAACAAGAAAGGCGAGCTCTAGCGTGAGCGACCCAGACATGTCGCTCACGTGCGCGACCTGATTTTGTCCGTTAGATGAAGAGGATCCACGGATACTATCGTACACCTTCCACACTGAATTTCTTTCCACCATTCTCTCAACGTCTCTCTCCTCCGTTCCCAGTTCCCTTCCCCTCGCTGGATTCCGAAGCCACCGTCAAAGCACCGCCGCGGACTGGCCAATTTCAGATCCACGACCATCAAAAGTTCCTATGCCGTCACGTCTCTAGTGTGGTACGGCGTCCTTGTCGACAGATCTCGCTTCATCCAGCCCCTGCCACGCTCGATCCTCCTTCCTGTTTTCCGATCGGTGGCTGGGCGGCGGGGCATTGGGGTCGCCCTCAACTATTTGGTTTGGGTTTTGTCCAAAAATTTGCAATTTCATCCTCAATGATGTATACCTTTTCTTAATTTTGTGCTTTGATTCGTGATTATTTCCTAAGGGCTTCGCGACCCGTGACCTGCCCGTTCTCCCCCCCGCTTCTGTCAACCACGGGATGTGGTGTTCTACCTCCACCACCGCGAGAAGAACCCCAATCAGCTGGAACTTGTCGCCGCCGCCGCCGCCGCGCGAGAAGATTCCTTTACTCTTAAGAGTACAAGGAAGATGAATGAGAAGTCATGCTCAGTTTTGGTTCTTGTTATGATGATATCATTGAATTAGGTTATCGAGGTGGGACGGATCTGCACGGGACCGGTGTGGTGGGCGGCGGTGGTCGACGTATCTGCTGGATAGTGGTGGACGATGGCGCAACTGAAGGGAGGACTGGAGCATCGATGGCGACACTAGAGTCGGGGCTGGAGTCGGGAAAGAAGGATCGAGAGAGGAGAACGAAGTGAAAAATATCCAGTGTAGGCAGACCATGGTATTATGATAGGGAGCTTTTAGATCTAATGGTAAAATCTGGTCTCTCACGGTGAGAGACTTATTGAAGTCTCTCACCATAGCCAACGCCAATAAGAAATGGAGAACATCTATTAGTTGTTCTATTCTTGTTCTATAACTTGTGTTTCCGAAACAACAAAAAAGACGGAGAACAAGCCATTTTCATTAATGGCAATAAAGTAATTATTTAACCTTCATCAGACTTGAATGCTTCCTTCCCCTATCTTTCTCCTTCACATATTATCCATTCTCGCCAACACTCTCTCACCAACCACTACTTCCTGAAAGCCTTCCCATGGTTTTCATCTCGCCAACAGTCTCTCACCAACCATAACTTCATCGCAAATCTTGATGCTTGCCAGATGCCGTCGCCGCCGCCGCCACAAAGGCCAACGGGAGACTGCCTGCGATCCCGAACCAACATATGAAGTGGAGTCGTCACCTTGCTCTCCGCCAACCGCCATGACACAACCATTACCCAAACAGGCGACGACGCTTTGGCCATCAACCACCACAACAGGTAGATGAGGGGAAAACCTTGTCTTCTCATACTTCTTGATTCCTATACTTCAACCATGTCAAGGTTCTTTCATGTTTTCACGTTCTTCAGCTTTTGTTATACCACCACTATTTTTTCCAGATACAAGTTACAAACTACAATAATCTGGTGTTAATTGGAAGAATCAATTTTTGTGGACAGTAGAATAATCAATTGTGTGCACTGCATACTCACTAAACGCTAATTGGATGTACTTTGGCTGGATAAGCTATAACAATGGTAATGGGTTGGAGTTGAAAAGAACAACTTGGATAGTTTGATGAAGGCCATAATGTATTTGTTATTAGTCAACCTGAGCATACAAAGGCCAGCAGATCCAAACAGAGACGAGCTATAGATAGCAGAGCCAAAAGAAGCGGAATGGGAGCAGACAATCCAAGTAGAGTAGAGTGACATTCTTGATGGAGTAATGGAAAACCTCATTTTATTAATTTTGTGATAAATTGAGGAGGTAAATTTATATAAGGGATCTGCTTGTAAAAAAAAATGTTAACGTGTTTTTGTTCATAATTGATACAACTAATTTATTTATATTTTCTCGTAAAAATATATTTAAGTTCTTATGCATAATTAAAGAAAATCATAATAATAAGTTAAAATAAAAATATTATAAATCAAACGAGTTTTTTGTTTTTTATTTAAAAAATATGTTTTCAGAATAAATTTACCAAGCAATTTTTTTTGTTTTATAAGTTCTAAAACTGTTTTTAAAATCATTTTTGTCAAACAGATTTTTTAGTTCTTTTGTTCTAAAGAATAGTTTTCAGAAAATAGTTTAGAAAATAGTTTTTAAAAACAAAAACACCAAAACACAATCAAACAGGCCCTATATATTTATCTTTCAGGATTCACTAAGGAAGTGGAGTACTGCTTCACTCACAGGGACATCATCGAGAAGAAGCCAAGATTACTCTCGATTAAAGAAGGAAAGAGGGCTGTGATTCAAATGGATCATTCAAAGACTGAGTCTAGGACTTGGTTGGTTGAAGACTTGCAGGGGAAATAAGTATTCAGGAGGAAGTAGCTCCAATACGTGAAATATATTTAACGAATAATATATATATATATAATTACTCTAAATTAAAAATGAGACCGATAAATAAATCAAAATTTCAATAAATGTTTTATTTTTAGGCACCGTTTTACAAGTCTAATAAGCTAGCATATAGCTTATTTGAATAGATTTTGACTAAAAATCTACTTATTTTCTACTCATTCTCTCTTTTATCATACTTATTTCTATCCTACCTCATTCCATCCTACTACTTTTTCTCATCCAAACAATGCAAGAGAAGAGAGGAAGAGAAGTAGGGAATCTCTCCTATTTGGTAAGGAGAGAATTATAGAAGAGAGACAAAACTATCGTCAGCCCCACCTAATTTTCATTTATCCTCACTCATTGAGAGAAATTGTGAAGAAACGGAGTGAGAGAGTGGGAGATGACAATTTTGGATTTCAAAATTTTCTTATCCCTGACGCATGGGATACAAATCTGCTGTCCTAAAAAATAGTGTCTTAATGTCCCTTATCAATCAAAAGCTAGGAATTTACATAAGTATCAATGAGTTATGATTGTATTTTATTAAGTGGCAAATTATGATTGGTGGGGGACAGGGAATGAGATAGGAAAGTGGGACAGAGGATCTCCATCCTGACGCATGACTTTGGCTTATTTAAAAAGCATAAATTATTTGTTTAATGAATACTGCATCACTTTTTTTATATAGAACGTGACGCATGACTTTGCTTTTAAAAACTTAAATTAATTAAGAAAATAAAAGTTTAGTTAATTATATTAAACATTAATCAATTGAATTAAAACAAAAATTAAATTATTAAATTAAATTCATCAATTAATTAAATTACAATAGAGTAAATTTAATTAATTAAAAATAATAATTAAATTATATTAAACTAATAAAATTAATTAATTAAATTAATCAATAAATTATTTAATGGGTTTTTAGTACAAGGGTATTCATGTCCTTTAAAAAATAATAACATTTCTCCCTTCTCCCTTTCTCTCCAACCAATCAAAGAGAGAGAACAACATTTCTCTCTTTCTCTTATACCAAGCAATATACTAAGACTTTGTTTGGTAAAAACTAGCGGATAGCGAATAAGATAGTTGATAGCGTATAAGCTAGCTGATAACGGATGAGCTAGCGGATTGGATTTGAAGTGTTTGATAAAATTAGAGGTTGAACTAGATGATAAATGTAAAATAACATAAAAGGATATGTTTGCATGTTTTTTTTTTTTTTTAATATAAACTAGTGTTCTTGACCCGTGCCATGCACGGGATATTTGTCGCTTTTAAATATTTCAATAAAAAATTTAAACATATAAAAGTTCCTACAATTTGTAATAGGAATTATTTGTTACAAAATATATTTGTTTTTTGTTTTTTTGTTCATAATTAACTCAGGAGGGATATGGCTGAGTTTTGTTTTGGTAAATTATATTTAATATATATATATATATATATATTTTGGTAAAAAAAATCTATTTAATCAATGCATATTATTTAAGCAACCTACATTGGGTTCTTATATCTCCTTTAAATGAGTTTCTTTTGCCACATCACATTTAATTAACATGTCCACTTTTCACTCCAACGATGCACACAATAAGCAACCTTAAGCAATCTATCAATTTTTTTTGAATCACTTTTATTTTAACTTCAAATATTGTTCATTTCTTGTTATTAAAAATAAAAAGATAAATCGTTAGAAAATATATTTTATTTATTTTTTCATGAGAATAAGTTAAAAAATATCAGCTCATAATTATCAAATTGGAACTATCACACCGTTGGAATTATCAAGTTGATAAATTTTTTTTTAAACAATTAGTGCTTGCTTTAGAATTATAAATTAGAACTCCTACACTCCCTCTAGAAGGTTATTGTCCCTTTCTCTCAAACCTTCCCAAGCTCCATCCGCTTTAAATTTAACACTTTGTTTGGTTGTAGAATAGAAAATTAGATGAAAGAAAGTGAGAGGAGAGAAAGGAAAACAAAAGAAAAATAGTGGAAAATAAGATGATTGTTTATTTGTTTGGTTGAATAAAAATATAAAATATATCTTCATTAATACAAAATTAAGAACCCAAGATAGTTAAAAAAATGATAAATTTAAAAATATTTATTTTACCATTGTAATTAAAATGAAAATGAAATGAGCAAGATAAACCACACTATATATGAAACCCAAACAAATAGTAGTTTTCAACTGAAAATATAAAGATTTTTAAAGGAAAGCTAATGAATAATAGGTAAAGATGCTACTCAATACTAACCTCTAAACATTGTCAAATACTTCACGATACACAACATTTTTGGTTGATGTGCATACTTTTTTGTCATCATCTAAAATTAGTATCTTAAGACCCTTTCTTGACCTCACGCAGGAGAGCGCAACATACAGTTGACCATGAGTGAAGACAGGCTTTGGAAGATAAATACCAACATGACAAAGGGATTGTCCCTGACTTTTGTTTATTGTCATCGCAAAACAAAGAGCAAGTGGAAATTGTCTCCTCTGGAATTTGAACGGTAATCTGGGATCACTTGGCACCAAATTCATCCTAGCAATGAATATTTTGTCCCCTATATTTTTTCCTGTTAGAACAGTTGCGCCTATGACGTTCCTCCCTAACTCGTTCACCATTAGCCTGGTACCATTACATAACCCAGCAGACTGATCAATGTTCCTCATAAGCATGACAGGGACTCCTACTTTCAGCCTCAATTTATGATTTGGAATCCCAGAACATTTTATATCATTTAGAAACTCGGTGGTGAACCACTCACCTTGAACGTCATTGTCCTCATCTGATCGACAAACCGAATCAGAGCTTAGGTACTCCACTTCATCGCCAGGAATTAATGAGATCACATAATCATTAACCTGCTCAACTGAGTCCAAAGTCGAAGCAAGAATACCTCGCTCCTCGAAAAAATGTTGGCTGTTCATGTTGTGCAGCAATTCAGGATAGGCAAACTGAACTAATGATTGTAGTGGATTTTCAGATTCGTGAATCAGCAAGTCCTCAGGAATCTCAATGTCACTCTCACCATTTTCATTTGCATTGCAATCACCATCTCCAACACGGAGAATCCATTCTGCAAATTGTTTGACGTCTCTCTTGTCTGCATCTAAATGTGATCCTCAAAGTCTCATGTTTGTTGTTAGTCTCAATACCCTACAATTTTTCCATATTTTAGATGCATTTACGGCAGATCCCACAATATTATGCCTCGATCCTTTTCTGATCACAGGCAAAATCTGTCTGAAATCACCACCTAAAACAACAGCCTTGCCGCCGAATGGTATATCCATGTTATGCCGATCTTAGGAAGACATTATATCACGCATTGTGCGGTCAAAAGCTTCAAAGCAGAACCTGTTCATCATTGGAGCCTCATCCCAGATTATAAGCTTGGTGTGAATAAGTAGTTTTGCTCTAACACTGCCTTGGTTGATACTGCATGTTGAGTCGTCACTGATAACCAATGGAATGGAAAATGTGGAATGGGCAGTTCGACCACCGGGCAAGAGTAATGAAGCAATGCCACTGGAAGCCACATTAAGTACAATGAATCCTTGTGAACGTAGTCCTGCAGATAGGGTGTTCCATAAAAAAGTTTTTCCGGTACCCCCATATCCATAAAGGAAGAAAAAACCACCTCTTCCATACAATACCGAAGACATAATCTCATCGTATGCACTTCTTTGCTCGGTTGTCAACCTCTCTAGTAAAGAAAGGTGTGTTCTTCCCAACTCATCCTTGTCATAGTTCATTTCGTCGGCAATCATCTTATTTTGGAAGTCGAAGGCATCTGATAAATTTGGGAATGGCATAGAAGGAAAGTCTGCTAGAGATCTTCCATTGGATCGAAGCAGATTATCCAACTCAATAAGACATAGATTTTTCAAGTCATCATCACCAATCTGTAGACCTGCATGATAAAACAATGTATCAGGTATGTTCAATAATACAAACAACACAAATAGGATTTACTCAAGTCCGTATACCTGGTATATCTAAAGCCCTCCTACGGTTGTAGACGATTTCCATCAGACAATAGATTCCACGTGGAGTTCCATACAACATCAGGTTTATTCATTGTATTCATTACTAACAATATAACAAACAATCTTCGCATTTGATTTCCAGAAGCTAGCTCACTTGCTTCTTTGATCGCGTCTATAAACTCTTTGTCATCGGCCAAAAGTCCCATTGCATAACATGCTTCTTCGAAAGTTTTGTATGTTATACCGTTGACAGTCCTTAGACAATCATATCCAACACACCCTTTTTGAACCGTAAGCAATATACGCATGTAATATAGTTCACCAACACCAGCAGGGATGTAATGAAGCCTGCCAATACTCTGTCCCCTTTTCCTTGGTTTCCATCGTTTGGCCTGCTTGTCGTAGACAAACCTTGTAGGAAATTCCGAATAAGTCAAATCTCTTCCATCGGTATAAATCCGGTTAGCATCAAACCATGATATAAACATTGTGTCAACTTCCTGATTCCTCTGAACAACTTGCTCTATGTTATCATTATCAGCATAATAAACATTCTATTGGCCAGGAAGATGAAAAGTCAGCTTTTGAACAGGCGGCCAACGTTCGTGAATATCAAATGCAAATATTCTCCAAACAGCCTCACACGGCGACACATACCTACAGTCATAATAATGCCTAATTTCGTCAATAGGCTTATCACTGTCCCCATTTTCTGTACCACGCCATATCTGTAAAGTAGCTTGATCTGGGCCCTTGTTCACATATTTAAATAGATACTTTATGGAGTTGGACTTGTTATAATACTCCACATTCACATGTGCGCCATACCTTAACAGTAGATGAGGGTTGTATGGAACAACACTCTTGTTATCTAGCTTTGTGCCACACTTATCAACATATATTCCATTGTCAAGACGCTTATACCTTGGATAACCGTCTTCATCGATTGAAGTGGTTGGTTGAAAAGCCCTTGGGAAAAACTTTGAGCACTTCCCCTCTTTCATGCAAGGTGACCTTCGGTTAGCAGCTCCACATGGCCCATGAATCATGTAGGTGGATACAGCATCATACAATCTAGGATACAGTGTCGGATCGGGCAATTCGGCGGAGATTACCTTGTCAATATCTGTCGTTGTAATCAACTTGCTTGAAGCACTTAACCATAACAAAATATGAGCATGGGGAAGTCCTCTCTTTTGGAACTCGATTGTGTACATTCCTGCAATGCATCAGAAAGAAATCATCAATATAGTTAATATTATAATTTATTTGAAAATGGAAAGAAGTAAAAATAGTAAATTCGACAAAATTACTTGCCTGCATCGACCTTTCCAAATATCTCCTCCTTTTTCAAATCTGACATCATTTGGTCCAATTTAATTTTGAACACACAGGAAACAATATCAGGTCTATCACATGCCTTAAGTTGCATACCTTCGAGAAATTCCTGAATTTCCCTCCATTTAGAGTTGCATGTTATGGTAATGAACAGATCTGGATATCCAAATCGTTTGCAAATTGCCATCGCATCTTGGCATCTGTTGAACATGTACCTCATACCTCCTATAAATGATGGTGGCAGTATAACACGTCTACCAATAGAAGATGCTTCTGTTTCACCTCTATTAACCGCATCCTGTAAACCATTCAAAATGTCACATCTTATCAAAGATTGATTTTCCCTGATAAAAGTAAGCCTTTGGGACTCTAACATAGTATAGCAGTCCACAACAAATTGCTGAAATAACCTCCTCGAGTGAACAATGTTACCATACTCTACATCCCTATCTTGAATTCTGAATGCAATAAACTCTCTTAGTGTAACCCTTTGTCTCTTACGAATTCGCCCATTTGCCTCTTTAATCTTGATTGGAATATTTTCTTGGAATCCATCCTCCCCATAAGGAAAAAGTATTGGATATTGTAGAGGAAGGAATGCAGTGTGGGTCTCATGAAGTCTTTCCAATTCACCAGATTTATTTTTAACAATTATATCTCTGCCCTTTTCAATGCTATTGTCATGAAACTAATTAAAAATTAATTAAAAATAATAATTAAATTATATTAAACTAATAAAATTAATTAATTAAATTAATCAATAAATTATATAATGGGTTTTTAGTACAAGGGTATTCATGTCCTTTCAAAAATAATAACATTTCTCCCTTCTCCCTTTCTCTCCAACCAATCAAAGAGAGAGAACAACATTTCTCTCTTTCTCTTATACCAAGCAATATACTAAGGCTTTGTTTGGTAAAAACTAGCGGATAACGGATAAGATAGTTGATAGCGTATAAGCTAGCTGATAACGGATTAGCTAGCGGATTGGATTTGCAGTGTTTGGTAAAATTAGAGGTTGAACTAGATGATAAATGTAAAATAACATAAAAGGATATGTTTGCATGCTTTTTTTTAATATAAATTATATATATATATTATTTATTTTAAAATAGTTATCACTTTTATCACTTTAATTTATTTTAATTTATTTATCATTTAAAATTTAAAATATTAATCACTTTTATCATTTTTAATTTAGATTTAATCATTCGTAATAAATAAAATGGAATAATAAAAATAAAATTATACAGTGATATGATTTTTATATAAATTTTATTTTTTAAAGATAAAAATATATATATATATATATATTTTATATTAAATATAATCTAAATAGTGAAATTAATTCTTATTTATATACTATGTTAAATGACTAGTGTTTTATTTTATTAGCTTAGGATAAATAAAGAATTTAATTAAGATACTAGGGGTAAAAATGAAAAAAAAAATGATAAGCTGTACGCTATAAGCTTAAACGCTACGCTATAGCTAGTGAAAAAACGTTATATGCTAATTTTAAAAACAGTTATCAAACGAGGCTACTTTTCCTTCCGCTATAAGCTATCCGCTAGCGGATTTGGCAAAGCAAACAGACTCTAAATCTACTATTCACTCTATTTCTCACCTCTTTAGCACTGTTTGGTTTGCCAAAAATGCTGGCGTTTAGTGTTTAGCGTATAACGTATAGCAGATGGAAAATTAGCCCCGTTTGACAACCTTTTTTAAAATTAGCGTATAACGTTTTTTCACTAGCGTATAGCGTTTTTTCCAGATGCTACTTGAAGTAGCGTTTGAGCTTATAGCATACAGCGTATCACTTTTTCTTCCATTTTTATCCTTACTATCTTAATTAAATTCCTTACTTATCCTTCACTAACAAAATAAAATATTAATAGAAATCAATATTATTTTTATTATTCCATATTATTTATAAAAAATAACTAAAACTAAATAAATATTAAAATTTAAAATTAATATTTTAATCTTTGAAATGATAAATAATTTAAAATAAATTAAAGTGTTAAAATTGATAATTATTTTAAAATAAATAAAATATATAAATACATATATATATATATATATATATATATTATATAAAAAAACATGCAAAGATATCCTTTTATGTAATTTTACATTAATCAGCTAGCCCAACCGCTAGTTTTACCAAACACTTGAAATCAAATTCGCTAGTTTATCTGCTATCCGCAAGCTTATCTGATAGATTATCTGCTATTCGATAGTTTTTACCAAACAGAGCCTTTATGTCATTTCTTACTCTTTCTCATCTCTTATTTCTTCTCCCAAACAAACATAAGGGCTTAAGCTAGTGGTTACTTGGGGAAAAAAACAAAGAGACAAAAAGAGAGAGTAAAACTTAGGCTTTTAATTTTGACACCTTCTCCATTTGATGTCCCACCTCTCTCATCCCCCAAATTTTGGAAAAAAATTTAGAAAAAATTGAGTAAAGACCCAAAGTGGTCCCTCAAAATTTTAAAGTAAGATAGTTTGGTCCCTGAAAAAAATAAAGGACAATTTGGTCCCTCAAATTTCAAAACAGGGGACAATTTTGTCCTTACGGAGGGACCGGAACGTCCCCCGTTATGAAATTTGGGGGACCATATTATCCCCTGTTTTGAAATTTGGGGGACCAAATTGTCCTTTATTTTTTTCAGGGACCAAATTGTCCTACTTGAAAAATTTAAGGGACCACTTTGGGTCTTCACTAAGAAAAATTTAAGTGAAAGGAGGTGGAAAAACTAAAATATGAGGTGTGAAAAATTAAAATCCAAAAAACTTAGAAGGAAGGCAGATGGGCCGCTACTTGGTAAATTCACAGAGCCCATACGAAACCATAGAAACCCCCCAACCCTAATAAATAAACCCTAATCCCCAATGCGCCGTTTTCATTCTGTGTTGAGAACCAGAGAGAGCAGCATCACGATCACGATCACGATCACGATCACGATCACGATCACGATCATCCTCCGAAGATGCAGATCTTCGTGAAAACCCTAACCGGCAAAACCATAACCCTCGAGGTCGAATCATCCGACACCATCGACAATGTGAAAACCAAAATCCAAGACAAAGAGGGCATCCCGCCCGACCAGCAGCGCCTCATCTTCGCCGGAAAGCAGCTCGAAGACGGCCGCACCCTCGCCGACTACAACATCCAGAAGGAGTCCACCCTCCACCTCGTCCTCCGCCTCCGCGGCGGCGCCAAGAAGCGCAAGAAGAAGACTTACACCAAGCCGAAGAAGATCAAGCACAAGCATAAGAAGGTGAAGCTGGCGGTGTTGCAATTCTATAAGGTTGACGATTCGGGGAAGGTTCAGAGGTTGAGGAAGGAATGTCCTAATGCTGAGTGTGGAGCTGGGACGTTTATGGCGAATCATTTTGATAGGCATTACTGTGGAAAGTGTGGGCTCACTTATGTTTATCAGAAAGCTGGTGGTGATTGATTGATGAGTTTTGCTCAAAATGAAAAAACCCTATGTTATGTTTTATTTGATGTTTTTGAGAGTTTGGTTTTAGATTTTTGATTAATAATTTTGTTTGAATTGAGTATGTGGTTTCGTGACTTTGTTGAAATTTTGGTTTTAATTTTAATTTCATGTTATGCAACTTTTAGTATATCTGGTGTTTGAGTTAATTTTTAGTTTCTGTTAGTTGTTCAATATTTAAATGGTGAATTGAATGTTGGAATAGAACAGGTTTCGTTCCTGAAAAATAAAAAATTCAATAAAGTCCTCAAAAATCTCGAATGCTGGTGAAAATGTCCCTGATAAGGACTAAAGTGTTCCTAGAAGTTATCCCAAAAAGGATCAATTTGATTGGCATTTGAGATTTTATGGATCAAATTGGATTTTTCAATTTTCAGAACCAAATGTGATTTCATGACTATGTTTTATTGGGTATTTGAGTGCGAGCCTTAGCACAAGGTTGTTGCTGGCTTATGGTCAGGATTAACCTCTCTGTATGCAGGATAAGACTGCTTACATCTGTTATACCGAGACTCAATCATTGAGCCTCTGAAACCCTATGTTGCAGTTTTGAGAGTTTGGTTTTAGGGTTTGATTAATGATTTTGTTTTAGGTTTATGTTGTTTCATGACTGCATTGAATTTCATTTTAAATTTGATTACATGTTATGCAACTTTTAGTATTTCTGGTGTTCGAGTTCAATTTTAGTTTCTGTTAGTTGTTTGATTTTTAAATGGTGAATTCCGTATTGAATTGATTAAAGACCCAAATTGGTCTGTAAAATAAAAATAAAAACATGGAGACATGTTTGTTTGCTTCATGAAAAATGAAAAATTTCAAGTTATTCTTCGAAATTCTCAAATGCTACACAATGTACTTGATAGGTATTAAAGTGCCCTTAATTTATATTTGATTGATATTGATATTTGAGAATTTTGAGAACCAAATTAAGATTTTTAATTTTTCAGAGAGATCAAACGTGTTTCCATGTTTTTTAAGAACTGTTCTGGATCTTTATTCTTATTGAATTCATTGGTTTTGTTGTGAACTTTGAAATTTGTGAACTTTGTTTATGATGAAACAGTTATTTGCAGCATGCTGTATCCCCTTGTCCAATGATTCACTTTTACTTGGTTTGTTTAGAGTTTGGACAGGCTCAACGTGTGCTTAGGATGATATCTTTATTTGCAGTTTTGAGACTATGGTTTTAGATTTTGGTTGATAATTGTGTTTTGAGGTTTATGTGGTTTCATGACTATATTGAATTTCATTTTGATTTTGATTTTGATTTCATGCTATGCTACTTTTAGTATTTCTGGTGTTCAGTTTCAATTTTACTTTCTGTTAGTTGTTCGATATTGAAATGGTGAATAGGTGATTTTCTTATCAGTATGGAAAGCAGCATTGAATTGGGGATTGAATAAAGACCCTGGTTCTTGAAAGAAAACAGGAAGATACATTTGGTTCTGAAAAATCTCAAATGTAGGTCCCAATGTCCTTGATAGAGACTAAAGTGTCCTTAAAATGTATCCTTAAATGGAATAATTTGACTGGCATTTGATATTTTTGAGGCCAAATTTGGATTTTTCAAATTTTCAGGGAGCGGTGTCTCTGTTTTTCTTCCAAGGAAAACTTTGGTCTTTATTCATATTGAATTCATCGGTTTTGTTGTGAGCTGTGAAGTTGTTTATGATGCAGTTGTTATTTGGATCATGCTGCATCTCTTTGTCTAATAATTCACTTTTTCTTAATTTGATTAGAGTTTGGACTAACTCGACTTGACACCTTAGGATGATATCACTAGTAATGTTACGTGTATTTGACTCTTTTTTTTCCTTCAATTTTTTGGACAAGCATGTCATCTAGAATGTTTAGTTTCGGGAATTGGTATGACAGCCACTAGTACTAGATGTTATATTGGTATTCAGTATTGCAGTATGTCAATGTGCTCAAGGGGACAAGGGGAGCGTAGTATATGGATGTCTTGCGTCCACTAGTTGGTGTTTAAGGTTGCGATATGTGATTGTAGGAAGCGTAAGTGGTGAGAGTAGGGTATCAGAGTGATAGATGAGTGGGGCAATTTTTAACCACCATTCCAGTAGATCAGGTATGATTCCATTAGATCAGGTATGAGTTATCAAGATTAAAACATAAAGTTGTGACTTTTTTCATGTGGGATTAAGCATTGTTCTTGATGACCATATATCCAAAACAAACCCTTCCTAGTTTCTGCTATTTCATATGGCAACCAAACCATGGCCTAAAAAAATGCACGAGGGAACAATATGGGAAATATCGTGTCTTTCACTCTCACTATTTGCGAATACATGCCGTAGCAGGTGATGTGAGTTGCCGCCAAGCCGAAATACCTGCATCATAGATCATTTAGTGAAGTCAATTTGTGTATGAAATTAGGTGTTGCCTAAGGTATACCATCCACCAAAATAATGTATTGATACACCATCCAAGTGGTCAAATCTGGACTATTCAGATTGTGACTTGAACAATTTGATCATCCAGATTTATTATTATTTTATTAGTGTTGAAAAGTCAAACTATTAAGTGACAATCTGGATCGTCTAGATTTAGCCACTTGGGTGGTGTACTCATGCACCACTTTGGTGAGTGGTGCACCATAACCTTCACCATGAAAATAACACAAGATTTAACAACCGTGATATTATGGTATATAACTATATATCATCAGATAGGAGCCCACTTGGTATTGAGCTCAACAAATGGATATCGCCACCTGTTAGAGGATGATCATATCATTACAACATATCTAGAAGAAAGCTTGTGGATGATAATGGAAAACGGCAAAATACAATTACTATATACCACAGCTCCAGAGCACAAAATATGAGATTCTAAACTAATGATAGGGCTGAAAAAGAATATGGCAATATCCAAACCATGAGCTGCTTTAGTGGCTAAATGCTTTTGTTTGAATTTCTTCCTAGGTGTATGACTTGCAAGATTATTAAGAGCTGTATGTGAAAGGAGGAAAACTGCATCCAACGCATGGATGCAAACTGTCAACTGCAAATGTTTTTATTTTTTATTTTTTTATAGGCAAATGTTTGTGTGTTAATGTTAGTATTTTTGTTAATGGGTGGGGTTTGAACCCTCAACCTCCTTATCACTCCACTCCTTAACTCCCACACCCAAACCATCTTGACAATCTAGAGTAGAAGGAATTAGTTTTACTACTTGTATGCACAAACACAAAGTGAAAGGAGGTTTATAGAAGGGTTACACTCACAGTGGTTAGTCTTAAATGAGAACTATTAGAATGAGACTATAACACCCCAAATTACAGTGTTTGCTAGGATGACAGACCCTGCAAATGTCTTTTAAGAGGCAGAATATCAGTTTAACCTGAATATTGTTGACAAATTAGGGAAAACAGAATGAGAAAGAAAAGAAAAGGAAAATAAGAAATCCTTCAAACTGAGTTCTTTTTCTTTTTTCCTGCTGAGAGTTCTCGTGAATGTTTATAGATTGCATAAACCAGGTCAACTAGCTTCATGATTGCCTTTAAGCTTATAGCTATTATCTTTCATTGTACTTACGGGTAATATTATTGGACTCAAATTGTTCATCTGCACTTTATGGGTCGCCTATGACTAGTAGCTTGGGCTTAGATTTGGACAGGTGATTTTGGGCTCATTAAGTTGTTATGTTGTATTTTGTAGGGTTAAATATGTTTTTAGTCCCTCATTTTTTACAAAAGTTCGGTTTTAGTCCCCCGTTTGGAAAACATACATTTTTAGTCCCCCCGTTTTCTAAAATATGTCAGAAAATGGTCCCTATACTACACATTTTTAGCCCCTCATTTTTTACAACCACACATTTTTAGTCCCTCATTTTTGAAAAAATTCGGTTTTAGTCCCTTATGTTTTTTCAAATGGAAGTTTGGTGTAGGGACCATTTCTGACACATTTTAAAAAATGGGGGACTAAAAAAGTATGTTTTCCAAATGGGAGATCAAAACCGAACTTTTTGTAAAAATTGAGGGACTAAAAACATATTTAACCCTATTTTGTATTTTAGCCGTTTGTTAAACGTCTTGGGTGGCTATTTTCTTGCTATGACTTTTTTTTGGTTACCATGACATGGGTACGAAGAATCCACCGGCTTCACTGATGATTAGTCTCCGTCGGAGAACCTGACTGACCACCTTTAGTAGGGTCTCCCCTCCCAATCACATTTTTTCATCCACAGGGCTCAATTTTGAAACCTTGCTTAAGAGATTTGACCTTAGATACATTCGGACCAATGTTGAATTCAGGAATATTCTTTTTACTTGATATTCCTTTTGCTATGACTTTATATACTCCTTTTCCTACACATTGAATTCACATTGAATTCAGGAATCGAATTTAAAATCACATGCTTAAAAGACTAAAACTCTTTTACTTTGACTAATACACATTTATTATCCGTCTTTGATTATATAAGATATATAGAAATCTCAACCAATTAAATGATCTAAGGGTCCTTGCTTGCTCACTTTAGAGATAATCTCACCTTAGAATAATCTTTTCCCTAAATAAAAACAAAGTGGTTGTTAGGTTAGTCTGATTATTGCTTTAAGGTTAAGTCAATCTAATGTGATTTCATATAATCATCTGTCACTGGGTGGCTTCATAGAATACCTTCATCACTCGGTTGACTTCAACAATATTCCACAGCTGTGATATTCTCTTCATTTTTCTTAAGAACAAACAAAAGACAGAGATTGCAGGGTATCTTGCTAATCACAATGCAAATGTTCATGAACATGAATATGGTTCTCATCAATTGAAGCATGGCCGTTACTAATTCTAGCATTTATTAGTCTGCTATATTTGTGTTTTTCTGCTAACAATGTATTTGGATGTATTCTTATTATATTATGATGATGAACTCTTTAGGGCTAACTCTAACTTGTGTAACAAAGTGTACTTACAATTTTCATTCATTAATGTTCACATGTTTTCTCCTGAAGTTGTGGGGTTGACAAACGACAAATGATTAATTAGATTGTACACAAACTATCCCCTACAGCTTCAGTGGTATAGTATAATATTCATCATGTGCCTGTGACACAAGCATGAGGTATTGTTCTACTAAAAAAATGGATTCAAATTTGATATTAGAAAATTTACTTCTATGGTCAAATTTGATATTATGAGCCAATATATAGATCTATTAACATCATGCCTCCAATCCTATCTATTTATAATATGTAAATTCTGAATATAGAATTCATGAATTGAAGGACACAATCGTATTATATTACACTTATATTTTTGTGTCATGACAGCATTTTTTCACAATTCTCACACTTTCATTCTTTTTCTTTTTCAACTCTTGGGCCAAGTGACTGTTACTCTACATACTCTATTTATTGCCCTTTCAACTCCTTCTGAACATATGAATTATGGTTATTTATATGTATGAAATCAATGAATGAGCATAGAAAAACAGAACAATTTGTTATTGATTAAGAGAAGAGATGATCAATCATGTTGTTATTTCTAATGATTTAAACCCCCTGACATTATAATGATGATTGATAATGAACATCTAGTTTCAATAATGCTTGGTATACACATTTGTGTGCATATTACCTCCTCACATCTTGCATAGGTGGCAGCCTCAAGAGTCAAAGAGTGTAGGTGTACATATAGTTCAGTTCAGGTGGAATCGATTACAAAGAAACGTTGAAAACTATATAGAGACAAATAGATGCGAATACAAGTGACATATACCTAACAATATTCATCTTACATAAATGGAGCATTACCTACATCTTTTTATAGTAGCATAGGTGATAGAATTTGAGTTAATGTATGTAATATATTTTTTTATATATAAAATCTACAAAATTAAACCATAAAAATCATATAAATATAAGATGAGATGTGTTAAGCCTTGTATAAATAGCATTTTTGTGAGCCAAAAATGACGAGGAGGAGTCAGAAGTTGAAACTTGAAAGTGGAAAGCTTAGGGCCTGTTTGTTTTGTTTTCAGTTTCTTGTTTTCATTTCCTATTTTCAGAAATAATTATATTTCGTGTTTTGAAAAAGTTTGTACAGAAAATACCGAAGATATATAATTTTTATTGTTTTCACTGTTTAGGGCGAGAGTGAATGAATAGAACAAGGAATAAGGGTGAATAATGTGATTTGTCTACCATGAAGTCTGAGAGTTTGTAGTTCCCAATGGCTTTGCAATTTTAATTAATAAACCTGGAACCCCATGAGACAATGGTTTCCTTCTTGTCTATGTTCCACATTACAGTATATGAATAATCTGCAGGGGTTGCTGTCCCACACGTACTTGTCTTTATAAGGAACTTGAGAAGCTGCCAAGAAGTTGAATCTTGAAAATGGAGAAATTGACAATTATATTCTTAATTAATATAGAACTGTTGTAGTTAATTAATATTTAATTATGATATTTGTCATTATTAATGATGTGAATGGTTTATACTTGAAAATGTAAATACCATTGGTGTAAATGTTGGTTCCAAGGCTCAGATGACAGCCACAAAGTCCCTGAACACAAAACAAATACACAAAGAAAACAGCCACAGAGGTAATACAACAAATACTTGGTAGGCACAAAAAATTTCAGCAAATAACAAGTAAAAGGGATAGAAGAATTGCACACACAAGATTTAGCGTGGTTCGATCAATATGATCTACATCCACGGGAGAGAGCAGCACCACTAAGAATCAATGATCACAGTTTTACAATAGAGAACTCCTTTGAATTTGTCACTCCTCTGTTCACAAGAACATGAACAAACCCCAAAGCTTATATGTCTATTTTCACACAAACCCTAGATCAACAATCCTAGCTTGATTTTCTCTCAATCTCAATGAATCAAATACAATGAATAACTCTGAAATTTGTGGATGAAATTCGAGCTCCAAGAAACCCTTGAATCTTACTCTCAAATCACAAAATCGTTCTGCTGCAGAAAATGAACGTAACAGCTTTTGTAGTCATGCCATAATCGATTATTTAATTACCATAATCGATTATACCTTCTCTGCTAGCGCTTTTCTGGAAATCCACATAATTGATTATGCTAATGCATAATCGATTATGCCTCCTCTGTCTACGTTCCATGTTTCTGGAATTCCATGCTAATCGATTATGCTAATCGATTACACTTTCTCTGCCAGCATCCCATCTTTCTGGAAATGCATGTAATCGATTCTCTGTCAATCCCATAATCGATTATGCGAACTTATAATCGATTATCCCTTTTGAAAACTTCCTTTTACTGATTTTGAGGCATCTTTTAACAGTAAACCTAGGCTATATTTAGGCGTATTTTAATTATAGCTAACAACCTTTAAAACAACAAAGGAAAAGTGTAGAAAGCAAATAGACTTTTGATTCACAAGCAGACAAGGTTGATGAACTTATGATTTGTAAAATACAAAAAACAAAGAGAGTCGTTGCAGATTACTAAGATAGAGCAAATGGAAAGTCCCACTAACAAGGTTTAATTTGATGCACCCATGGCATCTAGTTCTTCAACTCCAAGGAGAAGGAGAAAGAAATACCAAGGACCTGTTTGTTTTGTTTCTAGTTTTCTGTTTTCATTTTCTATTTTTAGAAATAATTTATAAAATTATCATCTTGTTTTCATTTCCTGTTTCCAAAGATTTGTACAAGAAACGGTAAAAAGTTGTTTTTAGCGTTTCCTGTACAAATTTTTAAAAACAGGAAACAGGATGAAAACAAGGTGATAATTTTGTGATTATTTATAAAAACAAAAAATAAAACAAAAAACTGAAAACAAAACAAACGAACCAAACAAGCATAATTGGTTCTACATGTAAACAGGTGCCACAGAATTAGTACTTCGATCAACCACAGAGAATCCACCATCAACCACCAAGTTGTGACCACTGATGTAAACAGCTTCATCAGAAGCAAGATACAAAGCTGCTTCTGCTATATGCCTAGCCTTCAACACAATACCCTTCAGATTAGCCTGAGAACAGCTATTAGCTTCAACTTGATCAGGTTCAAGGTTGAAAACTCTACATGTAAGAGGTGTAGCAACTCCAAAAGGTGAGATACTATTAACTCTAATACCATAAGCACCAAGTTCACTACATGCTGATCTCACAAGCCCCAAAAGAGCATGTTTTGATGTGGTATAACCATGAGGACCAGTTCCACCAATTGAAGCTGCCACACTTGTTGTGCATATAATAGATCCTTTGATGTTTCTACCAACCATGGCACGAGCAACATGCTTGATTGTAGCAGCTACACCTCTAACATTTGTAGCCATAGTGTTGTCAAATTCATTCAGATCAAGGTCAAGGATCCCAGATAAGGATCCTATTATTCCAGCATTACTAAAGAGAATATCTATGTGACCATGTTTTTGTAAAGTGAATTTGACTGTTTCCTCAACTTGGTTTTCATCTCTCACATCACAGTGGTGGTATGTCACTTTATTTGAGCCTATTGAAGCTTCAAGTTTGTGACCAAGTTCATCTTGAACATCTGCAGCAACAATAAGTGCTCCATTTTCAGCAAATAGTCTCACTGTCTCTTCTCCAATCCCACTAGCAGCCCCAGTGATAAGAGCCACCTTACCCTCCAATCTGTGACATAATAAAAAAAAAAAAAAAAAACTCAATTTATCAATATTGAGCATAGTGTATAAATCATAATGAAGAAATTAACCAATAATAACTACAAAACTATGATGTTATGATACAAATGGAAAGTGCAGAGGCTGAGAATGAGACAGATCTAATTAGGGGCACCTTTGCTTCAACATTGGTAAGGAAATTAGTGTGAGTTCCTTGTTTGATTGGTGAGGTCACCCCAAAACCTGGAAATAAAGCTCTTGGATGTGACCTTTATATTTCATAAAGTATCCCCTAATAGTGACCTATATATATAAAGTTTGTAGAGTGCAAAGCTCCATAAATATAGCAACTAAAGTCCTGCAATGTTACTAACAATCATCATTAAGTATTAATAGCTTGTCTGATTGGTCTTATATTTGGAAAATATATCCTTAATCATGTATTTTGTTATATAACTGTTCAAACTAATAATTGTGATTACCCTCTTTCATTGTTTTCATTCTTCTGCTGTTAATTTAGCATCGTTAATCAAATATGAAATTTGGAAGCAGAAATTTGATCATGCATTCATTGTTTAGGTAAATTCCACGTTTCCAACTAGGTGTATAGCATAAAAAATTCATTACACTCTGTTTCGAATCACATGGCCTTCATCATGCTTTTAATGTACAGTTGAAAGGTCAAGCATTCCAACTCGTATAAGCTACACTACATTATTCATAATTTTTTATTTTATTTTATTTTATGCAATCATATTATATAATTTATACTATTTCCCCGACGTTTACTGCTTTGTTATACAAATCCAAGCTGATAAAAAAATAATGATTTTCCCCCTATTTATATGCACGAAATATCAATCATACAATCAACTTTTTTTCCCCATACTTATACATCAATCAATCAAGTGTTAATCGATCATTATTATGAACCAGTGGCGAATCTTGAGAATTTTTTTCCGCAGTGGTATTTGAACGCCTCATTTGGGATACCTCCGACGACATCTTGATTAATCACGTGTAAATATTTGACTAATTCAGTTCATTATATGGTTAACGGATCATCTGAAGCTTATTTTCTATAATCATGTAAATATTTGGTTAATTCAGTTCTTTATATGATTAATGGATCATCATGAATTAACCAAATATTTACACGTGTTCAACCATATAATGAATTGAATTAACTAAATATTTGCACGTGATTAACCAAGGTATCGCTGGATGTGTCCCAAATGGTTGTTCAAAAAACATTTCTCTTTTTTTTAGGGAGCCATTGGATATTTTTAAAATGCTATACTTAAAATTCATAATTAATCATGCACAATTTTATCATTCGATATGTAAAGTTAGTAAAGCGTTCAATATGTGGAACCCTAGCTAGTGTTTGCTCATCTTACAATGGTGCAGATGTACACGAGATTTTTGAGAAGTTTCAAGCATCTACACGGAGGGAGAAAAACATATTTTTAGTCAGCCCTAATGGTGTTGAGTTAGAAATAATATTCATTTTGATGGATGTTGTTCAACAATTGGAATATTTTTAAATACAAAATAAAAGGGACTATTTCTTTCCTATCTTCTTCTTAGGAGGCTTCTCTGCCCTCGAAGTAGAGTAAATCACATGAGACCTTACTTATGGACCGAAATCCTTGTTGCTCGAATCAATAAGTATTGCCAAAATTTAAGCTTCTTTAAACATTACCATAAATTATTTTTATAATTAATTCCATTTAAAAATAATATCAAATTACGAAACTAAGATACGTACACCCAATACCAACATGTGGTTGGTCCGAGTAGTAACGAACTCGGGTCTCTTAAGGTAGTGGTAAGAGATTCGTTCCTTGGCTCTTACATATGGGGGTTGGGAGATGTCAACCCTTCGATGTCGTCTCTCGAATGATTAGTCTCTACAGCTGTACACGGGGATATACCTTGAGAAACCAAAAAGATATGTACACCCAAAATGGTTGGTCGCAGTCGTAGTGAAAGGTGACTGTTCCTCCAGACAAACTTTACTGACAAGGTTAAAAGTTCAAATCCAGGAGTTGCTATTTTAGGAAGAATTTTACTTAATCACTACATTCGACCTAAGGATTAGTATCGCAGCTTTGTGTATAAGAATGGCCATTAAAAGACCCAAAGAAAACTAAGACAATATATTACTAATTTTTAATTAATAAAATAAAACCAAAACACTTTTTGATACACATTTTCTTTTTTCCCTAAACAAGATTAAGAGGTTTTTCCCAGAGAAAAAAAATGGCCATTTGATTATGGTTGTGAATAATTAATTTTGTCCCCCATTTTTATTTTTAATTAATATTTTTTTTAAAAAAGAAGAACAATATAAAAATTGCAAAAAAAACTATTTTTTTTTTTTCATACTCTTGACCCAATCACATGAGATCGTATTCTAACCCAAGATTAATTTTTGTCACAAGATTTTTGAGCCCAAGATCCAAACCCAAGTAAACAAAGGAAAAAAAAAAAATGGGAAAACAAGTTTTTTGAGGAGAGAAAGAGGGGGAGAGAGGGAGATGGGGGAGAGACGGAGAGAGGGGGGGATTATGTGTTCTCAGGGCAGAAGGTAGAAAATTTGTGTGAGAAAATAGGAAAAGATGGAGAGAAAGAGATCAGAACAATTGTTGTCTCAGCTGAATGTCTATTTCATTTTTGGCTAAAATATTCTTTTGGTCCCTTAAGTTATTTTTTAGATTCACTTTGGTCCTTCAACTTTTAAAAAATTTCACTTGGGTCTCTTACGTATGATGTTATACATTTTGGTCCCTTACGTCACATCCGTTTGTGACGATGTTAACATCGTTCTATGTGACACCCTTCTACCCCGCATGTTATAAGACATTTAATATAAAAGCAATTAAATGAAAACGTGCATTTACCGGATTCAAATAATAATTAATTGTCCATGGGTAGAAAAGTCCCACATGAACCAGTTCACAAACGCAGAAAATAAATCAAGTTTAAAACTAATAAAGGAATAAAAAATAGTAAACATCCCAACCCGATGTCACAACAGAGCTGGTATAACCGTTCCGTATATCACAGAAAAACAACTAAACAAAACTAACTAAACAAAGCGAAGGCCTTAACTATGAGTGGTGGCTCCTCAGAGTCACTCCTCTCCGGGTTGCTTGTCATCCTCTGTAAAATGCCGATCAGGCCAAACACAAACAAATAACGGGGAGTAAGATTCATGTAAACATATTCGGCAAGGAGATAGGAAATAAGGTAAACATACAAACATGGCATCATCATAAGCTTGCATCCGTACATACAAAGCATACATCAATATCCAACAATATCATATCAATCAAGTATGCTATGCGGTGCAATGCATCAACTACCCCACTACTTCATCTATGCATGTGAATCCAAACTAATTCAGGATGAACGACTTTGGAGTTACATATTCGTATTGGCCATAGAAGCACCAACACCGACAGTTCACCAAACCTTGGGTGAACTCCATTGATTGCCAACGCATCAAACCGTGGATGCCTCATCACGGGGGGCCTCAGTCACCAAACCATCGGGTGACCTATCGTGGATGGCCAGATCACCGTACTCTCGGGCGATCTCCCCCTTGTCGAACCTCCCCAATCAACCAACTCCAATGCTATATGCAAATTGCACAACAACAAACAATCTCAACCACCTCCTTGCTCGGGCCACGAAGCTCCCAAGACTTCAACATCAACATCAACGTGACCTTAGACCCAAACCATGGGGTCAAGGCTCCCTTAGCCAATAAGCACCATGGTTCAACTCAACATGCTTGGGTCAATAAGCACCTAAGACTTCAATATCAACAACGCCTTAGACCCAAACCGTGGGGTCAAGGCCTCCTTGGCCAATAGGCACCAAGGTACAACTTATCAACGTGCGGCAACCCAACGGATACCGACTTAACCATCTTAACATCTCACCATCTCATCTTCTTAATCATCATTAACCGAGTTGTCTAATCTTTATCTTTGATTAGCTATATCAACTTATCATCATTGGGGAAATGAGGTTTGAAACCCCTTAAGTCCTTTATTCTGTTTTTGTCCAGGAGGGATGAGCACGGTCGTGCTTAACCCCCAGCACGGTCGTGCTTCAAACATTAAGGGCGTGCTGCCGCTTAAGTGGAGCACGGTTGTGCTTCCTATTCAGCATGGTCGTGCTCCTCTACTGTACGGGCGTGTGTAAAGCGCGACCATTTTCCAGAATTCAAACTGGGAGCAGGTCGTGCTCCCTGTTCAGCGCGATCGTGCTCGTCACGCGACAGTGCTGTTCTGGGCAGGGTTCAACACGGGTTCTTAGCCAAATAATTCAGGGATTAAAACCATTAATCATTACGTCTTATTAAAGCCTAATTAACCAATTAAATATTTTTATCAACCAAACCACATCCAAACAGCCATATCTTAAACATCAAACAACATCATATCAACAATGATAATCATGGCATTAAATTCATAGAACAACCAATAATAACAATGAGACATATCAAGAACATAACCAAACCGAACCAAACAGATCATGTCATCAAAACAGCCAATCAACCAGTATATTAAATCATGCATTTGTACATAACGAACCAGGGTTATGGGAACCCCTTTACCTTACACTACCCCACAGCCTATGGTTACACTACTCTTCTCCCCATACCTGAATTGAAGGTCGCTCCAACGTAAGCTCCTAAAGCAACTGATCACGGTTCCCAAAGTGGCTCAACCCAATACAAACCTTAGCCAAACCAAAACACAGACCCATTAGTTTTCTATTCAACAACCATGAAAGGAAAACACAAGGGAAGGGAACGTTACCTCTAGACTGCCACAGACCCGACTAGCTTCCCAAACGGCTTCCAAAACTCAACTATAGCAATGGGAGGAGAGGAAATAGGGAAAGAGATGCACTTGGCCGCAACAGTGGCTGCTGTAACCAACAAAAATAGGGTTTCACGTTAACCCTCGGGTTCTGTGCCAAACATATATAGCTCGAACCTGAGCACAGTCGTGCTCACCCTTGAGCACGATCGTGCTCAACTTAGCGTCACCGAGACACGGTCAGCACATTGAGCACGGACGTGCTCAACTTAAAATCAGAAACACGCTTCTGACTTTAAGCACGGGCGTGCTGGCTAAATGAGCACGGGCGTGCTCATGTACCAGAAAGGGACTTTGAAGCCAAAATCCCACTAAGGTCGCGTTTGGGAAAACAACTTAATTAAGCACTTATCGCATAAGACCTTATTGTATGAGAGCTTATGCCATAAGCGCTTAAATTTAATAAGTTATGTGCGTTTGGATGTACACTTCGAAAAGCACTTATACCAAATTAAGGCGTTTGGATACATTACTATATAAGTGCTTATAAACATTTAATTTTTTTATTTTATAAAATTACAATAAAAATATAATTTTAACAAACAATTTGATTGCTTCAAAAAAACAAAAAATTTGAAGTATTGGTTTTTTTTAACGTTAATCTCAAAACATATATCATAAATAATGATAAATTTTTTAGTTGTTAACTTAAATTTTTTCAGCGTGAATCTTAGCCAACCTCTCCAACTCAACCTTCTCTTGGAGTGAAGTCATCTGTGCTTTGAGCCTTGCATCTCTGGCCACCAAAACCTTCTCAACACTATCGAATTCATCAAAACGAAATGCGGTACGCAATTTCGAGACGAGATCAGAAACGGTCATCTCATTTAGGTTTGTATGGATGGTAGAACCGAACCCCGGTGGCACCCCAGGTTCGGCTTTGGGTTGCAAGTCCATGAGAAGCCCTAAAAGATGCAAACTTTGAAAGAAAGGAGCGAAGAACAAAGTGGGTTTGGCCAAAGTAGCTTGCTTTCTGTAAGACCGAAGATGCTGGCAATTGGGTGTGAGGATGAGAGGGAGATGAAGAGAAGGCAAGCTCGCAGGCGGCGGAGGCGAAAGACGGAGGCAGAAGGCGACGCTAGACAGAAGGCGGAAGCGGCGCGGGACGGGACGGGGCTGAGGCGGCGCTAGGGTTCCTCAGTCTCACTGCTTAACAAAGAAGAAGGGTCACTCTCTTCTCTGATCGAACTCATCAAAGGAGAATAGAAGAAAGGGAAGAAAAAAGAAAGAAAAAAGAAGAAGGGAAGGAGGCAGGACTCGAAGCGTGAAAAGGTCGGTGAAGTGCTCCGCATAACAGCTTTCTTAAATTTCCATAAGCTACTATCAGCAACTTATCAAAATAAGTTAAAATCTCCTTTTGAGATGATATAAGTTCTTTTTAGAAGTGTTGCCAAACACACTGTATAGGAGCTTATGTCATCAGATAAGTCAAAAGGAGCTTATTTAAGCCCTCCCAAATGCCCCCTAAGTCCTTAACAAACGACTTAACAACCAAACAAGCTTAAAGGAAAGCACTTAACGAAAGCGGGGTGTTACATTCTACGTTGAGGGACCAAGATGAATCTACTTAAAATCTTGATGGACCAAAATGAATCTACTCAAAACTTTGAGGGATCAAAATGATTCTACTTAAAATATAAAATGACCATATCCGCTATTGTTAACAGTCACATAAGACATTGCTAACGTCGTTATAGACATATGTGACGGAAGAGACCAAAATGTGTAACCTTTCATACATAAGGGACCAAAATGAATCTTTTTAAAGTTGAGAGACCAAAATGAATATAAAAAATAACTTAAGGGACCAAAAGAATATTTTAGCCTTCATTTTACATTTTGGTCCCTTATCTTATTTTTCAGGTTCATTTTAGTTCCTTGACTTTAAAAAGATCTATTGTGGTCCCTAATTACAAACGTTACCCAAAGTAGTCCTTTATATCACCCTTGTTAGTAACGTTGTTACCCTCTCTCCTGCTTGCCAGTTCTCCTTTGATGTGGCAAATGGCAGTGAACAATACGATGTCGTTTTAACCCTTCGTTGCAAAAATTAAAATTTTGTACTCTGACAACGTTTTGTTTGTAATTTTTTTATTACAGTTGATAAATAATTATTAAAGATGACAATTGCAATAAGATATGATATTCACTTATTATGCTAGTTAAATAAGTATAATCGATGTTTGGATATATAAAAAATATAATTTATATTTGAATAAATTTTAGAATATTGTAACTGACATAATTATCATTTATATAGACAAATAATAATAGTTAGTATTTGAACTGGTTTTGAAAAGGTAAAAAAATTGAAAAGATTGATATACCAAATAATTTAAAAAATTGCTCTGGAATGGAAAAATGAATGAAAATAAGTAAATGATCAATGGATTAATTAAAATTCGAAATTCTCCAAAAAAAAAATTAAAATCGAAAATTCATTAAAAAATGTGCTTGATGTAGGAGAAGTTGATCACATGATTCACTAGAGGATAATATTTATGAAGAATGTGGTATCATGTTTAGGAATGTTTACTCTAATTAATATACAATGGTAAATTATTTTTAGGGATTCTAATTATCATAATAACCAATTAATAATAAGTAGTATTTGAAAATTAATATTAAAAAAGCAACAAGGAAAATAATCCATTTGAAATGAATATATAATTGGAAAATTTGTTAATTATTTGTTGCAATTACTTAGCATATTTAAAAATGTGTTTAAAAATAATATTAAAAAAATATGCTTGATGTAAGTGAAATTGGTTAGTCGCAGATCGGTTTGAATCGATTTTGAACTAAAAGTCATCTGATCCAAAAAATAAAGCAACTTGTGGTTTGATTTAGGTTGGATCGATTCTTATATCAAATATGAGCCAATCCAATTCGATTAAAAGCAATTTAGATTTGATTGGATGATTTAGTTTTTATAAACATAATAACTAAAATGTAAGCCTAAATAATATCAACGGATATAACATAAAACATACTAAAAGTTAAGATATTACGAGCTAACAATTATCAATTTTATGTTTGAAACATTAAAGTTAGAAAAACAAAATTGCATCACATCAACTATATATAAAATAAATAAGTATGAAATTATATATATATATATATATGAGTGGTTTAGGTTTGGTTTCAAAAACCGAACCAAACGGGTCGATTTTTTTTTTTAAACAAAGGGAAAAATCCAATAAAATCAATTTTGTTTGGTTTTTGTCTCTTTTTTTTTTTTAATGGTTTGGATTTAGACACCCTTGAGTGAAACCACATGGTTTGGTGAGATACGAATACTTCTTAAAAATATCTCACATACTTAAGAAAGAGTACACTAATTTAATATATAGAGGTTAAATATAGAAATGTGACTTTTACGGGAATTAAAAATACTCGGAAAATATTTTTGAAATTGATACCAAATGTGAAAATATTTTATTTGCAACCAGATTTTCATAAATAACTGACAAACAAAGCTTAAAACAAACTTTATCATTCTGCCTTGTTCTTTATAAATTTAAGTGACTCCACATAAGTAAATTGCATATATCGAACACAGAACAAAATCTTGAAAATTTTAAGCTAAGGTAGCACATCAAGTAAAGGAGGAACCATATTATCAATGTCGTCTAAGCAAAGGTATGATTTTCGTTATTCCTTAAGGTCAGGGTTTTAAATTGTGGACTGTATCACGTGATGCGGCCGCAACATCTCGGTTGCAATAGTCGCTGCAACCGCATTGGACCTATTGCGAATCACATTGGCCGCAATATGACCGCATTAGGCCGCAACATAACCGTAACCACAACGTGATCATAATCGCAATTTAAAACTTTCGTCCTCTATATAATAGTTTACCCATTTCTTTGGTTTGGTGTATTTTTCTTAGGTTGCAGGGTAAGGTGGCTATTGTCACTGGGGGAGCCAGTGGGATAGGAGCAGAGGCTGTGAAGATATTTGTGGAAAATGGGGCATTCATAGTTATAGCAGATGTTAATGACCAACTCGGTCACCAAGTTGCAAATTCAATTGGCTTAGACAAAGTGTCTTACCACCACTGTGATGTAAGAGATGAGAAACAAGTTGAGGAAACAGTGGCTTTTGCCTTAGACAAATATGGCACTCTTGACATCATGGTCAGCAATGCTGGAATTGGAACCTATCCTTCTAGCATACTTGATTATGATCTGCATAAATTCGACAATACTATAGCAGTGAATCTTCGAGGTGCAGCAGCAACTATCAAGCATGCTGCACGTGTCATGGTTGCTAGGAACATAAGGGGTTCCATAATTTGCACTGCTAGTGTTGCTGCTTCCTTAGGTGGATGTGCTGATCACGATTATACTGCATCCAAACATGCCCTTGTTGGCCTTGTGAAATCTACATGTAGTGAACTTGGAGCTTATGGGATAAGAGTTAATTGTATCTCACCTTATGCAGTTGCCACACCTCTTAATTGTAGAGCACTCGATAAGGAGCCAAGTGAAATTGAAGCTGGTGCTCTTCATTTTGGTAATATGAGAGGAATTGCATTGAAGGCTACCCATATTGCAGAATCTGCCCTGTTTCTTGCTTCTGATGAATCTGTTTATATTAGTGGACAGAACTTAGCTGTGGATGGAGGATTCTCGGCCGTCAAATGTTCCTACCATTTCTTCCTTAAACAGCGAGATATTATGGCTATGTCTCGATCGGATCGAGCTTGTCTAAAGTAAGCAAAAGTGTAAAATAAGAAAGTAAAGTTGTATTCCCTCTTTGATTAGTTAGAGTGGATGTTAATCTATTTTCACTAATCGAGATTGAATAGACCGTTACTTTTTTACTCTACATTTTTTGCTCATTTAGAGGAATTTCATCCCTCTCAATGTGTTATAATTTCATCATGTATGTCTATTATAGGTGTTTGATAGTTGGTTGTCCATTCAACATCCTCAACCGACTGTAGAATAAAATTGAGAAAATATTAATGGTTTCAAAATAATCGGATTGGTTACTAATCTTTTGATGCCAAAATTTTTAGCTTCATAACAAACCATTTCTTGAAAAAGAAAAAAGTCCTTTTCTTACTTTAATCAACTTCCTAGCTATTCAGATTAAGTATAACACAAACTCGGTATCTTCTGCATATGTATTTTTAAATTTATAAAATACAAAAGAAAAGAAAAGATATGTACATATATATAAAATATTTAAAATTTTAAATGATAGGTACATAAATATTTCAAGTAAAATTAAAAAAAATATGGATTTAAAAGAGAAAATATTTAAAATTAAAAAAGACACGCATGATTAATTTAAAAATTTAAATTTAAATATTAAATAAAGAAACTAAAATTAAATGTGTCGTTCTAACCACTCTTATGAGAAAATATACTATAACTTAATATATAGATGAAGATTATAACTAGGGGCGTTCATCGAACCGGGTTGACCTGATGAACCCGATAATCTAATCCAAGCCAATTAAATTGGTTCAAATTGTTTTTGTTAATCGGTCCAATCACCGATCAACTATTATTTAAATTTAAATTTTATTCATTTTAGATTTTAATACTTAAAATTGTCTTCTAGTTTTGCCTTTTTTTCCTATTCATTTTGACTTTCTTATAATCATATTTAGTATTACCAAACGTCTTTGATCATGTTTACTATCTGACTCCGGTATCATATTTTAGGTAAAAAGATTAAGGTATGTAAGGTACAAATATAAAATAGGATAGATGTTAATTAAAAGTAACATCAATGTTTGATATTAATTTAACTATTGTGTAAAGTCATTGAAGAATCTATAGGAAAGATTTTTAAAACTGGACCGGTCAAGGGTCGGTTGGACCACTGTTAATTAAATATTTTTTTTAACTTTTTAATATAATATATACAAAAATACTAAACAAAAAATAACATACACTACAACAGATTCACGATTTAATAGCGTTTAATTTCGGCATTTTATAGCGCTTTCGGGCGTTATCTATCTTGGCTCGAAAGTTGTAAACAAGGATAGCGCTTCCAATGTGTTTGTTTTAGGTTTAACTACAATAGCATTTATCCAGTGAAATACTATAGGCTTTCACAGTAAAATGCTCATCTAGGAAACAGTGTTGACGTGTGTTCACAATAAAGATAGCGCAGACTAAAACATGCGCTATCTTAGTTATCCAATAACAATAACGCAATTTCATTAATGTGCTATCTTAGTTTTAACTACGATCTCATTTTGTAAACAGACGCCATCTATTATCCACCTTTTTTTAATTGTTATTTTCACTGTTTTCTACATATTCCCCTGCATTAACCAATCAAAAATAGCATTCAGCAGTTAAAAAACAACATTCAGCCAAACAAAAGATTAAAACAATCCTCCGTGTTGAAAGTACTATTAACATATATACCATTTGAACCAAAAAAAAAAGTCCTATACAGATAATGTCTTTTGTTATTATGAAAATAAATAGTGGATATCTATTTAGGCCCCGTTTGGGTAAACAACTTATTTAAGAATGACTTATGTGAAAAGCTTTTATGCCATAACTCCTTTAAGTTATTTAGGGCATGTTTGCTTTGTTTTCAGTTTCTGTTTTCATAAATAATTACAAAATTGTCACATTGTTTTCATTCTGTATGTTTCCTATTTTCAAATATTTGTATAGAAAACACTGAAAACAAGTTTCTATTGTTTTTATTGTCTCCTGTACAAATCTTTGAAAACATGAAACATAATGAAAATAATGTGTCAGTTTTGTAATTATTTCTGAAAACAGAAAATGAAAACAAGAAAGTGGAAACACGTTGTAACAACACGTATATGAGCAGAGAAGCTCTAACAAGCTGTAAGTTGTGCTATCCAAACGAGACCTTAGTTTATGAGCTTTTGACTTTTACTCGGAAGTTAATTTCTTAATATAAAATGTTATAATGTCCTTAATATCATATGTTAATGATATATTATTTTAGGGAGGGTTGTGTCTAGATATTTTGGAGCCTTAGATTTTTTTTATGCAAGGTGATCAAGTCACCATAAATATATTGAAAAGAAAAAAAAAAACAAAGAAAACAAAATCATGGGGGGACATAAACCAAACCCATGCAAAAATGGAAAATTCAAGTAATTCTACTATTAAGCTTTCTATTCTTTTTTAGGTTGTACTTCTGAGATTTAGACATAACTACTGTGAAATTATCATCCTCAGCAGCATTATCATTAACCTGCTCTGCTGAAAGAGAGATGTTCTCAAGGTCATCCTTGTTCTCATCTCCAAAAAACTTTGCAAGTACTTTCATATCATGAATAACATTAGGATGCATGGGTGATGAGCTAATCACAGGAGTCTTACCACTAACATTCAAACTATTATCTCCTACAGTTTGCATGTTGGCAAATCCCATCAAAGGGCTAGAGTCTAACTTATAATCTAACCGATTATCTAATCGATTAGTTGGACTATCATGCTTGACTTGACCTGACCCCTGCTGGTCATTATTAGTCCCTTGGATAGAATATACCTGAATAGAGCCAGACACATGCTCCAGTGGGTCCTGAATCGATTTCTCAATCCGAAATGATTGAATAGAGTTGTTACTAGGAGAATTCTGCTGCATTTGTAAAACATTAATATGACCTTGATCCTCATTAACACCCTGATTTACCTGACCATTATTCTGACAATACTGATGCAAATCATTTACCCTCCCTATGGAATGAATTGTTTCCTTGACTGACTGAACCATTTTTTGGCCCGTTTCGTTCTTTGCCTTCTTAGGAACATACTCCTGTATAGGATTTTGAGGAAGAGGATTAGTCTTCTTTTCTTTTGACACTTCTTGATCTTTAGCATCAAAAGAAGGTTGTTTCGGATTACTTCTACATTTGTCAACAAAGTGGGCAATAGTTTGGCAATTTGAATAAAAGTAAGGCATATTCTCATAATATATTCGCACAAAGAAGGCAAAACCTTCTCTTTCCACCAAGATTTGCTGGCTGCCACTTAAATCAAGATCAACAAGCACTCTTGCAAAATGTCTGAACATCATCTTGTTAGTTGCCTAATCTAGCGCAATAGGTGAACCAATACCAGCTGCAATTGCAAATATTATCTTGGAACGCCAGTACTCCTGTGGCAGTCCTATGATACATACCCAAAAATTAGCATGAGTATGCTTTTGGGTATTGGGGTTGAAGTCTGGGGTCCAGGAAGAAAGATGCAGAATTTCAGGCTTTAAACTCCAAGAACTAATCGATAAAACACTGCAAAGGTCTGATGAGGAAGAAAAAGAGAATTCAAAGAAAAAGAGAATTCATAAAACCCTTTCCCTAAGGAAACCATGCTCCAATAACCAATAGACTTCCATAAAGATTGAAGCTTGGATAGCAGGTCCGCCATTTTGATAGGAACATCATCGTTTGATAAGATTAGATGACCATGAAGATAATTTTTACAGCTTTCAAGACCGGCTTTATACTCCTTCTCGGGGATCTTTATAGTGATTTCGTTACCCTCCAGGCATGGTTTTGGAAGCTGATTGAGAGGGATGTCACAAGAATTCTCCAAGGCTTGAACAAAGGTTTTCCGCTGAATAGAAGTGTTGGCCAATGAAGAAGACGGAGAAGCCAAGAATCCCCATGGACAAATAGAGGCCATGAAAAGCAAAAGAGGCTGCTAGGAGGAGGATGTGCGGTGAATGCTGTTTGGGTCTTGCGGCACAGAGCTAGGGTTCAGGAACCCATCTCTGTTTTCGTCGACTATCCCCTGCAATCTATCGTGTTGAACTTGATAAAGCGGTAATCAGGATTAGGTGCCAGTGCTAATCAAGCCTTATACAAAATTAGATAATTTTAGTGTAATGTTAATTAATAATACTCATTAACCTTCTAGTTTTTTGAGCTACAAAATCATTTATTAGAGTTTTATAAATAAGTAATTCTAACATTTCACTCTTAATGCTGTAAAAAAAAAACATTTCACTCTTAACAGCTTTTCGAGCTGTGAAATGAACTGTCACAATTTTATGTTATCCACCTTGAGAATTCACTTCAAAGAAAATAAAGATAAAGAAGAAGAGAAAATAGAACGACGAAGCCAAATTTTTTTAAGAGAAAATATTGAAAGTGAAATAAATAGAAAAGGAAATAGTTGTTATGCTTTGTTTGGTTGTGATAAGAAAAGGAGAAGAGAGAAATAAGTGAGAAAGAGTGTGAGAAGAGAGAAAATGGTGAGAAATAAAATATATTTGATGTGTTGTTTGGTATAAGAGAAATATGAGAGAAATAAAGGAGAAAGAAGTGTGTTCTCACCCCTATGTTTGGTTGGATAGAAATTGAGAAGAGAGAAATGTAATTGTTTTTAAAAAGACAAAAATACCCTTAACTAAAAAATCAATATACAAATATTTTTAATTTTATTAATTAAGCTATTTAAATAATCAAATAATTTAAATAATTTAATTGATTTAAGTTATTTTAACTAATAAAATTTATTAGTTTAATATAATTTCAATTTAATTTAATTAAATAAATGATTAGTTTAATTCAATTTATTTAAATTTATTAAATAATTGAATGAGAACCTAAAAAGAAAGGTACAAAAGTTATTTTACATGAAACACTCTCTCATTCTTCCATTTTCTTCTCACTTGGGGAGAAAAAAATTTGAGTGGGCCCTACCAATTTTGTTCTCTCTTCCCTATTTCTCTCCTTCACCAAACAAGAAAAAATGTATTTTCTTCTCTCTTTCTCTATTCTTGTTTTCTCTCTTCCAATTTTCTTCTCTAACGTTTTGTTTTGTTGTGAGAAGAAAAGGAGAACAGAGAAAGAGTACGAGAAGAGAGAAAAATGTAAGAAATAAAGTAAGCTTGATATATTATTTGGTGTAAGTGAAATAGAAGAAAAATAGAGGAGAAAGAAGTGTCGCTTGTTTTTGAAAGTACGAGAATGCCACTAAATTAAAAAATTTCCAATCAAAATTATTTTAATTTTTATTTGAATTCAATTAATTTATTAAATGACTTAACTTAACTTAATTTTTTTATTAATTAAATTAATTAGATTAATTTAATTAATTACTAATTAAAAGTATTTAAGATAATTAATTTAATTATTAAATAAATAAATAAATCAAAATAATATTATCCATTTTTTTTTATTTTGATTCATAAAATATTTTTCAAATAATCCAATGATTTCAATCCCACGTGATAGGAAGTAACAAGTTAATTGCTTAAATTTGTTATTAATTGCTTAAATAAAAGGAAAAAAACAAATTTGTAAAAATGTGCGGTTTGCGTTTTAGGAAGATTGCCTGCGACATGTCAATCAAGAGAGAGAGGAAAGGGCAGTCACGTAAAAAATTAAGAGCTATATTATTTATATCCCTATTATGGATATCTAAGTGTCACCCACATTCATAATTATATATAATATATCTACTCTATTTTAGAATACAACACACCTCTATCTCACCTACACTCACATCAATATAAAGTATTTATATAGATGTCCAAATTCAGATGTCCAAAAAATATTAGTGAAAAATTAAACATGGAGACTTTTTTTCATCTTTCTTCGCAACTTCAAGGAGAAGAAAAAAACATGGGACCCACATTAATTTAATCTCTCTTGTCTGCTTCTCCTGTGTACCAAACAAATGAAAGGTGGTATTTTTCTGCTCCTTGTCTCTTTGCTCTCTCTCTTTGTTATTTCTTGCCTAATAAACACTCCACAGACAAAGCATTGGTTAACATTGGAAATAATTTTGTTTCGTATTGAACATGAATGACGTGTTTTCAATAAAACCACTTGTTTATTGTTTATTGTTTTAAATTATTTTAATTTATGTTAATATGAAAAAAATAACTGTTGGCCCTGTTTTCTTTCATATTCTATTTTTCTTCTTACCATTCAACAATACTCGTCCTGTTTTGGTTTTCTCACAATCAAAATGTGTTTAAGGACGGGTTCTACGATGAGCGACGTAACCATATCTCTTACTGTGAGAGATGTATGGTAACTGTTGAATTGCAACTAAAAACATATCGATGGCTGAGATGCATTACTGGTGACTCGATATCCCAGTTTTCCATTATTTACAAATTGGCCCCTCCCTTCCACTTCATCTTCCACCATTGTCGATGAGCCACTTTTGCACCATCCCTTCCACTTCAGAGAAACACTTGGGTAGGCACATACTCAAGACATCACTTGGGCACAGCTAATGATAATATGACACATCATTTAAACTTAAAATATTTAAATTAAAAAATAAAAATAATAACAAAACTCTTTTTACTCTTTCTTCCATCAGACTTGATGAGGAAACAGTTTTCTTCTTCTCCGCTTGCTTCAACCCAGTTCACTTCGTAGCTTCTGGGTTGTGAATCTTGTGATAAAGTGGCTAGGGTGTTGATTGTGGGCAGAGAGCTCACTTGAAAGGAAGCTCCCAACACAACCATAAACAAGAAGTTGAAGAGTCATTAAAACGTATAACCTGCAAGCTCTGGGAAAGATCAGAACTTTGTAATTATATTCTCACAATAAAATCATGGGAATGTTTGATAGCCATAGAATGGTCGCTGGAAAACTTTGTAACTTTATCAACTTATCCTCTCCATAATTTTTTTATTAATTTAATCCTTAAATTCTCAATTTTTTTGGGTGAGTAAGAAAACACAAGAGCTAACCCTGGAAGGAACTTAATCCCCAACACTTCCTGCAACAGTACAGAACCTAAGTCCAATGGAGCTTCATTTCAAAGAAATTCTTAAACCAATTGATTTCCATCCATAGAATTGATCTCCCACAAAATTGACCAAATTGTCCCTTCTTTTATCTGGCCCTTGTTCCACCTCTATCCTTTCCTACTCATTTGCAGAACCTGCAACTTGAAATCTTGTTTTTGCAGCAACAAATCATGATGCCTCCTCGAAGAAGAAGAAGAGGAACCGAGCTAGGAGATGAGAAGTTGGGGGCGGATTAGGCGAAGAGGAAAAATAAGAAGTTGAAGAGTTGTTGACCAAAGGTACGGGGGAAGAGAGAGAGAGGCAAGAAGGAGATGAGCTTTTTTATCATTTATTTTTTAATTAAAATATTTTAATTTTAAATGATGTGTCACATTATTATTGAGTGTGTCCAAGGATGATGTGATGGGTACATGCCTATCCAAGTGTTGCTCTCCACTTCGTCACCTACAACAGATTAGAGCTACAAAGACTCATTCACTCACATGAAATCGGCACCCACCACCACCTTCAACACATCAGGATCGATGATGATGCAAACACTAATGATTGATGATGCAAACCCATAACATTGTTTTGTTGGATTCCTTCATCAAAATTTTAATAATAAAAAATCTTAAAATTAATATGATAAATACATGCTCTGTCGGAGGTACCATTTACTGGGAAAGATGTCTACCAGTAGTATAAATTTCTTTTCCCACTTAATCTTCATTTCTATTCTTCAGATCTCAAAAAAAAAAAAAAAAAAAAAAAAAAAAACACACTCTCCTGTTCTCTAAAGTTTGTAACTGATTTTTCTTCACCACCACACATCAGGGTTTCAAACATTCACACCATTTCTTCATTTTTTCTTTTCACTTGGAATTGAAGTGATTTCTGGCAATTTTGATGTCTGTTTCCACAGTGTCCATCATGGCGGCGAATCCGTCAATGGTGCGTCGGAGGCCCGTATCGCCATCGACAAGAAGACCTCCAACATCGAACTCCTCGCCATTGAGGCCACTGTTCCTCTGGCCACCGCCACTTCCGGTGCCATGGTTCTATAAATTTGGGTTCCTGGAGATGAAGAAGGGAGGAGATTTGGGGAGATTTTGGAATTTTCGGGTTGAACTTTTTCTGATGGAAACCGGCTTCAACCTACTACCACCAGTAATTTTAGGTCTCTCATGGTGAGAGACTTCCCAAGGTCTCTCACCCTAGAAATATCCTGTGTTTGAGAATAAATTAAAGTTATCATGCATGCATAAGTGTTTATGAGGATCCAGGCTCTTGCTCAGGAAAGTCGTAGCGTGTTTGATCTTTGTGCTCTCTCGGATAAGACAAGCCAAGGTTGCAGCATCATTAAAGTTCGTTGGGTCCCTCCCCGATAGGTTGGATCAAGTTAACTACTGATGGCTCAGTCAATTTAGCTAATAATCTGGCATCGTGTGGGGCCCTGCTGCGTAATACTTTTTGGAGTTTTTTTTTGGGATGGTTACCCAGTTCAAGGTAGGGAAAACCTCCGGCCTCTATGAGCACTTATAAATGAATTAACATTCACTTCTCACCCCAAGGAGATTAGTAGGGGGCTCTAACCTACAACTTGCCAAATACGAGACTCTGTCATGCTCCAATAAACCAGACCCTTATGGTTTATACTTTTGGAGTTTTTATTGCTGCCTTTCCATGCAACTTGGGGTCAGGGCAGGCCCTGGCCAAAAGCAAGTAAGGCTATGGTTTTAGGCCTCCAAAATTTTTAAGTTCAAATTATTTTATTCTTTTAGTTATTTAAGCTTAACAAGAAAAATAATTTAATATCTTAAACCAAAAACCATAGGAATCATAAATGTGATTGTAACCATAATAATTACACTTTAAAAATATAGAAATTTATAATAAAGATAATTTTAAATTAACATATATATTTTTTAATAAAATATTATTATTGGTTTTAAAAGGCCTCATCTCAAATTCTGCTTTAAGCCTAAAAAGACGTTGGACCGGCCCTGCTTGGGGCTTGTACTATTATGCAAGCAGAGCTCTTTGGCATTTGGCATGGCCTCATATTAGCTAGAGATAGGAATATAGACGGAGTGATGATTGAAGCAAATTCCAACAGTGCCCTTCATTTCCTTGATGCTAACCATGATGTGCTCCCATTATTCATGATATTAACTTATTAAGTCCTTGCTCAGTGATTTTGTTGAAGTCTAGTGTAATCATACATTCTAAAAGGCTAACTGTTGCGTTGGCATTTTAGCTAATCATGGTCACCTGATTAATTGGGGTGTTTATACTTTTAACTAGGTGACCTCTTTCATTTCCCTAGCTCTTTTTGCATATTTGTCTAGCACCCTCTTTGAAAGGGTTGCCTAGTTTTGTTTAGTTTGTTTGTTTGTTTTCTTTGGACTTTAGCCCAGGTAATCCTGGTTCCATTCCCACCGTGTGTTGGCCCCTCCCTAGGTTTTTCCTAGCTATTCTCCCAGTCTATACCGGTTCTCTCTCTCTCTCTACTCTGCTTTCACCATGGATCGATGGAAGGATGTACACCTGTCTAAGGAAGAAGATGAAGGAGTCACCGTGGAGGAAGATGAACTCTATCGTGATGAGGTCTTTAGGCGAACACTAGTGGGGAAGTTATGGACAAATAACCCCTACAGTATTCGAGCTTTCAAGCAGATAATGACTCAGTCATGGAGGCTTAAGAATCCCATTGAGATACAGGACTTAAACAAAAATTTGTTCCTTTTTCGATTCTCATCAAATAGTGTACTAAGGAATGGTCCCTGGAGCTTCGATCGTAATCTGTTAATTTTGGAGCGAGTAACTGGAGATGAACAACCATCAGATCTCGAGATGTACCATTTTTCTTTCTGGGTTAGAGTCTATGAGCTACCCCTCAAGCTAAGGTCCAAATCTATGGCAAGGAAGCTGGGAGACATCATAGGGAAGTTTGAAGAGGTGGATCTGAAGGATTGCAACAGATTAGAGCATTTTCTAAGGGTCAAGGCTGCCATTGATCTGAGGAAACAACTTAAAAGAGGCACGATTGTTAGGTTCCAAGGGCGTATCTATTGTATGTGGAAAGATTGGGCACCAAATGAGAGACTATGAATAGGTTGAGGCTTCAGAAGAGGATGGTTATGAAGATGTGGAGGAAAATGAGCTTTCCTATGGTCCTTGGTTCAGAGCTTTACCTCTGCCGAAGGCCACGACTGAGCAGCGGAAGGAAAGTAGCTCGGGTAATTGCAGCAAAAATCTTTTGGCCTGTACCAGCACCAGCAAATATGAGGCTTCTACAAGGGGAAAGGGAACTGACTATGAGGTGGTACAGAACAAAGATGTCAACAGAAAAGAAAAAAGTGATACCGAGCCAGAGGAAAAAATGCATTACTGATAAAGAAGTGGAGAGTGTTGCTGAGTCACTAGGCATAATGGTTTTAGCAAAAAAGGTAGAAAAAGGGAAAATCAGTCAAAAAGGAGAAGGCAGTAAAAGAAGAAAGTGGGTCAGATAGAAGGGAACCCACAAAACTAAGAAAACACAGGCTACAAAACTTGCTAAGGAGCTGGGAAAAAGGCGACTGGTGGAGGTATTCATCTCTGAAGGCAGCCCGGAGGACCTTAAAGACAGAGAAAAGAGAAGACGTCAGAACATTGACATGGAAGACATTGAAGACAAAGCTCAAGAGGTGGTGTTGGCTAACCAACACCACCTATCCAAATGAAGGCCATCAGTTGGAACTGCCGGGGTTTAGGGCATCCCCATGCAGTTCGAGCCTTGCTGAGGCTCATCAGAGTGGAAAATCCCCAATTGGTTTTCATCATGGAAACCAAGCTGAATGATAGTGAGATGATCGAATAAAGGTCAGATGTGGCTTCAGCTTTTGTTTTTCTGTGGCTTGCAGTGGCAGTGGTCGTGACAGGGCAGGAGGGCTTGCATTCCTCTGGCATGTTTAGGTGAACCTTTCTATTCAGTCTTTTTCTTTGAATCATAGTTTATGTGCTTGTGTGGATGGGGGGGGGGAGTGATCCCTGGTACCTATCTGGTATTTATGGACACCCAGAAGAACAGAATAAAAGGAAAACCTGGTAGCTGATCCAACTCCTCTCAAGAACTGTGGGGAGTAAGTGGCACTGCTTTGAGGACCTTAATGATATTCTGTCGGGAGAGGAAAAGATAGGAGGCAATATCCATAGTCAAAATCAGCTTTTGTTAGGCCGCCAAACTATTGAGGAATGTGGTCTGCAGGACCTGGGTTTTGAAGGCTATTAGTTTGCTTGGTCAAATGGAAGACAAGGAGAGGAGAACATCTAATGCAGACTGGACAGAGCCCTTGCAACCGGGGATTTTTGTAATCGGTTCTCTCCAATCCGAGTTGTCCATTTGCCCAGATATGGCTCGGATCATGCAGTAGTGATGGTCCTTCTCGAGGCCCATAATATTCCTATTAAGAAGAAAAGAAATCGTGTGTTCAGGTTTGAGGAATCTTGGACTAAAGATGCAAGATGTGAAGAAGAGGTTAGGAAGACATGGAGAAATTCTGAGCCAAATTGTGTTAATAAGCTCAACTCCATGAAAAGGTTGGATAGCGTGTTTGAAGACTACCAAATTGGGCCAATTAGGAAGGAAATACAAAAAATATAAAATCAATTGAAGGATATTACAAATTGGGCAGCATCACCATAGGATATTAAAAGGCACAGAGAGCTACAAAGTAAACACTCTGAACTCCTACACACAGAAGAAATTATCTGGAGACAAAGGAGCTGTGCAGTGTGGCTTAGGGACGAAGATAGGAACACAAAGTTCTTCCATGGCAAGGCAAATCAGAGAAGGAAAGTCAATGAAATAAAAAGTTGAAGGACTCGAATAGCGTGTGGTGGCATGGAGATGAAAATATTGAAAGACTTCTTATTGGCTACTTCTCTGAATTATTCTCCACTTCCAAGCCTAAGGGTGAGGAGCAGGCTTGTGAAGTAGTGAGAGGCAAACTATCAGAGGAGCATAGAGCTTGGTGCGCCAACCAATTTACAAAAGGAGAAATCATAGAGGCTATCCACCAGATGCACCCCCTAAAAGCCCCGGGACCGGATGGGCTCCCTGCTCTATTCTTCCAGAAATATTGGCATATTGTAGGAGAAGATGTGCAAGCCTGGGTCCTTGATATTTTGAATAATGAAGCCTCTCCGAGACTTTGAATAGGACCTTCATTGCTTTGATTCCAAAATTCAAAAAACCATATTCCCCCAAAGACTATAGGCCTATAAGCCTCTGCAACGTGGCAATGAAAATTATCACTAAGGTGATCGCCAATAGAATGAAAGCTATCCTTCCTGATATCATTGATGAAGAACAATCAGCTTTTGTAAAGGGATGCCTAATCACTAATAATGCCCTCATTGCCATGGAATGCTTCCACTGGTTGAAGAAGAAAAAGAACTGAAAGAAAAGGATGATGGCTTTGAAGTTGGACATGGCAAAAGCGTATGATAGATTAGAGTGGCCTTTTGTTCAGACTGTCCTCACTTCTATGGGATTCCCGAACATGATGGTTGATCTTATCATGAGATGCATATCTACAGTTTCCTACCAAATCCTCATAAATGGCCAACCGAGCGAGATTTTCTCTCCTGAATGGGGGTTGAGGCAGGGTGATCCACTCTCACCCTATATTTTTAATCTATGTGCTGATGTCCTGTCGGGTTTGTTAGACTCAAAAATTAATAGTAACATGCTACACGGACTCAAGGTAGCAGGGATGGCTCCTCAAATCTCTCATCTGTTTTTTTGCAAATGACAGCCTGCTTTTAACCAAGGCTAACTCTAGTGAGGCTGAAACAATAATGAATATCCTTTCCACCTATCAGAGAGCTTCTGGGAAAATGGTTAACATGGACAAGTCTGAAGTGTCATTTAGTCAAAATGTGCCTACCACAGAGAAAGATATGATCTGTAACAAGATGGGAGTAAAGACTGTAGACACTCACTCTAGATACCTTGGACTCCCAGTGTTTTTGGGAAGATCCAAAAGGGACATCTTCTCCATTGTCATTGACCGGGTCTAGAAGAAGCTGAAAGGATGGAAAGAAAATTGCCTATCGAGATCTAGAAAAGAAGTGTTGATCAAACCAGTCACCCAAGCCATCCCTAATTACATTATGAGATGCTATAAGCTTCCTGAGGGCTGCTGTAAGGAGATTGAAGCTTTGTTAGCTAGATTCTGGTGGGGAGCTAAGGATGGAAAACAAAAGCTGCATTGGATGAGTTGGGACAAATTGTCAAACATAGCAAGATGAATTTAACAGAGCTTTCCTTGGTAAACATTATTGGAGAGTAATCACAGGGACTGGATCCCTCATGGGAAGAGTCTTCAAAAGTTGATACTATCCGAGGAGCACCTTTATGGAGGCGAAACTAGGATACCAACCAAGCTATGCCTGGAGAAGTATCCTTAGTGCTAAAGAAGTTATAAGGAAAGGAGCTATTTGGAGGATTGGGAATGGGCTAAGTGTCAGAACTTGGAATGACCCATGGATGCCAAATCAGGTGGATTTCAGGATCCAAAACAATGCACAAGAGGTTGATGAATCTTATAGGGCATGTGAGCTCATTGACTCAAGTACCAAACAATGGAAAAGAGAGCTGATTACATCATCTTTCAACTCTAAGCATTCCTATTTCCCATAGATTACCAAATGACAAACTCATATGGCATAGATTCCTATTTCCCATACATTTCCCAGGTAAACAATGGCTTTGTATCTCCTTTGCATGAGTAATCTATCTCAATGGTTTACCCTTATTAGATTTTGGATCTAACTCAATCCTAAAAGTTAGCTCATAGGATGATGATTGCCCTCTACATATAAGCTCTCATTAGAGACTATCTCTAATCAATGTGGGACTTGGGTTTTTCCTAATACACCCCTTCATGCCCAGCACTATTGGGCTTGGTACGTGGATAACATGGTGGGTGACCCAATTATGGATCTAGGATAACTCTGATACCATATTAGATTTTGGGCCTAATTCAATCCCAAAAGCTAGCTCATAGGATAAGGATTGCCCTCTACTTATAAGCTCTTATTAGAGACTATCTTTAGTCAATATGGGACTTGGGTTTTTCCCAATAACCCTCAAGAAAAAAAAAAAAAGACTTTGTGACAGTTATAATAACCATCGCCTATGTACACTGGCACAGCACTGCATCGAGAGTTCACTCATTTTTGCATCTTCCACCATGATGAGTTTTAACATGGAAGTTTTTACACTTTTAATGCAGATACATGACCATATAGCCATGTCTCTCTTTAAAAAATTGTTTTTTTACAAATCTGTGAAAATATAAAATAGAATAAAAAATAAGATTATGTTTTTATAATTATGAATCAACACAGGAAATGAAAACAACCCGAAAAGAAATAAACGGTGTTGTAAGACTGAGACACAACACTATCATATTGAAACAAGGCCAATTCGGATAATGATATGTTGTCTTCCATCTTGATATATCACATCTTATCCCCATTAATAATATCTTGTCATGTACTCTATTTTTTTTTAATATTAGATAAAATTTTAACTTACATAGCAAAATAAAGATATTATTGGTGATGATAATGTATGGTACACTAAAATGGATAATAGATCTTCATCCGGCCAATTCTCACTGTTTAGAGGAAAACACGGTGGGAAGACAGCGTTTAACAGCCAAGAATCCTCCATCCACCACTAAGTTGTGTCCACTAATATAAGCCGATTCATCAGAAGCAAGAAACAGAGCAGCTTCTGCAATATGGGTAGCCTTCAAAGTAATTCCTTGCAAATTAGCCAAAGCAAGACCAATATCTTCAATTCCACTTGGCTCCATATCAAGTACTCTACATGTAAGAGGCGTAGCAACTGCATAAGGTGAGATACAATTAACTCTTATCCCATAAGCTCCAAGTTCACCACATGTAGAACGCACAAGGCCAACAAGGCCATGTTTGGATGCAGTATAATCATGATCAGCACATGCACCTACAGAAGCAGCCACACTAGCAGTACAAATTATGGACCCCCTAATGTTTCTAGCCACCATAACACGTGCAGCATGCTTTATAGTTGCTGCTGCACCGCGAAGATTCACCGCTAGAGTGTTGTCGAATTTATTCAGATCAAAATCAAGTATGCTAGAAGGAAAGCCTTCAATTCCAGCATTGCTGAACATGATGTCAAGTTTGCCATATTTGTCTAAGGAAAAAGCTACTGTTTCCTCAACTTGCTTCTCATCTCTCACATCACAATGTTTGTAACTCACTTTGTCTAAGCCAATTGAAGTTGCAACTTGGTGACCAAGTTGGTCATTAACATCTGCTATAACTATGAATGCTCCATTTTCCACAAATACCCTCACAGCCTCTGCTCCTATCCCACTGGCTCCCCCAGTCACAATAGCCACCTTACCCTGCAACCTAAGAAAAATACACCCAAACAAAGAAATGTATATAAACTATTATAGAGAGGACTTTAAGGAATAATGAAAATTATACCTTTGCTTAGACATTGATAATATGGTTCCTCCTTTAGTTGAAGTGCTACGCTGCCTTAGCTTAGAATTCTTAAGATGATTTTGATGTCTTGAAGATATGCGATTTGTTGATGTAGAGTCACCTAAATTTATAAGTACCATGTGATATTATGCTGCCATTCATTCATTACAAATAGCAACAAAAACTGCAGTGTTATTTTCACTGGGAGACGTGCTAATGGGGATGCCCATTTAACACGTGAAACACTTTCTTTTTTAAGTAATTATGTTTTTCATTCCTTTCCTATTTGTAATGCATATCTATAGTAATATAAAAGGTGGAGAGACAATTTTACTATACATACATGTGTCAACACAAAGAGTTTTTGTTTTTTTTTTTCATAAATTTTTTTTAAAAAAAAGTAAATCTTTTTTTTTACTTTTTAAAATTTTTTTACGTTTATTTATTTATTTTTTTAAAATTTTTTAAATTTAAATTTTAATTGGTTCGGATATTGTTATTGACTTTTTAAAATTTATATTTTTTTTTTTGTTTTTATAAGCCAGGAAAGGTAGCAAAGCTACCGTGTTCTTCGAAAAAGTTTAGGGTCGTAAGACTCGAACCAAATTGATAATTAGTGTCACGTATAAGGACCAAAAGATTACTTTAACCTTTTTTTTAAATATATTTATTTTCAAATTATTTTTTCCTCATTTTTCTTATTTTTAAAAATAAATTTTGTCTAATTATTTTAATTTTTTTTATAATTACTTTTTTTCCTAATTTTTTTTAAAATAATTTTTTCCTAATTACTTTTTTTCCTAATTTTTTTAAAATAATTTTTTCCTAATTACTTTTTTTTCCTAATTTTTTTTGCAAATCTTTTTTATTTTTATTTTAAATTTTTTTCTGTTAATACTTTTTTTTAAAGCTATATCCTTGCCTTTGTTTTTTCTATTTTAAATAATAAATTTATACCTATATTAATTGTTAAGGGGAAATTCTGATTTTTGTGTAGCACAATAGTGCAAGCCAAATGTAAAGTTATGGAATATTTTTATTATTATTTTATTAATTTTATAAAATTTATATATTTTTGTTTTAAAATATTTACGAACTGGTAAAGGTACATTGTTTTGGTAGTCAAACACGACAATATCTGTATTGACATAAAGAGAGGCAGAGCTATTCATATTTTGTATTTTATTTTTGCTACATCCTTGTCTTTGTTTTTTCTATTTTAAATAATAAATCTATATCTATACTAATTAATAAGGGGGAAATGCTTATTTTAGTGTAGCACAATGGTGCAAGCCACATGTCAAGTGATGAATTTTTATTTTTATTTTTTTTTCTTCTAAAATTTATATATTTTTTTGTTTTAAATATTTACAAACCGGTAAAGGTACAATATTTTGGGAGTCAAACACGACAATATCAAAATTAAAATAAATAGAGGCAGAGCTATTTATATTTTCTAATATATTTTTTTCTACATCCTTGCCTTTGTTTTTTCTATTTTAAATAATAAATCTATATCTATACTGATTAATAAGGAGAATTGCTGATTTTCTAATAAAGGGACACGTGTCGGCGCCACATGATTTAAGAGGATTAGTTGATGATTAGTAATAATCAAAGATGAACACTTAACACATAATGTACATTATATATTGTAATATCATTTTAAAATAAAAATAATATTCAATTCTTTGCACTCAATTATAGATAAAATTGTTTCAAGGTTTTTGCTGATCACTTCTGTCCATAAATAAAAAACCTTGGAGATGAATGAGTACCACCATTATGGGTGAGAAGGAATAATGAAAGCAAAATGTGAAATAAGTAAAGAAAATGTTTGACACAGTGAACTTAATTTGAGATAAAGGAAGAAAAAAAAGTTTGGTACATATAGATACACAATTCAAGTTATTAATGATAATAATGTTATCAATAATAATAGTAATTGATGACCCGTGCATTGCACGGGTGCAAAAATACTAGTTATCATGATTTGTCAATGATATACAAGTTTGTTCCTTTAAAAAAAAAGTAGTTTCTATTTTTAGATTTAATTTAATTGTTATTAATATTATTTAATAGTTTATTTTGTCTCTCGTTTCTTATATGGTAGGTTTTTGCATGCGGGATCCATTCCAAAATGTTTTATATATATCTATTTTAGATATATATATATATATATATATTTTTAGATAAGCAAATTTAGATATAAATTAAGTTGTAGAAATATATTCATGAGCAGCTTCATGATATTAACTTGTCTTTTATTCAATTTTAATTTTTACTACATATATTCAAAGCATTGAAATTTTAATTCTTCTGAATTTAAATAATTATATTTCATCCATTTAATTTTATAAAATTATTATTTCTAAATACTATCAATATTAAAAAAGAAGAAGATAATAATAAGAATACACCTGTTTCAAAAAAAAAAAGAATACACCTTATCAAATATGACAAATGAATCTCACCTGATACCAATTAAAAGTTTCCATATGGCAAATCTTATCTCTTCTAAGTTCTATCCTTTTGCTATCGCTTTCGATTAGAAAATCTCATGGACCCTGCTCCATTAATGGCACCATGTATGAGGGTGGAGTGACTCTATTAGTCATATTATCATTTTTCCTCTTCGGTCCTGAATTCCTTTTTCTAAATTACTAACTAAATATACACAAATTGAATGGTTAAAATTCGTCTGAATTCGTATGAGATTTTTTGGTAATGAATATGCATCACCGTTGTTTTTTTTCTCTCCCTCCAATAACCAGCACAAGATGACAAGAAACGATATTTCTGGTGAGATTTTACTGTGTCAAATTTTCAAATCAAGTTTCAGCAACTAACTATGACTCACTCTTGTACATATTGATTTGATAACAAATAAATGTGTGTTTGTTTTAGATTTCCTTGAATGTCAACTCCCAAAATTCTGCGTTCAAAACTCCGTTCAATGGAAGCTCCTTCTTTGAGCTTTGGGAAAAAGGCCGTTGGGGAGCCTCGGGACAGAGGATTTCTTCGTTGGCGTTGGGAAAAAGCTCAAACAAACATACTTTAAAAGATATAAAAAAGAGGAGGGGGAAAAAGCTCAAACAAACAGACCCTAAATATTAAATAAAAAATGATTTATGGAACATCTTAAAATATTTAATTTTGCTATTCTCTAAACCTCGTCATAAATTTTTATTAAAAGAAGATTAGATTATTATTATTTTTTCTCATTTTTGCTCTAATGTTATGAAAGGGAAAGAAACAAAATAAAATTTGGATAAACACTAAATAAATAAATTATTGTTTTTATCTTTTTCTCTCTCAAAACATGAGATGATACGTGAAAGGAAAAAACAACATACAAATAGAGTCACTTCATCCTCATGCATTGCCATTAATGGAGCAGGGTCCATGATACCTGGCCAGAGCTGCGACATGGCTGAAAGCCGCAGATCCAAGCTATCAACGGTTGATATTTAAGAAAAATGGACGGTTAAAGGAAGGTTAGCTGAAGGATCAATTTCAAAAATGGATGGTTGTATGCTATTTTCCCCAAAAAAAATAATTTTTTAATGAATTAAAGATTTGTCATTTTCTTAATTATTGTCTCTATACATACACACACCTAATTACTTTTTGTTATATCATTAATCTTTTTTTCTATTTTTATAAGAGACAGGATCCGTTGACGTCAATCTTAACCATTGAAAGTTATCAATCTTATGGTTGAAAATAAATCAAAAAAAAAAAAATAAAAGGTAAATAGAAGTCATGTGGCTCTCTTTCCCTCATCACTTGTTTCTTCTCTGACGCTGCCACCACCGTGCCCGTCTCTTCTTCCTCCTTTTCACTTCTTTCACGCCATCACTTATTGATGCTAATCACCCATGGATAATAAAAAAGTTGAAGGAAACTAGTGCGTAACTGAATACAGTGTAGAAGTAAATGAAGTATAGGGGAAAATTAAATGGAGTTCTTTTTAGAAATAGTTTGTTGAAAAGGTCTAAACTTATTGGTTAAGGTTTAAGAGATTTTTAAATGCCTTCTCTTTATTTGAGAATGTTATCCGTTGACGTCAGGTGTAAGTTTTTTTACTTACACCAAATCTTAACCATTAAAATTAATCAATCTTATGGTTAAAAATATTTCAACAAAAAAAATTAAAAAGATAAATAGAAGTCATGTGGGCGTTTCTCTCTATCCCTCATCACCCACCGTCGCCGCCGTTCTACACATTCTGCACTGTTCTTCTTTTGTTCCATTGGCTTTGTCCAGTTTTGTTAAAGGTTATTAATTTCCCTCATCACTGTTATGCACGTCTCTTGGTTATTAATTTTATTGATTCACCCAACTTATGCAAAACTGAGATCGAATATATTTCTACGAAAATTCCTCTAACTAGATTCTCCAGTTGCTTCCCTTCTTCTTCAATGGCATCATTTAAAAATCTCTTCAACCTTAACCAATAAGTTTAGACCTTTTCAACAAACTATTTCTGAAAAGAACTCCATTTAATTTTCCCCTATACTTCATTTACTTCTACATTGTAATCAGTTACGCACTAGTTTCCTTCAACCTTTTTATTATCCATGGGTGCTTAACATCAATAAGTGATGGCGTGAAAGGAGTGAAAGGAGGAAGAAGAGATGGGCACGGTGGTGGCAGCGTCAGAGATGAAACAAGTGATGAGGGAAAGAGAGCCATATGACTTCTATTTACCTTTTTAATTTTTTTTATTGATTTATTTTCAACCATAAGATTGATAAATTTCAATGGTTAAGATTTGGTGTAACATCTGACGTCAACGGATTCTGTTCCATATATAATACACTTATTCTATATATAATACAAGCTAAATATTTTTATTTATGCTAATTATGGTCATAGTTGCTAAATCCTTTATTTTTGTGTCTTCTTAAATCTCAAATACTATAAATTAAGAAATGTTAATGTGTATCAATGTCACTATGCAAAATAAAAACTCTGTTAGTTTTGTTGAAAATTACGAGGTATAACTTTTTTAAGCACAAAATTGTGACGTAATTTCCGACCAACACATAATATGCTAGAGATTTTCGAAATATTGCAAAGAATGGTCAAATCCAATTGCCTTCCCAAGTACATGTAGATGCTGCAATGCACACTTGTTTTACCATGAATCCCATGACATGTGCTACACTGGTGAGAAGGTATTGTTTTCCCAAGTAAATGCTCCTCAAGAGTTGCTGTAAATATTTTTTGACTGTTCAACTGAAGGAAGAAAGGCATGATGTTCATTGTCAGAAACTTGATTGGTGGTCTTAGCATTAGCTGAGACAAAATTAGATTTTAGAAATTTGAACCATTAAGGCTGTGAATGAAAGGTAAAATAGTGAAGGAACTTCATCTCCAGTGATGGGAAGACCAATAATTGCAGCAACATCTAGAAGAGTGGGGCTCATAATGCCAGAAGGGAAGATAAACCCATTAACAGAAGTTGACCAGAATCCCAGAAAGCTAAAAAGCAGCCCGAGGTTAAGGGGAATGTCCTGCTGAGAAAGCATGATAATATTATAAATTCCCCACTCTTTCAAGCTTTCGCCTCAACTGTCTGAAACCCGTTTTAGCCATTCAGTGTATGGAGGTGAAGGATGAGGCCATGTACGAAGATCACTAGGGCATTTGCCTGATCGAGTACCAATCAGCAGTAATTGGGAGTTCAAAGCGTTTAGGGTAAATATGGTAGTCTAAGAATATTTTGCCCTCATATATATCAGAGGTGCATCACTACAAAAAAGGGGTATTACCGACGGCCAAAAACCGTTGGAAAGGACGAAAAGTCGTCAGAAAACTGCATTTCCGACGCATTTCCATCGGTACTAGACGCGTAGGAAAGGGTTTCCGACGGACGGGCCATGTCTGTAGGAAATTTTCGACGGACAAAGCCATTGGAAAAATGCTGACATATTACCGACGGATAAAGCCGTCGGAAAATTTTTCGACGGACTTTTTCGTTGAAAATCAGGTAATGTACTTACCGATGGACAGTTCCATCAGAAACTCTGTCATGCTGTTACCGACCGCCTTGTCCGTCAGTAATGAGGGGTCTTTTTTTCTTAGAAATTTTTTAATTTTTTAATTTAATTTTTAAATATTAATTATTATTTTTAATTTTAAATATAAATTATTATTTTATTTTTATTTTAAATATTAATTTTATTTGATTTATTATAATTAATATATTATATTATTAATGAAAAACCAAAATTGAAATTACAAATAAATTTAAAAAGGCAATTAAATTAACATAAATATTTCATACATAAAATATCTGTCTATCTACAAAACACAACTAAATCTAAAAGTATCCTAATAATCATCACCATAATAACTGTCATCGTCATCCTGTCGGGGAGAGTTCACCGGCATCAGCTGACCATCAGGCTGCGACCAAGAAGACACACCGGCATCATGCGGTTGTGGTGGTGGCATGGTAGAAGTAATGGAGGGCTGCCTGGCATGGATGACCCCCTGTATAGCGTTGCGCCTCTCAGGTGGAAGCAAATCGAGCAGAGAGGTCATCACAGTAGATCATGTCTCCATCTACTGCTGCATGTGCTTTGCAACCTGCTGCATGCGCTCTGCAGTCTGCCTTTGCTCCTGCACCTCTTGCCTCAGCTGCCTCACCTCCTCCGTGTCCTGTGAGCCGGAGGAGGAAGACTCCCGAATGGTCAAGCTCGGCGTCGACCCCCGAGTGATGGAACGAGCCAGAGTCGTGGTACCGTAAATCCGCCCCTTCTTCTTCGTGTCCACCACATCCATCCAGACCTGGGTCTGTAATCGCTCAACCTCGGAGGGGTCCAATTGGGAAGGATCTGAGGCACCAGAGCAGGAGGCAACCTCAGACGCTACCTGACTAAACCTGGCATTGTACTCCGCCTGCGTCAATACATTAAAAAAATTATATTATTAAACTATAATAATAAAAAGATACATTAAATGTAAAAAAATACTTTAGCTCACCACTGTCTGCCTCGACCTCTCATCTACAAACTCGCCTGTGTCCGAGCGAATATGCGTCTGCTCAAAGACCATGGGGACATCAACAGACCGGGAAAGCTCTCCTGCCTGCAACCGACACAGGAATAAAAGCAATTAATTATAATATAAATTTTTAATAATAAGATATAGTTTATAAATAAAATTTATAAATGCATACCATGTTAATGACATGCTGCATGTGGCTAATCGAGTCACCAGTGTGCATGCTCCCACCCTTCTCGGAGGCCCGATTCCTCTTCGCCTGCTCACACTTCGCCTTGTACTCTGGAGTGTCCCAATACGCACATAGTCGGGCACAAATCTTGGGGCCGATGTAATCCGGACGCTCCCGACTTTCCCTAACCTCCCGGAGCATGTCTCTCAGTCGAGTAGAAGCTCTATCGTAAAAAATTGGCACGTATCTGAGCGGTATGCTCCGGTAACCAGCGCACAAGGGCCTATTAACAAAGAAGAAATATTAATAACATAATACAAAAATATATATAAAATGCGTGAAAAATAAATATAAAATTATAGGAAATAATAAACAACTTACCCCGAATCGTGTGAAGATACTATCCCGGTCCTTCTTCGGGATTGACCCCTATGATGGCCAGAAGCGACTAAACTATGCCTTGAGGGCGTAGGTAACGTGCTTCGATCCCACTTTCAATGGGTTGAAGCTGAAAAATTTATAATTTCATTAATTCAACAATATGACAAATAAAAATTATATACTTGTTGAATAGTAATTAAAATTGTCAAAATTATAAAACATTAAATTAAAAATGACTTACGATCCAGAAACAAGCGTGACCCATGGTCGATCCTCAGGTGCGGGAATCCTGGCCCACTCAGGCAAGATCTCTAGCGCGGCTGACTGCTGCACAGACGATGTGGCCGGAATGTCCGTGCCGTCATCGTATGCGGGCGTGAATGATGAGGATGGAATGTCCAGCTATGGCGGCATCCTAGGGGTCGGTATAAATGATAATCCTACTGGCTGTGTCGCCGACACAGTCGATGATGATGGTGGTGCTGGGTGTCGGTGTGGTGTGGGTCCAGTAGGGAGCGGCGAGTAGCCGGCTAGTGAGCATCGTGGCCCAAAGCGAATGGGTGCAATATGGGTGGATGATGGGGGTAGTGTGGGTCGGGGATGGTGTATGGGTAGGGGATGGTGTAGTATGGGTCGGTGAGCATGTAGAATGGGTGGGGGAGGGTGTATAATGGTCGGGGGAGGCTCCTATAGGTGCGATCAGGGTGGGTGCGGATGGACCTGTAGCAAAACGGGCAAGCACCTAGGAGTTGATGGTGTATCATCCCCGCTTAACCTTCCCCTTATTACCGCTAGGCGGTGGGGGGCGAGGCGGCTCTCCTCCTGATGCTGACATATCTATTTTTATTGCATAATTATAAGTCAATGTAAAAACAATAAATCAATCGACATGTAAAAGACTAATCTAATAAGCCAATATTTAAAATACAATAATATTTGTCAAGTCTTACATTTAATTGCATATGTAAATATTTAAAATATAATAAAAATAAACTTAACAGTCAAATTCCTATTCAGACTCGGTATCGTCATCTGATTGTAAGTCTGATTCTTATTCTTCTTCTTGCATTGAGTCATCACTTTGGATTTCTTCCTCTGATGATGCATGCATCGATGAATGATTACGAATGACCACTTCTTCCTCATCATTTGCAGATCCCAACATGCCAGTAATACGCTCGACCTCAATTACTTCGTTGACATGTGACGATTTCATCCGCCTGGAAGGGCATATCATCATCTGCATCATCGATTTCAATGTGACCCCTAGACTTGGTAGTGATAGCAACACACCAACCTCGTTTGTCTGTTCGCATTGCTGGATAAGGGACGTAGTAAACTTGTTTTGCATTGTGAGCAAGATAAACGGATCAAACTGTTGATATCTTCTATCCATACGAATATCCACAGTTCCATACTTGGGATCCACCTTTATGCCTGTCTTCGATGGATCAAACCAGTTACAATAAAATAAGACTAATTTTTTAGGATAAGTAGCAGTATTGTATTGTAACTCGTAGGTGTGTTTATGGCCCCATAAAAATCACCAGTACCTTCACCCTGTACGACAACCCCGCTATTAATTATCTTTTTACCCACGTTCCATACATCTGTGCGGAATTTGTACCCATTAACAACAAGTATGTATGCCATGATCTAACACTGCTATAGGGCTCGTATGTTGATTTTTCACACTTAATGGTTGCTGATACACTTACGAATAGGTAAGCCATATTAATTAATTACATTTAAAATTAGTAATTATCTTAATATAGTGTTTGCTAAGGTATACGACAACTTACTTGTTGCTTGAACCATTCAGGAAAATTTACTTGTGTACGAGCAGAAGCATCTTGTTCACTTAATTGATTTATTTGCAGGAACACACTGACGAATAAAATGTGTAAGATGTGTTAAAAGAGAAATTGATATAACATGAGTTACATTATTTAAAAAATGGGTTGTTGAAACTTACTCATAGTATGGTTTCACCTCTGTGCAATTTATCAAGACATGAACATGGACCGATGCATCTCCTCATCATCACTTAACCAGTAAATAAGCTCCTTGCCAGCATGACGACCAGGAAGATAAAATACAGATATCATATAAGGATACCCTCCACTATCCAATATCTACCTCGTTCCTAATATTTCTCAGGGCTAACATGAAGTTGTTGAAGAAAATTAGTGACAAGTCATTATTTAAGGGACATTAATTATTTAAATGTGAAAATATAACATTATTACCTTTCAAACGGATACATCCACCTATATTATACTGGTCCACCAAGCCTCGCTTTGTATGCAAGATGGATAGGGAGATGTTCCATTGAGTCAAACAAATCATAGGGGAAAAAACCCTCTCCATCTTACACAGAATTATTGGTATGTTTTCTTCCATCTTCTTCAGATTATCCGCTCTTAAACTTGCAGAGCATAGATCTTTGAAGAAATGACTGAGTTCTGTAAGCGGGTTCAAAACATGCTGGGGCAATGAGCTGAAAGCGATAGGAAGCCAAACACTCCATGAATACATGACAATCATGACTTTTCATCCCATAAAGTCTCCCTATTCTTACATCAGCAAGTCGTGCCAAATTAGAGGAATAACCATCAGGCGTCCTAAGGTCTTTTAACCACCGACAAATTGACTTTACTTCATCGGCGCTTAAAGTGTAACAAGCTTTTAGGTTTACCATTTTTCCATTAGGCTATGACTTCAGCTCCAAATCCTTTCGTCTACGGTACAAAGCTATGTCCATCCTTGCCTTTTCATTATCCTTTGTCTTTCCAGACACATTCATAACCGTGTTTAAAATATTGTCAAAGAAATTCTTCTCAATATGCATCGCATCAAGGTTATGTCTTAACAGATTATCATTCCAGTACGGGAGTTCCCATAAAATACTTTTGTTTGTCCAGTTATGCCATTCTCCATACCCCGGTAATTTTTGACACACCGGCTTCAGTGACCTTAGGAAGATCCCTAACCCGACCCCATATTTGTTTTAGGAGTCAACAAAGGCGGTGGAACTTCGTCTTCCATCTGATTCTTTTTAAATGCCCTTTTCGGCTCACGATCTAATAACCAACGATGAGAATCAAACCAGGAACTTTGCCACCGTATATTAGGGGTAAAAGCCTTTCCATGTTCCATGCAATACGGGCACGCCAATGTGTCGTGGGCCCCCAACCAGAGAGCATGCCATATGCAGGAAAATCATTGATAGTCCACATCAGTGATGCCCTCATCATCAAAGTTTCGCTCTTTGAACGTCATAAGTCCACACCATCCCACAACTTCTTCAGATCATCGATCAAAGACTGCAAATATACATCTATCCCAGCCTTCGGATTAGATGGTCTCGGTATGAGACAAGTCAGAAACACATATGGTTTGACATGCACATCTCGAGAGGAAGAATTGTACGGTGTAACAATCACTGGCCAACATGAATATGGCGAGGCTGACACCTGAATGTAAAGGATAAAACCATCTGAGCATAGCCCAAGTCTTACATTGTGAGGATCTGCTGCAAAATCAGGGTGTACCCGATCGAAGTGCTTCCAAGCTTCACCATCAGAAGGGTGGCGTATAACGCCTGGATTTCTTCTATTTGCATAATCCCACCTCATTTGTCCCGCAATTTACGTTGATGCAAACAGTCTCTGCAACCTTTGAATTATTGGCAGATAGAACATTGCCTTCGTAGGAATTGGTTTGATCTTACTACGATGACTACTTTGAATGCAGTACCTGGGTGTCTGACAAAATTTACATTCTTCCAGCACGCTGTCATTTGTGCCCGAAGCACTATCATAATATAGCATGCACCCGTTCGGACAACAATCAATCCTCTTAGCCCCTAACCCTAGTTTCGACACCAACCGCTTCACATCATAATAACTTTTTGGCAATAACTCTTTGAAGAGTATCACATCTTGAAGTATTTTACAAAAAAACTCCAAACACTGCTCAGGGACATTCCAATTGGACTTGCAAGCAAGAAGCCTAACACAATTGATAATTTTGAATCTGACGCCCCTTCAAACAATGACTTATTTGTCTCTAACAATAGATTGTAGAATCTTTGGCCGATTCATTAGGAGGCTCTTCCATGTCATCAGACTCATTCACCTCAAAATTCCCATGTTTCTTAAGACAATCATCAACCATAATATGCATTGACTGGAGTTGTTCGACATAGTCGTCATGGTAGCCACTGCCTGATACACCCATGTCAAGATCGTCACCACCGACTTCATTCAAATCAATATCCGGCAACTCCTCACCATGATCAGTCCATATCCAATAATTAGGCTTGAACCCACGTCGGTATAGGTGTAACTTCACGTCATCATAAGTCAAAATCGTCATACAATTGCACTTTATGCACGGACATCTAATCTCCCCCTCTTCGACATAATTACTATGTTGCTTGGCTTTCGATATAAACTCCTCGACTCCATCTACAAATGATTGTTTAAGAAGTTGTCTCCCAGACTCGTTCGTATCATATACCCAACTACGACTCGGAGGATAATATTCGATCCTTCTGCATATCCAGATAAATTGACGTATTTTTAAACATGATACTATAACCCCAAATCGCTCCCTTTCCTTAAAAGGTGTAGCCCTATCCCATTTGAGGAAAAACTTTTTCACCACTGTATTATACTAGTTACTCATCGCTTCTCATGTCTTATAGCTGACGAAATTTCGGTAGCATTTCCCATTGGTCTCCAAGTACATGACTTGACTGCGGTAAGATACCACAATCAAGTATGGACCCGGAGAACAAAAGGAAATGCTTCGACCCGAAATTTCATCAACTATTTAACAGATGAGAATCAGCGAGTAATTAGCATATCAGTGGAGAAAAAATTTCTTCCCAAACTGTCCCAATTGGACAATTCAAGATTCAATAAAATGAGCGATACCCTGACCACGAGTACACATGCTTAATAATATTGAACCTTGAACAGGAAACTACGGTTTTTCTCAATTACGTATTAATTATATTATTCCTAGGTTATTTAATTAATTCATTATTTCACTTAATTACTTTTATTAATTAAAATTTAATTGTATCAATTTATGTGTTAGCTAAATATTATTAGCTACAATAAGAATTAAACATTAATTATAAATCAAAATCATAAAAACCCACAAAATCCGACATTTCCAGATCAACACTTATAATCGTACAATTAGTCTCAAAAACACATAACTACTGCTTTTAAATTACAATATTTGCAACATATATGTATCATATCATTTTTTTTTTGAAACAAGATGCTTATATATAACATTAACTAAACACCAAGGTCAGGATTACAATCAGGAAAAACATGAAACATATAAAACGCCTAGGATATGTAACACCCTGTTTTTCCGTTAAGTGTTATGAGACTTCTAGGCTTGAAATCCTTTCTCTTAGGCTTGTGCCTTGTGACTTTCTAGGTCATAAGCACAAACCGTGCTTGTTAAGGAGCACGATCGTGCTCGTTGTGAGTGAGCGTCTCCCTGAAGCTGAGTTGAGCACGCCCGTGCTCAACAGTGAGCAAGCCCGTGCTCAATTGCAGGACGCGCTTCACAAGTGCTAAGTTGAGCAGAGCACGACGTTGCTCAACATGAGCACGACCGTGCTCAAGTCTGTGCCTTTAAATATGAAACAGTAACCGAAGGTTATGTCAGAACCCTATTTTGGCATTATCAGTTTCCCTAGTACAGCTGCAACCCCTTCGTTCCCTATTTTCTCTAAACTCCTCTCATTATTGGAGCAGTGAAGACCCTTGTGAGCGTCTAGTTCGTTAGTGCCATTATTAGAAAGGTAACGATTCTTTCCCTCTCTGGTTTCCTTTCTTAGTTTGATCTGGGAACTGATAGTTTGTCCTTGTGGTTTGGCCAAGGCTTGGAAGCTGTTCGAGCCGGTTGAGTGAACGAGTCCAGTTATCCTTTGGTTGTTATAGTTGAATCTCCAATCCAGGTATGGGAGAAGAATAGTGTATACACTAGGCTAGGGGGTAGCGTAAGATGAGGGATTCCCATAGCTCTGTTTTATTGTTGTTATAACTGTTATTAATGCTATGTTATGTTTGATTATGAATATGCCTTAATTATTGTCAATGCTAGTGTATACACTAGGCTAGGGGTAGCGTAAGTTGAGGGATTCCCATAGCCCTGTTTTATTGTTGTTATAACTGTTATTAATGCTATGTTATGTTTGATTATGAATATGCCTTAATTATTGTCAATGACATGATCTGCATGGTTGTATGAGTTATTGTAGCTATCGCAACCGAACATCACAGCAGGGACAACGAAAAAAAGAGTTTTAGAAAAAAAAGTAGAGTTGCCACCAATTTTATTTATTTTGGGTAAAAATTGGAAAACCTTTAAAATTGGTCTTTGAAACCATGTTGAGTTCGGAAGCCGATTGCGCATAGGGAAGGATGAGGACTTAACCCCACAATATCCCTAGTACGCCCGTTAAAAAAAACGGTTACCCCAAATTAAATGTGCAAATGACCAATAAATTTTTAAATATTTATTTTACCCATAAAAAAGATAAAAGGATTAATAAAAAATCCTACCTGTCAAGCATAAACGGCCAAAGCAAAAAGAGAATCCTTGAATACACATCATCACACTTGAATCTCCATATCATGTTACCCAATCTTATGAAAGCCACTGATGTGAATTCAAATGAAGTCCACTCCATAAGACACATAAAGATAGGCTGAACATTTCTTACTCTATAAAAAGGAAGTTGAGAACAAAAGGCTGCACATTGTGATAATATCTCAAAAATCAGATTTATATAACAAGACATCAATTCAACCCATCCATCATGAAACATTTCCTTTTACTTCCCTTTTTATAAATTAAAAAAAAAAAGGATAAGAAGACGACCAATTTGCAATCTACATTACAGCCAAACCCAAAGGCAAATTAAGCTCATTAATCTTCAAGAGACACATTATTTGATAACTAAAACAGCAACTAGAATTAATTTAATATTATGCAATAACACCATTCAGCCAAAACAGATTATGAACTTCCTCAAAAGATCAAGCCTTATCACATTATTACTGGAAAAAGTTACTCATGACATGACTTCCAACAATGCAAAATGGAACCTTGCTAGCTAGAAAACGATGAAACACATCAATCACATTTGATAGACAAAATATTCAAACTTTCATGCTATCAACACCAAAAGCATGTTCACTAAGCATCCACAACTTGTCAGTTTGGGGAGGAGGGGAATTTCACCAAGCATAACATTGTACGATTAAAGTAGAACAAGAAAGCTTATGATACCCAGCACAAATTATTCTCAGGAATTTTGTCAAACAATTGTCATACAGAGATAGATGCAGACTACATCAGAATATATTGAACTTGTTATTGCATTCCAATCACAAGTTCCAACAGATAGTGAAATCAACAGGAAGAGAAAAAAAATGATTCTAATTTACAAGAAAGGCAGAAAAGAAAACTAATTTAAAACAAATGTGTATTAAACCAAATGATTATGTATAAACAATATCAAATTCCTTTGCATTCACAATACAAACTGAATCTTTTGAAGTTCTCCTCAAGGTACAAAAGATATCTTTCCCATCCCCAAATACCAGAACCTTCCCAGGAAAATATCAAAGAAAATTCTCCCTGTTTACATGTTTCCCCTCTGTATCGCCGCCTCCCTCACTCTTTCTTGTATGTCTGCTCTCTTTTTTTTGTGCGTTTCTGTTGCGGCTAGGGCTTCGAAATGGAAGTGGAGGTGAGTGTATGGTGGATCCTGATCCGGGTTTGGGTATAAAAAAATGGGTAGTGACTTTAGACTTGGCCCAATAAACAAAACAAACATAAAACTAAAATAACAATGAAGATAAAGGCGCCGGCTAGCGTGGACCATGTCCTGGGTGGTTCATGATGAACCACCAAAAATTGACTTGATATAGATAGTTAGTGTTACTGAATAGATTCTTTGTTATTTTCTGTTTAGTCCCTTGGTCATTTCACTTTTGCTAAGGGTAAATATGTAAAATACTGTGATTTGGTAAAGTGAAAGACTCCTTTAACCTACGAACGCTAACGATGGACTCGGTGGAGCTGGGGTTTTTTCGCCACGCTCGACAACGTCTTGAACGAAACTGAACTAGCATTCTTTGTCTCCAAATCAGTTGTTGCTATTGCTTGGTTGCCATTTGCGACGAAGCAGATTTCGCGAGGGCCACCACATATTGAAGGATTTTTGCATCTGAGACGGAGTCGGAGTAGATCGTTATGCCAAAGTAGTGTAATACTCTGCGCGTAGTTGTATTCGAACATCATGGAGGACACCGTGCACAAGGTTAACGATGAAAACACCATGTCAGAGGTACGATTAATGCTTTATAAAATCATATGAAATTATTTGGGTTTTGGTTGGTGTTAGCAGTGATTTGGTTGGTATTAGGGTTTTATATAAACAATTACAGAGTGATATGGTAAATTATATTAACCATATATATGTAGCTAACACTGCCTTCAGTTAAATTGATTGGTGAATTTGAATTATAAGTACCATGAATGTAAATATGGTTTGGCTAAATGTTTGCAGAGATTGCAACACATGTCCTTTCGTGTGGAAAATGAAGATGGTAATTGCATTTTTTTGGTGGATGATGATTGGGAACCAAGTGGTGGCCTATCAGGAGCCGGTGCTGACAATGTTGATGGTATCACAATTTTAGATAGCTTGCAGGATATAGTGGATCTTGACCTGAAGAAATTTAGTCCCCACCAAATAGTCAGCTATCAATTTTCTAGTCTGGATGTTGCCTACCTTTTCTATATGTGGTATGGGCGAGCTGATGGATTCAGTGTTCGGAAAGGGAAGATGTTAAGGAGCAATAAAGGAGAGGTTTTGCAACAGGAGTTTGTGTGTTACAAACAAGGTTTTTGAGAAGATAGGGGGTTGAGAATGGAAGAACGTCAGCGTGAGCCAAAACCTGAAACTAGATGTGGTTGTGGTGCTAAGTTTAGAACGCATGTAGATACAGTCACTGGTCGTTGGTATGTTACTTATTTTGTTGATGACCATAACCATGGGCCATTGGAGGAAATATATTGTAGTATGCTTCCAGTGCATAGAAGAATGAGTGAAGCTGATATATTTCAAATGAACAATTTTAGAAATGTTGGTATTAGTGCACCTCATATACTTGGCTCTTTTGCTAGTCAGATGGGTGGATATGACAAAATTGGTTTTAGTAGAAAGGACATATATAATCAGATTAGTAGACAGAGGTGCAGCCAATGTTCTGATGCTATGTCAGCACTTCAGTATCTCCTAGGGTTGGGGACCAATGACCCTATGATGTTTTGTCGCCATACTGTTGACAAGGAAGGTAGACTAGAGCACATGTTCTGGTGTGATGGTATTAGCCAGCTGAATTACAAAGTCTATGGTGATGTGTTGGCCTTCGATGCAACATATGGGAAGAACAAGTAGTTTTTGCCGCTGATTGTATTTTCTGGTGTGAACAACCATAACCGGTCAACCATTTTTGTTGATGCCCTTGTTTCAAAAGAAACTGAGGAGACATATGTTTGGGCCCTCGAACAATTTTTGTATGTAATGAAAGGAAAACAGCCCAGTGCAGTCATCACTGACGGAGACAATGCAATCAGAAATGTGATTAAACGGGTATTTCCAAATGCTCACCATCGTTTATGTACTTGCCATTTGTTACGCAATGCGACGTCTAATATTGCGAATCCGGAATTCAATGCTGACCTGAAGCAATGTATGTTAAGTGATTTTAGTGTTGGTAAATTTCATAGAAAGTGGCATGAAATGGTTTCCAAGTTTGGGTTGCAGCAGCATCCTTGGATTATAGCGTTGTATGATAAGAGATTGATGTGGGCAACCGCTCATATTCGTGGCAAATTTTTTGCAGGGTTTAGGACAACATCCCGATGCGAGGGCCTGCACTCAGAGCTTGGTAAGTTTGTTCACTCGCGGTATAATATGGCAGAGTTCTTACGATAGTTTAATCGTTGCCTGAATCATATACGTTTCAAAGAGATAGAAGATGATTTTGCTTCTATACATGGTGATCCTGTCTTGCAAACTAATATTCCAACCCTTGAACGGTCAGCCGCGAATCATCTTACAAGGGAATTATTCCTTTTGTTTCGACCTGTGCTTGAAAGGGGAAGTAAGATGATTGTGACTGATTGTAGAGAGACACACACATACTTCATATACTCAGTGTGCAAGAACAGGCAAGGTGCAAAGGAATGGCACATTTCGTACTTCCCGGACACATGTGAATTTAAATGTTCGTGCTTGAAGTTTGAGTCACGTGGTTTGCCTTGCGAGCACACAGTTGCTGTGTTGGTTTACATAGGGATGAAAGAGATTCCAAAAATGGTGATTCTGAAGAGATGGATGAAGGGTGCAAAGGATAGTGTGCACAGTTCGAGGATTGATAGTGTCAATGGATGGGACTCTCAAAAAGCTGCAAGCTGTGCAGCTTTGATGGACCTTTACAGGGTGTTGAGTGACCTCAATTCTGATACTGCTGAAGAATTCAATCAAGCTAGAGGCAAGGCCATACTGGACATTGATGAAAGCAAGGCCCGGAAAGCTTCTGAAAGGGTTGATGGAAGTTCAACAAATACTCGTCTGCATGATTGTTTGAGGAACCCTGTGCATGCTAGAACCAAGGGCAGGGGTGGTGGTAGGCAGACTGCAATGGGACTTAGGCCCAGGCGTACTAATAAGTGTTCATTTTGCAAGGCTGCTGGTCACAATAAGGCAACCTGTCCCCGTCGACGACGACTACCAGAAGATTTGGAGGAAGATGCTTTTGATCAAATTTCGGAAGAAGCGGTTTCTTTGATGTAGTATTTCTATTAGGTGTATTAATTTTCTTAATTTTCAACCATAATTTACGTGTACTTAGTAGGGAATGTAGCATGAAATCCATGGTCTGTCATTGTGCGTATTGAATGTTGTTACGAACCATTAAGGAATTTTTGTCTCAAATCCATTATGTCATTATGTGTTTTAGTTGATGAGAAAACATTTAGATTTGGGCATTAAATTTACCTACAAGACCCAACAAGATAAGTTGGGCCCATTAAAGTCATTTGAATGGATTATTAACTAGATAACCCAAAAAGGCCCAATTTGTTTATTTACCCAGATTGCCCAATACAACCAAAATGATCCATGATACACTATATGGGCTCATATAAAGCACTTGGGCCCACTAACCATTATCGGGTCAAACACTCACTAATCGAGTCAAACACCCACTAATCGGGCCATGGATCACCATTTGGGCCAAGATCCCACCACCTGGGCCCATCCACACTAATTGGGCCAAGATCCCACCATTTGGGCCCATCCACACTAATCTTGGACCAAATGGATCACCATTTGTTCCAAGACCCACCATTTGGGCCAAGACCCACCACTCGGGCCCATCCACACTAATTGGGCCTACCATGCCCAAGTAACCATTAATGGGTCAAAGACTCACTAATCGGGTCAACCTAAGACCAACCGGGTCCAAGTCTCACTAAACCTAGGTCAAGTTTCACTAAACCTAGGTCAAGTCTCACCTTAACTTACGCGGAGGTGTCAAAGTCTCACTAATTGGCCATGGATCACCATTTGGGCCAAGACCCACCACTCTGACCCATCCACACTAATTGGGCCTACCATGCCCAAGTAACCATTAATGGGTCAAAGACTCACTAATCGGGTCAACCTATCCAAGTCTCACTAAACCTAGGTCAAGTCTCACTTAACCTAGGTCAAGTCTCACCTTAACTTACTCGGAGGTGTCAAAGTCTCACTAATTGGCCATGGATCACCATTTGGGCCAAGGCCCACCACTCAGGCCCATCCACACTAATTGGGCCTACCATGCCCAAGTAACCATTAATGGGTCAAAGACTCACTAATCGGGTCAACCTAAGACCAACCGGGTCCAAGTCTCACTAAACCTAGGTTAAGTCTCACCTTAACTTACGCGGAGGTGTCAAAGTCTCACTAATTGGCCATGGATCACCATTTGGGCCAAGACCCACCACTCGGGCCCATCCACACTAATTGGGCCTACCATGCCCATGTAACCATTAATGGGTCAAAGACTCACTAATCGGGTCAACCTAAGACCAACCGGGTCCAAGTCTCACTAAACCTAGGTCAAGTCTCACCTTAACTTACGCGGAGGTGTCAAAGTCTCATTAATTGGCCATGGATCACCATTTGGGCCAAGACCCACCACTCGGGCCCATCCACACTAATTGGGCCTACCATGCCCAAGTAACCATTAATGGGTCAAAGACTCACTAATCGGGTCAACTTAAGACTAACCGGCTCCAAGTCTCACTAAACCTAGGTCAAGTCTCACTAGTTGTGCCTATTCACACTAAACCAACTCTCACTACCGTGGGATTTGGGAACGAGTAATGATAGGTGAAAACCCAAATGGGACACCCATTTGGGACACCTGGTTAATCATATATAAATATTTTGTTAATTCAGTTTATTATATGGTTAATCACGTGCAAATATTTGGTTAATTCATGATGACCCATTAATCATATAAAGAACTGAATTAACCAGATATATGCATGTGATTAACCAAATATTTACATAGTTATGGTAAATAAGCCCATTAACGTTATTAACCATATAATAAACTGAATTAACCAAATATTTATACATGATTAACCAGGTGTCCCAAATGGGTGTCCCATTTGGGTGTTTACCTATCATTACTCTTTGGGAACAATGACTTATTTCGTTCTCTACTTTCGATGAGTGAGAAATGGTGAGATGTCAACATCAGCTGTTTATAGCAGATAGCAAACATATGTCAACTTACCAAAACAAGGTGTAACGTATCGATACTTGTTTTGTCTACACAATTGTTAATTTTCCTTATCCGAATAATATATTAAATGAAGTACACAGCCTCATTGATGACAGCCGAATATCTTTGCGATTTTTTGCACATTGGGATAATAAAACAGACAAGTCTCTATCACAGTAAATGCTATTATAAATAAATAATCATTAAAAAAGCTAACGGATAAAGTTGTTACAGACAAAGGAACCTCCATGTAAATATGATAATACACCTGCCCCAATATTATAATAATATTTATACAAGAAATCCATTGTTCGTAGTGTCCCCTTTGCACCCACTGCTGCGAAGAAAGCAGATATGGCGATGTAACAACGTTGGAAACACAAAATGGTTTATTTGAAACTTTGACTCAAATATGTGTACACAATAGGGTGGCGGGAGAGTATTCCCTCCTCAAATATTCAAAGCCAATTCCATGTCATTAAATGCATTTACACCAAAATGTCAATGTGTGTTTTGCATAACCAAACCTACATACAGAGTCTCATGCCTTAGTAGGTTGCACATTAGTCGATCTTCATAAATACCAGTTAGATGTGGTCATTTACTATCGCACATGCATTTCCATCAAATACGACTCTGCAACCAGTGAAGAAAGTGGAACATCTTGTGAAGCAAATGACCTCCAATCTCACAAAAGAGACTACTGATGACACTAGGTAAAATCACAAACCGATAACCTTTGATGGTTTGTTTCCGCCATTAATGGCGTTAAATCCTCTAACCATGCTACGTTGGTGGTTGGCTTGCAGGTTAATGGGAGTTAATGTGCAACATCCAAACAAAGATGACGTGGTTCATGAACAAGTAGATGGAACATTTGTACGTGGTTTAATGCTTGATAAATTTTTTTTTAATATTTATAATTGCTTACAGAAACTTTGATACTTAACTGCATTTATTGTTCCAGATCAATCATAAGGAGTCAAATGAAATGTACATGATATTGAGCAGACTGAAACAACGATCACTATTTTGTCACAATCGGTGATGGTATGTTATCATACGTGAAGCCAAATGTGTTTAATAAACATAAATAATTGATGTGCACCGTTTATGATAATGGATAACTATTTTTCTTATCAATATCTTTTGTTAACGTCAAGGGTATGAATAACCACCTACGAGATTTGGACAACAAAACATCTCTTATTCTTAGCAAGGTTGCTGACATTCAAAGGATGCTGCCCGTGGAAGTTAACGACGTTGGATTCAATAAGTTGCACCCATTCGTTAAATCCCCATATGAGATCAAAAAGGAAGTTGAAGATCCCGTTGTGTTCCAACCAAATAATAGGCAAAATACTTCTAACAAGTCATCTACATGTGTAGTTACAATTTCTAATGACGAAGATGACATCAATGAGGCTGCCCCTGGACATCCCAATAACGCATGTCTAGGGACACCAAAGACTGTACAAATGTCAGCTCCTCTAGTTAGAAGCTTTGTCAAGTATGAGTATGAAAAATACTATGGAGCTGATGACAACAAAGTATCAAAAGAGATGTGTACAAGTAACCTCCGCAATGAACCAAATGTATGGAAACATATAAAAAATACCAAACCTCGCATTCTAGTTGAAAATTGATATCATTACTTAAATTAATAAATTTTATTTTATCTTCCAAGCTGAATTTATGTTACATTTTATGTCAGGTGAGTGGTGGGAACACAATAATGAAGGCTAGAAAGTTGTCATTTTATGGATCTCCAAAGGAGAGGTCACTTAGTTCACCAACAACCTTAGTTCACCAACAATGCAATGCAAATCTAAAAATACACCTCTAAATAGAACGAGAAATGGTGCTGACTTTGTAGCTCCCACGAACTCCAAGGAAAAGAGTAAAACTGTTATTGGATCTCATGTGAGTAGGGGTGGAAAATCGGAGAATATAACAAACCCTAAGGTATGTAAATTTCGCACGTCATTTCTCTTACAATATACTATCATCACTTTGCATTAACTTTTAAATATTTTTGTCAGGTTATAAGGAAAAAGTTTATACCCAACTCGGATATGGGACTCAAACAAGCTAAGATTCAGGTTTCAGCATATTTGTACCACCCAAACAACAAACCAAGATGAATATAAAATATTAATCTTGTTCATTAATTATTAAATGACTAACAACTTCTAAAAACCAATAACAGTGAGATTATCTTCAAGATGGGAGAAACAACTGCAATGGGAATGGACTTTGATTGCTTGTGTCCTGGAAGAACTGTTAGTAGGGAGGTAATAGAATTATTTAACAATACATTTGATTATACAAATCATGTTCATATGATCCACTTTATTTTTTATTTTAATACACAGATTATACATTGGGTGGCCCTGAAGGCAACATATTTGCAAAGGAAGAAGGAAACAAAGACATTCTGGATGCTGCCACCATCTTTTACAGTATTTATTTTCGGCAAAGTGTCCTTTCAATAATACTTTTATGGTGCTTTTTTAATGAAATAACGTGTTATATCATTATTGAGGGCAGAGAGACGTACTCTAGGGAGCAACAACAAAACAACTTATGGACACTTATGCAAATGAATGGATGCCTTTGTATGTATGTCTCAAATATGTACGTATAGTAGATCAACACCTTATTTTGTGTTTGGTCAACACTTCTTTACTTGGGTTTAACACAAATTTCCTGCATTTTAAACATCAACGAGCCAGATATATGTGCCCATTGTCGACTGTGCAAGCCATTGGTACTTGATGGTGGTGTCAATGGAGGATGAAGTTGTGTATCATCTAGACTCGTATTGTGTAGTACAAAACCTTACCGCCAGACAACACACAATATCAGTGGTGGTATGTAACCATAATCTATGTTCAAAAAACTAGACGTCCCAAGTCTCATTAACTGTCTTAATATTTTTTTTAAAAACCTGATTGTATAAGTTGTAGAGTGCCGCTCCGACCCAGATGCTTGGGAACCGTGACTATCAGTCCACATTGATGAAAGGCAGGACCGATGTAGAAAAGATGACCATAATGGAGCCACCCACGATTCCGAATGGTGAATACGGGTTAGTCCACAAAATGTCCCTAATACTTTCCAAATTGTGACATGGCAAAATCTAACTATCATTATATCACTTGAATTTAGTATCAACTCAGTGGTCTGGGTCCTTGATTGGATGGACATGTAGGAGAAATTCCAGCCAAACATTTCAACAAAGGTAAGAGAAGACTATGCATACAATTATTTTAATATTATTATTACTATTAATATTATCATTATTATTAAATTTATATTATTATAATACTTATTATAATTATTACTATTATTATTATTATTATTAATTACCAAACCCACTATACTAACATTAATGACATTCAGATGAATGAGGATGTTGTATGGATGAGGGTGTCTATGGACTTACTTTGTGGAGATCATAATGAATGTTGGCCAACACTGAAGGAAGCAGCAGACAAGTTTTGGGGGATGAAGCGTTCAATAGTGACAACTAATTAATGACATATGATTCATTCATAAGTTAAGCAATTGCGTTGATTCGAGTACACTGAGTTAACCATAACCCCAAGAACATCCAAGGATGCTATTTTGAGCATATAGAAGGAAAGCTTTATCATTACATCGATTTATAGATGTATTTTGTGATGATTTATATTTTGTAAACTCAGTGTAACGACATCTTAATGCATATGGAAAGGAATGGGTAGTTACTTGCACAAGATCCTTTGTACAAAAATCATTCATAAACCAACAAACAACATAAAGCTTAACAACTTCAACTAAATGCTGGACTAATTAAGTAACTGATCCTTTGTACTAGAAACATTCAGAAACCAACAAACAGCATAAACTTAACAACTTCAACTAAATGCTGGACTAATTAAGTTAATTAAAAATGGAAGAAACAAGCAACACATCAGCCAATGCAGAAACGCTACCAAACCGTTCATACCCGCATTTGACATTTTTCAGATGCCACCAAAAGATTTCACACTCACAGCCATGATTATGCATACAATACCAACTTTTAATTTCTTCATGTAGGACTTGTATGCCACCACCTTTGAGGTCAGAGCCTTCACTTCTTCACTATGAGCTTCCAAACTATGCGCCAATGCCAAAATCTCAGACTTCTGAGTTTCAACTTCTTCCATCAGTTTTTTGTTCTTCTTTAATAAACTGTTCATGAGCTTCGCTTGCCTTTCAGGTGTGGGTGGGTCATACCAACGAAAGTGCTCACAATGTGAGTCACACACCCTATACTTACTACATCCAAAAGAACCTTCTGCCTGGGTTTCTTTCCATCCAAGACATTTGTAGAGTGCAAGGAATACCACAGTCGCATATGTCAAGGTTAGGTGAGGAAGAAGACATTTGATTGCTACAACCAGAGTTACGTGACAATTCCATGAAAACCCTGTTGATGAAAAAAGGTTAAAGGTCTTTTGGATGAGTTGGATGAGTGTTGCTCCGCCTGCCTTACATCTGGTTTTATAAAGTTTCAAGTACACCTTTGTTGATTTCCAACCAATAACATACCACCAACATTAATGGTTACCAACAACTCCTACTTCAGAATAATGGTGCACTAAGTACGGTGCTGTGGAGCATTTAATGGACTATTCTACTACACTCAATGTATTAAATTTTTAAGTGTAATGGGCTTTTGAACCTAATGGGTCATACATTAACACATTACATTTCGGTGGGCCAAAAAGAGTATTGTTGACCCATTCTCATCATTTTGTTTAGTTGAACAAAACTTACCATGACCCATTAAATTGGGCTACGTGGATTTGTGTTTGTCAGATTTCATAACCTATGACCTAGATAATTGGGCTATCTAGCTCTGCATTTGTTTGTTTTCATAAACAATGCCCCGTATAATTGGGCTACTTGGTTTTTGGGTTACGTACCATGACCAGTTCGAAGGACCAACATTGACCAGCTATACAGACTCACAAGCACTGCATCTATGGCTTCCAAGCCTAGCATAATATCTAACTGCAACTTCAGTGTTGGAAACGTTATCCAACATGCAATTAGGTCGGTGGCTCATAAAGAATAGTGGTAAGAACTTTCAACCTTCTGCCTGTGTCGGTGTATCCTAAAAATAAAAGGGATATAACTATGCTAAATCTGATTTCGAACAAACAGAAATGAAAGAGGATCCTAAAGATATAACCACTTAATGAAAGAGGTTACATGCAAAAAGCAAAAATTGCAAGATAATAGGTTATCTAGCAACAAAGTGGTTCACTATCCTCCACTTAATGAATACTGGAACACCGGACTTTGGCCGGAATCGGGGGGAAGGAACGATGCAGGGTGTATGGACTTCGAAAGTCCTCTGCAATATCGGGGAAGGTCCAACTTGGCGAACCTTATTATTTCATGTTTTTCAAGGAATAGGAACTGATTAACAAATATGAAACTTCAGGGATAGAACAGGTAGCCGGTCATTCATCATGACCGTCCAATATAATACTATTATATCTAAGGGCTGTTTAAAATGCTTCACGGTGAAGCACCCATGTAATAGTTCACCGAAGCCTTCACCGAAGATAAAAATGGGGCAAAATGTTTTGTGTTTTTTGTTTTATTATTTTTTGGTTTTTTTTTTCTAGCACGCAAACATGAAAGATAAAATATTTTAATGATTTTTCAAATTATAATTTTTTTGTCATTTTTCCTGAATTTTGACGGAAAAAAAGGACCCCAATCAAATGGGGTGTTTACAGTTATGTTGTTAGTTGGCTAATTGGTATGCCTCTTTGTTATAGTGTTAGGATGTTAAATGTTAAATAGTGTATGTTAATGAATAATGTTGTTGAATGCCATTGGTTTATTTACGATGATGTTATGAGATTGCTATTGGCTGTTGTTATCGATGATGTTGATTGGCTGATGTTGTTAATGTGTTTAATATGTTAATAAGACCCTAAACGGATTTAATTAGGACTCTTAGTTAACATAAGAATTAATGGGTTAATCCCCTAAAGTTTCATAAGACATGAACTGTTAGTGAGATGAGAAATGATGCCATCTGGATTAGTCCAAGGACCCTAGGATCTGATTTGAGAGCGTTAGGGAGCCAAAACTCCAAGAACATAATTGAATCTGCCTAGAGTAGTACGACTGACCCAGGAGCAAGGCCGGGGTGAACAGGGAGCACGCCCGTGCTCCCAGTTGCATTCTGGAAGGCAGGCCGCGCATTGAGCACGGCCGTGCAGGGCAGTGAGCACGACCATGTTTCACTTAAGTGACAGCACGACCGTGCTGGGGTGAGCACGCTCGTGCTCCCCTTACTGGTCAGAATATAATATTAAAGGCTTTAAAGGGGTGTTTCACCCCAAATGCCCCAAAAAATATGATAAGACAGCAATCGAATAATTATGAGTTAGATAACTTGATTAAAGAATAATTAAGACGAACTAAGATTAATAAGCTGCTTAAGTCGGTGCCTGTTGGGTTATCGCACGTTGTTATACTTTGGTGCTTTTTGGCCAAAGTTCCCTCGATGCTTCTTGGTCGAGGCGTTGATGAGTTGAACCTTAGTGCTTTTCGGCCAAGACGTTGATGTTGATGTTGTTGATGATGGTGATAAATCTTAGGTGCTTATTGGCCCAAGCAAAGGAGGTGGTTGTCTTGTGTATCGTTTGCTCATGCATTCATACGTTGAAGTTGATTAGTGGGGGATGTTCAACATAGGGAGGTCGTCCAAGTTATGATGATCTGGCCTAAGTCTTGGGTGGTTCACCTAAGGTTTGGTGAACCGTGCACGCCTCCGAGGTGGCGTATCCAGTTATGATACGTCAGCTATCCAAGGGGTTCACCCACGGTTTGGTGAACTGCCGGCGTTGGTGCTTTTATGACCAATGTGGATATGTAGCTCTGAAGTTGACTTCCTCAGATAGTTGGATCCACATGCATAACGGAGTAGCGGAGTAGTGTTGCACCGCATAACATCTATTGACTGTTGACTTGTTATATGTATATGATGATGTATGATGTTGGTTTCTATGCCTGATATGATATATGTTCATCTTATTCCCTATTCCCATGCCGTTGTGTTTACATGATTTCTTACTCCCTATTTTCCTATTTATGGTGTTGCATGTATCTCTTTATGCAGAGAACGACGAGGAGCCTGTTGAGGAGTGACTCCAAGGAGCCACAACTTAGTTAGGTTTCTAGTTTAATAGTTAGTTTCAGTTTTCAGTTTGTTTCCGTAATGTATCCGGATTTCGGTTATACCAGCTCTGTATGTGACTTCGGGGTTGGGTTTTCTTTATCTGTTTTGTTTATGTTTATCTTTTTAAAACTACGTTATTTCCGTATTGTTTATGTTGAGATGTGAAACCTTTTTATCCAAGTTTTATTTTATCCAAATAAATGCATGTTTTTATAACTCCTCTTTTAAGTAAATGTTTCATATTAACGTGCGGGGTAGAAGGTTGTCACAGGATACAAAACAGATTTCCTAGCTAGGTGATGTGCATGCACATTCACAAATATATATATATATTATATATATATATATATATATCTGTGTGTGTGTGTGTGTGTGTGTGTGTATCATATCATGAAACACTTGACTAAATACAAAATTTCAAATAAATTAAAAAAAATAGAAACCTGGCAGTGCAGACAGTAGTGGCTCCTAGGCAGTGGTGGTGATAATGGTAAGAGCAACTACGTAACAAACAAACATTAAAAATTAATTAACAACCATTAAACACTTAATTAACAAATATTTAACATTAATTAAAAATTAAACAAATTGCATAAAAAAACTAAATACCTAGCTCTAGGGTTGCTGCTGGCAGTGGGAAGGAGGTTGTGGTGGTGGCGGTTCTGGCAGTGGGGGAGGTAGGACATGGTGGTGGTAGTGGTGGTGGGGCGCACGGTGGTTGTGGGGTGGCGTACGGATGACCTTCGCAGGGTATGGGGCTAGCGGGTGCGGAGAAGAATGAGAGAACAGAGAAGGAAGAGAAGAGAATAAGAGAGGTGGAGGTGTGGTGGTGGCGCGCGCGGTGGCAGGAAGCAGTGGAGGGTGGCCAGTCGCGGTAAGAGAAGAAGAAAGAGTGAGAAGAGAGGGAAAAGAAAGGAAGAAAGGAAAATTGAGGGACGGAGATGGGCTTTTACCAGTAAAAGACCCGGTTCCTTACGGCCAAGTCCGTCGGTAATTCAAATTTTTGAATTTCGACGACCTGGTTCATTGGTAATTTAAACAAAAAATCCGACGGAAAGTGCCGTCGGTAGTGCCACGCGCCAAATTTTCCCCTTTCGTGCCAATTTTTTCTACGGAATTACCGACGGATATTCCGTAGGAAACGTTACCGGCGGTCGTTCCGTCGGAAATACCTGTGACTTTTCATGTTGTAACTTACCGACGTCAAAAGCCATCGAAAATTGCCTATTTACAGACAGACCTGCTGTCCGTCAGAAATTTTTCATCAGTAATATCCCCTTTTCTTGTAGTGCATGGAGTAATGGTTTGGGAATTCATGATTGGAGCAAGAACGGTAGAACCAAAATTGTGGTCTTTGTCCATGGAGGAAACAATATCGCTAGAAGAGGTTGGAGAGGTTTAAGAGGAAGCGTCGTCGTAAGGATGAGATTGGTTTTGGGAATCAGAATTGGAAGGCATTGTTGGAATGAAGGAATTTGCAGGAAGACGAAAGCAAGAAAGCAAATTGTAAGAGGAAAGGTGTTCAGCTGGATGAAGAATTCGACTAATTATAAAGGAAATTTGAAAGAGGAAGGAAACATATGAAAGTTACCGTTAAAAAAAGGTAAGAGTGGGCCGAATTTATCTCAACAAATAATGATGACTTAGTTCCTATTTAATAGGGAATGGGCTCGGTGATTGAGGCGGTAGGAATTAAAGTATTTATTGCATCAATTTAGCTTCTCTTTGGTCAGCTAAAAGATGCAAGGAGGCAATTGTTATCTCCCAAAATAAATTAAATTAGCTGATAGCCAAAAACGACTGATAGTTAATTAGCTTGGAGAAGCAACCGAGGAGATGCGTAGCCGATATAGAAAGGTGAAGATTCGACTAGGAAAACATTGGGTTGGGCTTTAAGCTAATGGGCCTGGTTGGATTATATCTTTTGTATTTAGCCGAAGATTGAAAGCTGATTTACAGATTGCTATACATTGCTTCCTACATATGTGGATAATGGATAAGTCAGTTGCAGTTTACGATTAAAGAACTCAGGCATGGAAATCAGTTGCTAACAGAAACCAGGGGATGTTCCTAAAAAGTAGGAGCGCAGTTGTTTGGAAGTAGTCGTTGTGGGTTAAACCGTTGGAAGTAGTTGCTTGGATGTAGGAACTTCAGCTAATGATGATAGCTATAGTGGGGGTTGATTTTTTGCCTATAAATACTGCTTTTAAAGATTTGTAAAGGATCCGCACATAATCAATACAACTTGTGAACACTTAATTTTGTCCGAGTGTCTTTTTAAATTAATTAATGTTTTGATAAAAAATGCAAAATACAAAAAATATTTTTGTTTTTGTTCTTGGCCCATTACATGATCAAGTGTAGCCCATTTTTGTTTTTTGCAAGATATCTTTTAGGTCCATGATCCAAACAAAAGAAAGGGGGACATTCTGATTTGAAAAAAATATAAAAATAAATTCTGAATTTTTGTCTTCTTCCCCCCAACGTTGCTATCTATCTCCCATCATTTTAGTTATAAACCGACCTGGTTTTTATTTCCCCATTTTTGTTTTCTTATGCTTTTTAACCCCTACATCTACATCAGCCACATAGAGTAGTGGGAGCACCACCATGGCACCCTCCCTCTGAACCTTCGTCCTTACCTCTCAACAAACAAATAACAAAATTTGGCATAATCTTTTTCCCTTTGCTCTACTATATATACGTGTTGCATCATACAGAAGAAGGGGAGAAGCTTTCAGAAAAATTTCTCAAACCAGTCTTCGTCACATTGTATCCCATTCTCTACTTCACTCTCCATCTTCCATCTTCTTCTTCATAAAAAATGAAGCTAAATAAAACTCACAACCTCCTCCTCCCTTACATCATGTGTCTATCTTCAACTGTAAACCCATTTTCACCATCATCTTCAGCCTTATTTCAAACACCCTCTCATCATCTTCAACACAAAAACAGAACAGAACCGTGACTTCCTAAGTCCCATTCGAACCAGCACTGTTTCGCCGTCTCTGCCACGTACCGTCGTCGCCGCATCTTCGCCGTAACCCAGCTCCGCCACGACCACACCACTGCACCGCACCCGTCCCTGCCGCAAGGTCCACCTCGAACCGCCGCCGTCACTGCCGCACAGAACCAGACCGCCATACAGTCCCGCCGCGTCGCAACAGATCGACGAGCGCCGCCGCGTTCTCCACCATCTCCACCAATCGCAGATCTGCTCACTTTCAGATCCGCCGCAAGCCACGAACGGTATGCATCTCCACCGCGCAAGCCGCCTCGTGCCGGACGTCCACCCTCGTAGCCGTCGCGCCGCCCTCCTCCACGCGTCCGTCAGGCTCCTTGGTTCTTCCCTCTGTTGGTAACGATGGAGGCTCTGATGCTCTCCTTTTTTATTTTCATTGTTATTCTTTTGACTTTTGTTTTATGTTATTATTATTATTACTTGTTAGGTTATGATTAAGTTTTGATGGTTTGGGGTTTATGATTGCAGCCCAGTTGATTTTTTATTATGTTTTTTTTTAATTATTATTAGAACATGGGCCAAAGCTAAAACAGAAAAAAAAAAAAATAGTGGAAAAAAAGTTCTCTTAAAAAGATTTTAGTTCCTTTTTTTTAAAAAAACACTTTTCAAAAATAAAAAAATTCAAGAAGATTTTTTTTTTCAAAATATATATAAAAAAAAACAAATAAAAGAAAACATAAAAATCAAAAAATGAAAAAATCTTTTCAAAATCAAATCCTTTTCAAAAATTAAAATCAACCAACAAACAAGTTTTTTTAAAAAACTACGTGGCTTTGAGTTTCTCATCGCACCCGAGAATACGTAGAGTAGAATCAATCATTCTTTCAAGCCAAAACTAATTTTTCCTTATTTTAGTGTCTTTTTTTATTTTCAAATACCTAATCAAAACAATTAAACTTGTGATATTTAGGGATGCCCTATGGACTTTGGTGTCATGTTCAATCCCTTAGATTTGATGTTGCCCTATGGACCTATGTATCATCTTCAACCTCATTTAGGTTTTATTAACAATAAATTTAAAAAGGCAAAACCAATAAAGAAATACAAAATATTCAACAATAAACATAATTCTTTCTTGTAAATAATTTTTGGAGTAAAATAAATGTTTAAAAAGTTATTAAAATATTTTGCACAATTAACTTGAGGTACCTTTTTTTAAACGGACGATGTAGGGTGCTAACACCTTCCCTACTCGTAACCGACTCCCGAGCTCAAATCTTTCTTTTTTTAAAAGACTAGTTTACCTTGAAATGAATGGGTTGTCCTAGGTTTTCCCAAAAAAAAAAATTTGGTGGCGACTTCTCTGTTTTTACCTTTCTTTTTCGCGGCGCTCGGACGGGACGTTCGCGACACAACTTAAGCTTTTTTATGCTTACTTTCTTCGTCTACTTACAACTTATTGCTTTCTTTCATTTTACTTTGCTTTATCTTTCTTATTTCGGTTAGCTGGTTGCTTACTTAGCCCTTAGTTCTTAGCTTTGTAGTTCACCCTTCAACCAAACGCTTTCTTTTGTAGTTTGGGAACCCTTGCTGAGGTATATATTTTCCCCTTTGGTGCTTATTCGCTTGATTATTAGGAAAATGAACACGTGCAACTCGGCTAGTTTCATTATTCGTTTGAGTCATAATTTCGCATGACAACAACATCAAAAGCCTTTACTTATAAATCCCTAGTGGCATCCATGCATGGTCAATGAAACCTGGTGCAAGTGGAGGGAGAGGAGGGAGTGAAAAGGGTGATAGGGTAGGGTGAGTAAATGAAAAGTCTCATTGGAAGGAAAGAAGAAAGAGAGTGTGAAATATGAGAGACAGAATAAATTCGAAGAAGAAATCAAGGAAGAAGGAGGAAGAGGAAGAGAAATGGAGGAAGGAAGGAGGAAGAAGATAGAGAAAGAGAAAAGGCTCTACAAAACTAATATTCCAGTGAGATAATTGAGTTTCCGGCAAGAGGAGGTGGTTTCTGGCGACTGGGGTGGTGGTTTCCGATTTACACTAACGGGCAGTGGCGGACCTTGACTGGTTATTTGGGGGGAGGCACAAGCTACTAATTAAAAATTATATAAATCATATATAATTTTATTATTTAAAAAAATGTTAATTCCTTAAAAAAAAACATGTCAATGCAAAGTAACAATAAAGTATATAAAAGGAAAAATATATAATAATATTTAAAATATTGCTCTTCATTTTTGAAAGACTTGAAATCATCAAGTCTTGAAATCATTACTTGATTAAAAGAAAAAGATTTGAAATCATAATGATTGAATCAGAACTAAAAGTTTTGGTTATTTTTCTTTTCAATGTAAATTACCATATTGTCTGCAAGAAATTTATCATCCATCCTATTAAGCAATCTTGTCTTGCCTTCCCTGTTTTTGTCAAAGTTTCACACAATTTAGACATAGTTGGCATGTTTTTCAAATTTGCATGGCTAACAACATCAAGAATAAAACGTTGAAGTTGAAATCTCAAATTAATTTTCTCTTATTCACTGAAATTCATAGGATGAATTTTGTTCACAAAAACACATATATTATTCATATTAAATGCTTTATTAACATCCTTACGAATGAAATAAGTGATGTAAAAGTTGCATTGCTTGCTCACTATACCTTAGTTTAGGGATTGAAACCAAGGGCCAGTCTATGATGCACCCCATAAAAAATGGTGCACCCTAAAAGATATACATCTGGACCGTTAAACACTGCTGAAAACGTATAATTAATTAATTATCTTAAAAAGGAAAGTGCTAAGCAAGAAGCTTGCTACAACTTGATGAGGCGATTGTCTTCTATTCATTTGTTTTTGTACCCATATAACTTAACAGAAATGTCTTTCAAAAATGCTATCTAAACACAGAATTGCGACACCATACGGGCGACATCGTATGTGTCGCACTGTGCGGCATTGTAGCTGCACTGCGCGTCACTGTAGCGGGTATTATTATTTTTTTTTAAATTTTAAATTTTAGTCTTTTTTTTAAATTTTTTTTTATAAATAAATTTTTTGGTTAAGTATGTGCAAATATCTGGTGAATCAGGTACAAATATCTAGTGAATTCAGTTCATTATCTGGTGAATGAGTTTTTTTTATAAATAAATTTTTTGGTTAAGTATGTGCAAATATCTGGTGAATCAGGTACAAATATCTGGTGAATTCAGTTCATTATCTGGTGAATGGGTTTTTTTGATAAATAATTTTTTTGGTTAAGTATGTGCAAATATCTGGTGAATCAGGTACAAATATCTGGTGAATTAAGTTCATTATCTGGTGAATGGGTTTTTTTGATAAATAAAGTTTTTGGTTAAGTATGTGCAAATATCTGGTGAATCAGGTACAAATATCTGGTGAATTCAGTTCATTATCTGGTGAATGGGTTTTGTTGAGAAATAAAATTTTGATTAAGTATGTGCAAATATCTGGTTAATCAGGTACAAATATCTGGTTAATTCCGTTCATTATCTGGTGAATGGTTTTTTTTTATAAATAAAATTTTTCTTTAAGTATGTGCAAAAATCTGGTGAATCAGGTACAAATATCTGGTGAATTCAGTTCATTATCTGGTGAATGAGTTTTTTTTTAGAAATAAAATTTTTCGTTAAGTATGTCCAAATATCTGGTAAATCAGTTGCAAATATCTGGGGAAATCAGTTCATTATCTGGTGAATGGTTTTTTTGAGATAAAATTTTTGGTTAAGTATGTGCAAATATCTGGTTAATCAGGTACAAATATCTGGTTAATTCAGTTTATTATCTGGTTAATGGGTTTTTTGGTTATGTATGTGCAAATATCTATCTGATTAATTTAGTTTATTACCTGGTTAATGAGTTTTTTTAGAAATAAAATTTTTGTTTTTTTTTTAAAAGTTAATTTTTTAATTAAAAAAAAAATTGCTACAGTAGCGCTACAGTAACGTAAGTGTCCCGTATGTTGTCGATTCCGTGTGTTCAATTATCACACCTCAATGTCTTTTAGACAACCACATTTGACAACCATACGGGACAACCCATATAGTTGAACAGTGTAGCGCTATTGTGCTGCACTGTGCGAACTGTAGCGCTACACTGTTCACTTTTTTTTTCTTTTTCTTTTTTTTCAAATTTTGAAATTAAAAAATATTAATAATTTGCATTTTTTTTGTACTAACATTTTTTTTAAGTACTAACATTTTTGGTTAAGTATGTGCAAATATATGGGTAATCAAGTATAAATATCTGGTGAATTCAGTTTTTTTGAGAAATAAAATTTGTGGTTAAGTATGTGCAAATATCTGGTTAATCAGGTACAAATATCTGGTGAATTTGGTTCATTATCTGGTTAATGGGTTCTTTTGAGAAATAAAATTTGTGGTTAAGTATGTGCAAATATCTGGTTAATCAGGTACAAATATCTGGTGAATTCAGTTCATTATCTGGTTAATGGGTTTTTTTGAGAAATAATTTTTTTGGTTAAGTATGTGCAAATATCTGGTTAATCGAGTACAAATATCTGGTGAATTCAGTTCATTATCTGATTAATGGGTTTTGTTGAGAAATAAAATTTTGATTAAGTATGTGCAAATATCTGGTTAATCAGGTACAAATATCTGGTTAATTCCGTTCATTATCTGGTTAATGGGTCTTTTTGAGAAAATAAAATTTTTATTTTTTTAAAAAGAGTCAAAATTTGAAAAAAAAAAATAATAAAAAATGCTACAGTAATGCTACAGTAGCGAGTTGTCAAGATTGTCCGGTATTTGGGTTGTCCAAATAACAGCCCTGGTAAGTTAAAGTCTAATATGCTTCTATTTGGTCGTAATAATAGCGGGCACAGATTGTCTAACTTTGAGAGTTGAAAGTCACGTGACTTTCAGTCATTCTCAGCCATTGGATTAATCCTATGGTGATAATTATTCCATCCATAATTCTAATTTGTTGATTATTATTTTTATCAAATCTATTCTCCTTTCATATTCTGTATAATCACAATATTCACAATGATATTCCATATGTTTATTACATGTGTCAGTAGCATCATTTTTTAATTCATGTACTAATTCTTTCAATGTTTCTTGATTAGTTAAATCTAACATACTTAATTTATGTATAAATTTTTCTATATTTTGTGAATCCATATTAGTCTAGAAATCTTTCAATGCTAATCCTTTTGTTTTCTATCATTCTTTCTACGTGTCTTATGATATTTTTATATCTATCTCCAAATTCTTTTAAGGCGTTTAAATAATCTCTTAACATAGCTAATTGTATTTTAATTCATGTAATCTTTTCATTAGTACTTAGCTCTGATATCAATCGGTACCACCCCTATTAATTTTATTTTCATTATTAAATTCTTAATTTTCATTAAATTCTTAATTTTCATTCTATCAGGTAGTTTTTTATACATAATCTGGGTGGTTGTTTCCATGCATAATCTGAGTTATTAATAATTCATATCCAATATCCATTATATCTTCATCAATTTCTAATATTTCTCTGATTAGCAGTCTTCTTTCTTCCTTGCAAAAACTTAATTGTATTCTTTGATTTATCTGTTTTAAATAAAGTTTTTCCTGCCAATGTTGATGTTTTAGTTTATTAATTGTGATTTGTTTATGGTCTTTAGGTATTCTCATAATTAAGATGCTTAATATTTCATTTTCCATTTAGTCGTCAGGCCAGTCATAGTCTTCATATTCTTCCGGTAGTTCATATTCAAAGGCTAAGCCTAATTCTTCCATATAATTCCATTCTAAGTCTAATAATATATGTGTTAAATAATAATTTTCTTGTCTTATTTGTTCTTTAATTTTTTCAATTATTAATTGTTTACAATCAATGGGTAAGTTCATCATTAAAACACTAATTATTTCCATTTCAGTTTGTTCATCAAATTCAGAATATATTTCCATTTTATTCGTTGTCATTTTCTTCAAAAACTGGTGCTTTTAATATAAAACATTTAGTATTTGATGATCTTATTCCTTCCAATCTTTCTAGTTCCTTTTTAATTCTTTTTTTTATATATTTTTCTCGTTTGTTTTCTAGGTTAATTAATTCTGTTTCTTTATTTATAATATATTTTTCTACTAGTTCCCTTCTTCTATTTTCTGGGTCTTTTTTAATATAATAATCAAATATTTCTAAGAAATTTTTAATCTCTCTTTTATATTTGTCTATTGTAGTGTAAACATTCTTAAGTATTTTTTTCTAATTCTTCTTTATGATTCATATTCTATTTCTTAAATATTGGGCTAAGTCTCTTTCTTGATTTGATAATCTATTCATATTCTCTTCTTCCTCTATCTTATCTGATTCTTGAGAAGTAGTTGGGTCTGGAATTAAAGTTGGTAATTTTGGTTTATTAATAGAAATTCCTAATTCAGTGATTTCATTCCTCTTAGGATAATATATTTTTCCAATTTCATCAAACAGTCTTGGTACATCTATTCTACCGTTAGTCTTGAAAGTAATACTATGATGTGAATTTGTTAATGCATAGTTGACACAACAAGTAATTGAGAAGATCTTGTCTCCTGACCTCATTAGATTGTTTCTTAAAAATCTATGTTCTAAACTCAGTGATTGATCTAATCTTTGAGTATCTAGTGGTATTCCAATATTTGAGTGAATTTCGAATTTTAATTTAGTGTAAGCTAAATTTCCTTCTATTACTCCTAGGATTCTATCTTTTGGATCTGTTATTTGAGACACCCCGCTGTGCCCCTTGTGCCTTTAGTTAGTTACGTAGATTCCTCGTGTTATTAACCTTGATTATAAATCGAAAATGCGAAGGAATTAAAATTTGACCAACAATGAAAGATAACATCAAAGTCATATTATAAATACACACTTAATACAATACCAAAACACTGTCTAGGGCATTTTCTCAGTAAGATCCCTAACAGGTACATCCTTATACAAACCCTTAGTTGCGGAAACATAAACACATAGTTCTAGACTCACTGGCCCTATTTACTTAAACGCTATTACTACCATCTACTGCTCGTCCTCCTGCGTCTGGCTCATAAGGAGTCCCGTCCAACTCCTCCACATTAAAGTCCTAGGTGAAGTCCTCAACTGGTTCCTCCACATAGTCATCACCCGGATCTTCCGTAAAATCTTCTCGTATCCATATAAGCAAAACATATACAAATACAGAAATAGGGGATAAGACACATGTCTATCATCAAAGGTGGAAAAATGGACATAGTATATAAATATAATAATCATTAGCACCAACATCTCTCAAAACTCCAAATCAACCTTAAACCACTATATGGTTCCTCTACCCTTACTCTCATGCAAACTTGGCCATCTATATTCCTGTCATTAGTCAGCAGTCCAATCGGTCCGGTGCCATTAACTTAGTGCCCTGGTGCCCATACACCAGTACAGTAGTTCCAAACTACTCATGCCGTTGTGCTGCGATAGAACCCAGTAGTTCCCGAACTACTCATGCTATTGCGCAATTAGTGCCATGGTGCCCATACACGATTTTAGTAACCTTTGCGCAACGCGATCCCTCAGGGACTCAAGGACTATCCCGACCTCGTGTGTTTCATCACACACGGCCATGAACCTTAATACATCTATATTGATGAATCTCACCAACCCACATTTATTATAGCCTAATGCCTCAACCTTCCACCACAAGTCTCAATACTTGTTCAATATCTCATCTCTTCTATACACTAAGGCTAGGCATCACTAATGCATCATAATTCACTCACCCAAATACATCTCTTAAATCACACATCTCGTGCCCTAACATTAACTAAACAGTTTATCATCCCAGGCAGATCATACATACTACATTATCAATCAACTACTCAAGTATCACAAGACATCATAATAAACATTTATCACAACATAATTCAATAATCAATAAATTCAATCAACCTCGAATATCATAAGCTTATCCTAATGGCGATAAACCCACAATCCCCAAATCATCATTGGTTTCACGAAAAAGCTTCCAATGTGATTTTGGTCTTGTTGATTACTCGACCACTAGTAGGGTTTAGGTCGCCCTACATAATTATTATAATTTAAATACTACTTATCCGTTTCCGATGGTAGATTGGTTCTTCCCCCACCTGAGTTAGCACCGAAATCGCGAACTCGACGTTCTTCGCTATCACAGCTTAATAGTATTACCTTGAACCAAACAACATATCTTTAATTAATTAAACAAAAACCATTTATGACACTTTAGGGCAAGGTGCGGCCAAGACTAAGAAAAATAGGGAAGGAAAATTTATTTGGATTCAAACTCTTGGATTTAGATCATATAGATACTAGAGAGCTCAAATCAAGCATTAGATTTCAAAAATGAAAACACAATCATCAAACCCTCTTTTGGGTGAGATTCGGCCACTTAAAAAAATAGGGAAGGAAAATGTTTTTTATTACATGCTCTTGGATAATGAAAGTAGAGATCATAACTAGATCATAGAAATTGGTTTCACATTTTTATGATTTTTCTACAATTTTCTAGAATTATTTGAAGTTCTAGATCTAGGAATGGAAATTTATGAAAACTTGATGATCATGGCTTGATCTTACAAAATAAATGAAGGAAAAGACTTAGATGATTAAGGAGAAGAGGTTTTACCTCTTGAAGCTTGAAGAAATGGCAAGAATTGGTGAAGTTCTTCACAAATCCTAATATGGTGTTCTTGGTGTTCTTCAAGAGTGTTCTTGGTGTTTTTGGTTTTCTTCAAGAAATGAAGAACAAAGGATGAAGATGTTCTTGAAGAAATGAAGAACAAGATGGTGTTCTTGAAGAAAATGAAGAACAAGATGGTGTTCTTGAAGAAATTAAGAACACGATTGAGATGTTCTTGAAGAAATGAAGAACAAGATTGAAGAACAAGAATGAAGAAGAAGAAAAATGAAGGAGAGGAGGTGTGGGAGGAGGTTGGCGCAAGGAGGAGAGGAATGAGGAAGTGAAGGGTGTGGAGTGCTTATTTATAGGCATTAGGATTAACCAAACATAGGTTAAGTTAGCTTAACTTTAGTTAGTTAGTAACCATGGTTAATAAATATCTAGATATTTTAAATAAATATCTAGATATTTTCACTAAATATCTAAATATTTCCATCCGTTCCCGGCCCCGTCGTTTACCCGATTAACGACCAAAACGGATCGTCTAATTTCTTACAAAAATTTCAAAATACCCTATCTTGTTGGAAACGTGATAAAAATCTACTTTGGTTCGTTCACGAGTCAAAATTAGGTTTTCTAATCATTAAAATCTTACTATCAGTGAAAACACCGACTAGTGAACTTTCACCAAAATTTGTCCGAATACACATAATTTTTCATTTCTGATTAGAAATTTGGAAAGTAGGCTTCCTCACGGACAAAATATAAAAATCTACAAATTTCATTTTTCGGGTCAAATTAGGGTTTTCTGGCAGTATAAAATTATACTGTCAGTTAAAAACGCAGACCGGGCTCCGTCTGAATTTTCAACCCAAATTTTGACCGTAACCTTCTACCATAAGAGAGACTATGAATATGATTTTATTTTGTTAAAAATCACTTTCTAACTCTCAGATTAAAATATAATTAATTATATTTTAACCTGTTAAACAGCGTAATTAAAAACAGGCTGTTACATTACTACCCCTCTTAGAAAAAAATTCCGTCCTCGGAATTTACGTACCTCAGAATAGGTGTGGATACTGCTGCTGCATATCCGTCTCATGCTCCCAAGTGGCATCTCCAGTAATCTCATCCCATATAACCTTAACCAATGGAATCTGTCTACCGCGAAGTTCCTTAATCCGTCTATATGTGATCCTAACAGGTAGAGCCTCATACTCTAGATTCTCTCGCAGTTGTATAGACTCGGACTCCATAACATGTGAGGGATCAGGATAATACTTTCTTAATTGAGAGACATGGAAGACGTCGTGAAGATTAGAAAGATTAGGTGGTAAAGCAATATGATAAGCAACTGAACCGATTCGTCAAAGAATCTGGAAAGGTCCGATGAATCTGGGAGTAAGTTTTCTATATTTGATAGCCTTGCCAATTCCGGTCTTCGGAGTAACTCTCAAAAACACGTGATCACCCTCCTGGAATTCTAACGGTCTCCTCCTTTTGTTGCTATAGCTCCTCTGTCTATCCTGAGCTTCCTTCATCTTTTCCCTTATCTTCCTGACTTGCTCCATAGTCTGTTGCACCACATCTGGACCCAAAACTTGGTTTTCACCAGTTTCATACCAACATAGCGGGGTCCTACATTTTCTTCCATACAAAGCTTCATATGGAGCCATTCCAATACTACTATGGAAACTGTTGTTGTACGTAAATTCAATCAGCGGCAAGAACTCATCCCAACTTCCAGTGTGCTCCAACACACAAGCTCTCAAAATATCTTCCAATGACTGAATCGTTCTCTCTGACTGTCCATCGGTTTGGGGATGATAAGCAGAACTCATTCTCAACTTTGTCCCCAAAGCACCTTGCAACTGTCTCCAAAATCTAGATGTAAATCTAGGATCTCGGTCTGAGACAATGCTCGATGGCACACCATGTAATCTAACAACTTCTTTGATATAAATTTGAGTCAACTTCTCCAAGCTATAACTTTCACCGATAGGTAAGAAGTTCGTACACTTCGTCAACCTATCAATGATAACCCAAATCGCATCATATCTCTTAGGAGTTCGTGGTAATCCAACCACAAAAACCATAGCTATGCTATCCCATTTCCACTCTGGGATATCTAATGATTGTAATAAACTTGCTGGTTTCTGATGTTCAATCTTAGCCTTCTGACACACCAGGCAAGATAAAACATACTCTACTACCTCTTTCTTCATCCTTGTCCACCAAAACATTTTCTTCAAATCCTGATACATCTTAGTGGATCCTGGATGAAAACTCAGCTTACTCTTATGTGCTTCCTCTAAAATCATTTTCCTAAGTTCTAAGTCCTCTGGCACACATATTCTATCTCTAAACCTCAACACACCATCTGTTCCTCGGCTAAACTCAGAAAGCTTACCCTCATCTATTCTTTTACTCACCTCCGGAAGATATCGATCTTCAACCTGTTTATCTTTAAGCTCCTTCATAAAATCACTACTAATAGTGATCATACCCAAGCAAATTTTATCATCGACCAACTTCATTCCTAAGTTCAGATCTCTGAACTGTTCAAGTAATTCTTACTCTTTAACCATCATTGCAGACACATGGTACAGTAGATCAAACTCATAGTCTTTGATAAACTCCATCTATCTCCGCTGTCTCATATTCAATTCTTTTTTATCGAATAGATACTTCAAAACGTGACGCATAATCCCCAATCGTCATAGTGCCTTGGTTCAAGTTCATAAACTCTCTCTCTTTCTCGCGACGAACAAGTCGCGGAAAGTATTTCTCTAGAAAGCAGTCACGAAATAACTGCCAGCTTATCAGTCTACCCTCGGCTTCCAATAATCTTCTCTTTCCTCTCCACCAAGACTCTGCTCCTCCAGTCAGCATGAAGCCAGCATACGTCACTTTCCTATCTTCCCTACAACGCATAGTACTGAATATCTTTTCTATCTCTTGCACCCACCACTCAGCCTTCTCCGGGTCATAATCTCCTCGGAATTGAGGTGGTTTCCCTTTCAGAAATGTATTCATCCCAGCATCTTCAGCTTCTGCAGCTTTCCTCTGGTTCTGCAGTTCTTGTTGTTCTCTGGTCATCTGCATCATCTCAGCATTCTGTTGTGTCTGTTGTAGCATTGCAGCGGCCAAATCTCTGATAGTCTGGAGAGTCTCAGCTGACTCTCCTCCACTTCCAGTATGAGTGGTCTCATGGTTAACACTTCCAAGAATTCTTTCAGGAATTCCATCATCACTATTTGTACTGCGTCCTCTTCCTCTTCCTCTTCCTCGAGCCATGATTCTGAGTTAGAAATCATCCGCTCTTATCAGTATGACATATAATACTACATAATCAAGTATATATATACTATATGCCATACCAATTTTTCGCATCAAGTTTGGACACACTACCCAACTTCTAAGCATAGTCAAAATCCGATGTGGACTCAACTAGACACAGCCAGTAACAACAACCTAGACCTCACAGTCCGATTAGAATCGAACTGCTCTGATACCAAAATGAGACACCCCGCTGTGCCCCTTGTGCCTTTAGTTAGTTATGTAGATTCCCCGTATTATTAACCTTGATTATAAATCGAAAATGCGAAGGAATTAAAATTTGACCAACAATGAAAGATAACATCAAAGTCATATTATAAATACACACTTAATACAATACCAAAACACTGTCTAGGGCATTTTCTCAGTAAGATCCCTAACAGGTACATCCTTATACAAACCCTTAGTTGCGGAAACATAAACACATAGTTCTAGACTCACTGGCCCTATTTACTTAAACGCTATTACTACCATCTACTGCTCGTCCTCCTGCGTCTGGCTCATAAGGAGTCCCGTCCAACTCCTCCACATTAAAGTCCTCGGTGAAGTCCTCAACTGGTTCTTCCACATAGTTATCACCCGGATCTTCCGTAAAATCGTCTCGTATCCATATAAGCAAAACATATACAAATACAGAAATAGGGGATAAGACACATGTCTATCATCAAAGGTGGAAAAATGGACATAGTATATAAATATAATAATCATTAGCACCAACATCTCTCAAAACTCCAAATCAACCTTAAACCACTATATGGTTCCTCTACCCTTACTCTCATGCAAACTTGGCCATCTAATTCCTGTCATTAGTCAGCAGTCCAATCGGTCAGGTGCCATTAACTTAGTGCCCTGGTGCCCATACACCATTACAGTAGTTCCAAACTACTCATGCCGTTGTGCGGCGATAGAACCCAGTAGTTCCCGAACTACTCATGCTATTTCGCAATTAGTGCCATGGTGCCCATACACCATTTTAGTAACCTTTGCGCAACGCGATCCCTCAGGGACTCAAGGACTATCCTGACCTCGTGTGTTTCATCACACACGGCCATGAACCTTAATACATCTATATTGATGAATCTCACCAACCCACATTTATTATAGCCTAATGCCTCAACCTTCCACCACAAGTCTCAATACTTGTTCAATATCTCATCTCTTCTATACACTAAGGCTAGGCATCACTAATGCATCATAATTCACTCACCCAAATACATCTCTTAAATCACACATCTCGTGCCCTAACATTAACTAAACAGTTTATCATCCCAGGCAGATCATACATACTACATTATCAATCAACTACTCAAGTATCACAAGACATCATAATAAACAATTTATCACAACATAATTCAATAATCAATAAATTCAATCAACCTCGAATATCATAAGCTTATCCTAATGGCGATAAACCCACAATCCCCAAATCATCATTGGTTTCACGAAAAAGCTTCCAATGTGATTTTGGTCTTGTTGATTACTCGACCATTAGTAGGGTTTAGGTCGCCCTACATAATTATTATAATTTAAATACTACTTATCCGTTTCCGATGGTAGATTGGTTCTTCCCCCACCTGAGTTAGCACCGAAATCACGAACTCGACGTTCTTCGCTATCACAGCTTAATAGTATTACCTTGAACCAAACAACATATCTTTAATTAATTAAACAAAAACCATTTATGACACTTTAGGGCAAGGTGCGGCCAAGACTAAGAAAAATAGGGAAGGAAAATTTAGTTGGATTCAAACTCTTGGATTTAGATCATATAGATACTAGAGAGCTCAAATCAAGCATTAGATTTCAAAAATGAAAACACAATCATCAAACCCTCTTTTGGGTGAGATTCGGCCACTTAAAGAAAATAGGGAAGGAAAATGTTTTTTATTACATGCTCTTGGATAATGAAAGTAGAGATCATAACTAGATCATAGAAATTGGTTTCACATTTTTATGATTTTTCTACAATTTTCTAGAATTATTTGAAGTTCTAGATCTAGGAATGGAAATTTATGAAAACTTGATGATCATGGCTTGATCTTACAAAATAAATGAAGGAAAAGACTTAGATGATTAAGGAGAAGAGGTTTTACCTCTTGAAGCTTGAAGAAATGGCAAGAATTGGTGAAGTTCTTCACAAATCCTAATATGGTGTTCTTGGTGTTCTTCAAGAGTGTTCTTGGTGTTTTTGGTTTTCTTCAAGAAATGAAGAACAAAGGATGAAGATGTTCTTGAAGAAATGAAGAACAAGATGGTGTTCTTGAAGAAAATGAAGAACAAGATGGTGTTCTTGAAGAAATTAAGAACACGATTGAGATGTTCTTGAAGAAATGAAGAACAAGATTGAAGAACAAGAATGAAGAAGAAGAAAAATGAAGGAGAGGAGGTGTGGGAGGGGGTTGGCGCAAGGAGGAGAGGAATGAGGAAGTGAAGGGTGTGGAGTGCTTATTTATAGGCATTAGGATTAACCAAACATAGGTTAAGTTAGCTTAACTCTAGTTAGTTAGTAACCATGGTTAATAAATATCTAGATATTTTAAATAAATATCTAGATATTTTCAATAAATATCTAAATATTTCCATCCGTTCCCGGCCCCGTCGTTTACCCGATTAACGACCAAAACACCCGAGAATCGTCTAATTTCTTACAAAAATTTCAAAATACCCTATCTTGTTGGAAACGTGATAAAAATCTACTTTGGTTCTTTCACGAGTCAAAATTAGGTTTTCTAATCATTAAAATCTTACTATCAGTGAAAACACCGACTGGTGAACTTTCACCAAAATTTGTCCGAATACACATAATTTTTCATTTCTGATTAGAAATTTGGAAAGTAGGCTTCCTCACGGACAAAATATAAAAATCTACAAATTTCATTTTTCGGGTCAAATTAGGGTTTTCTGGCAGTATAAAAATTATACTGTCAGTTAAAAACGCAGATCGGGCTCCGTCTGAATTTTCAACCCAAATTTTTACCGTAACCTTCTACCATAAGAGAGACTATGGATATGATTTTATTTTGTTAAAAATCACTTTCTAACTCTCAGATTAAAATATAATTAATTATATTTTAACCTGTTAAACAGCGTAATTAAAAACAGGTTGTTACATTATTCGATTATCTTTCAATATTAATTCTATAGGTGAATTTATTCCTTCCTGAAAAGTAGCTTTGATTAATACTTGTATAGTTCCTATATGGATATAGCCAATCTTCCTTCTATGTTCTTCTTTTTTCAATTTTTTCTTTAATTCAATCAATTTTCTTTTATTCAATAATTGTATACTAGTATTTCCTTGTGTTTCAGATATATCAATGGGTGTTTCATTAATGATCTTTCCATAGTATATAATATTTTCTTTTTGATTAAATCTTTTCATTATTCCTCCTAGTTTCTTCATATTCGCATTCTTTGCTAAATTCAAATCTTCCTTCTGTATCTTTTGAAATAATTTTGGGTCTATTAAAAGACTTCCTTCATAGTTTCCATCTTCTTCAGTTATATGTAAATGTTCTTTAGTGTCTAGTTTCTCTCTATCTATCTCTCTTTCAGACATTATGGAAAGCTAATAATAGTTTGAACGGGTTGATGAATCATACCTGACTTGGGTTCTCTTTAAATTATGCTTGAAATCTTTGGTCCACTGCTGCTTCCGCTTAGTCAAGTTGAATGAAGTTTTGATAGTAGGAGATAGTAATCGATAGTAGATGAAGAAGTTTTAGTAGAAAATAGTATTATTGATAATAAGTGGGGAAGTACATAGCACACAATGGAATCCTGACTAGATCCGACTAACACTCTTACAGAGGCTAGTACAAGAGAATTTCTTAGATGAGAGTTTTCTACAATGAGTTTTTTGCTCTCCCTCAATGCCTCAGCATAAGAGGGCTTATTTATACATAAAGAGGGATAGTGGTAATTTACAAGACAGTCCTTACATTATTTCAATCTATCACCCAGACTTTAATAATTCACATGTGACGTAAGTGCTTACGTCATTCTTCTATTATTGCATCGTCCGAGTCCTTATCGTCTTGCTGACAGTCACTAATGCCTTTCTTTAGTGTGCATCTTTCACATGCGTGATTTTCATTTTGTCGAATCATTGCACAAAGCTGATCGAGGACAGCTGGTCTATAGGTCATCGAAAGTCCTTGGAGTGTATAGAACGACAATTCAAAACTAGTCAATAATGTGAAGTCTTTTTCTTTAATTATCTTTCCACTTATTTTGCTCAGAAGCAAAGCATGTGGTCCATTGGAAAGTGCTTTAATGAGAGAATCTTTCCCAATAATCTGACATTGAGTAAAGATGCTCGCTAGTTGGTTGGACATGATTGTAGTAATTTTGTCCTCATCATAGTCTTCTTTAGTCGGGTCATCCCTCATGGAGAAAGTATTATTGCTTACTCCAATGAAGATCAAGTGCTTTGCAGATTGCTTAGTTGTAAAATCTGGATAAGCTGAATAAAATTTCAGAAAAATAGTCCTTTCTTTGGCAACGTTAGTCTTGTAGTTTTGGACGGCTTCCTTCAAACTGTATGGGACAGATTGATTTCTGCTAAGTCTTTGTTCAAGTAAAGACATTCAATAAGTCCAAATTGGAACATATTAAAAGTCAAAATCGATGATGCTCCTGGAGTAATTATGGCTTTAACTCCGAAAATATTTCGGTTTACCATGTAGTAGCAATTAGTCTTTTCTTTTTCAGTCCAGTCTGTCAGTTTTTTCAAGTTTTCAAAAAAAATTTTCTTGTGAAAATTGAATCTGAAGTTTGTGATCCTTTCTTACAATAATTGGGTAGTCATCAATGGAGGAGGGGAGTCTTCCCAATATTTTCATGGTTGTTCTTTCTGCTGGTCTTTTAACAGTCTCTGAAAAAGTTCTTGAGTCAGTAGTTCTAGGGCCAAGATAGATTTCTTTTCCCTTTTTTAGTCTTTCTGGGTAAGTCTTCATTGCTTCTTCTGCTTCTTCCTTGGTTCTATATGATTGGTGATGAACTCCAGCGAGTCCAATGCAATGTGGGGCTGCTTTGCTCCAATCTTCATAAATTCCTGGAAATGGTCCATTGAAAATGGCATAGTATTTATCTTTAGTATTTTCTTGTATCTTCTGTTTGATTTCTTTCATAGGATCCTCTGCTGAAGATTCTCCTTTGTTTAGTAATTAGAGTTCCAGTACTTCAATATTTGCTTGAATCAATTCTAATTCTTTCAGTTTATGTTTTTCCAATGCTTTCTGCAGTTGTAGCTGCATCTTCAGTGGTTCTGTGTTTTGTTGCTCCATTCTCGTGAAAGTATATCTGCAAGAGCATTTTTATCTCCCTTAATGTGAGAGATTGAATAATTATATTCGGCAAGTTTCATTTGTCATCTAATCAATCGTCCTTGTTTGTAGGTTCCTTTATGATTTATATTTTTGAAACCTGCAACATAGGTCGAGTCCGTTCGGACAATAAATTCTTTATCTAGTATTTAAATTCGATGTTTTTCTAACATACGGATTAAAGCCAATGTCTCCTTTTCATGAGTAGGATAATTAATTTCTGAAAAGGTTCCAGACATATATCGGCACAGTAATTCGTTTTTACATCCAGGGGGTTTAGCTTTCATAACACCTTCCCAACAGTCATTTGAGGCATCAGTCTCAATAATAATTATATCATCATCCGATGGATGATAAAACTCAGGAAGTTCCTGACATAATTCTTTTAATTTAATAATTAGTCTATCATCTTCCTCTGTCCATGACCAGAAGGCATCTTTTTTTAACTTCCGCTGAAGTAATTTCCTCTCTGCAGCAACATTTTTCAGAAAACCTTCATTTGAAATATATGTTAGTAATCCAAGAAATCGTTGTAAATCTTTTTTGTCCTTTAGTCTTGTTGGAAAGTTCTGAAGTTTTTCTAATACATGTTTCTGCATTATTATTTTTCCTTTTTCAATCTCCAGTCCTAAGTAATTAATCTTATTCTGAGCTACCACAGCTTTCTTTTTACTCAAGACTACTCCATGTTCAAGGCATTTAGTGAGAACTAATTCTATCTTTTTGAAATGATCAGTTAAATCCTTATTAGTAAAGACCAATATATCATCAATATAAATAAGGCAAAAGTCTTTAAATTCTTTGAGTATTGAATCCATTCTTCGCTGGAAGATTCCAGGCGACTGTTTCATTCCCATTGGAAGTACATTCCATTCATATTGTCCTTGAGGACAACTAAATGCAGTTAATGCTTTTGATTCTTCAGTCAATCTAATTTGGTAAAATCCTGATTTACAGTCAAAAGTACTAAACCAGTTCATGTTTCTAATTCTTTCAATAATTAAATCTTTTCTTGGGAGGAAATAAGCATCTCCTTCCATTGCATCATTAATTTGTTTGTAATTTATTACCATTCTTCTTTTACCTCTTTTTATTTCACTATCGTTTTCTACATAAAAGGCTGGTGCTGAGTGCTTACTTTTTGATGGTCTAATTAATCCTTTTTTACACATTTCTTCAATATCTTTTGCGAATTCATCTCTATCTTGTTTTGTATAAATCATTGGTTTACATTTTACTTCTTTAGCTGGGTCTTTTAGTTTCAGTTCAATCAATTCAGTATTTTTATTATTTATTTTTGGGTCTAAAGGATTTTCACTACATACTATATCTAAAATTTCTTCTATGTGGGCTGGAATTATTCTATTTGGTTTTAAATTTATAAGTACATGGCGAATTTTTGTGCAAATTTAACTAATAATCTCACCACGGTTCAGCTTACGTGACTCTGATAGGTGGGAGTATTTAAAGGCTGAAAAATGAGTAATTGGAATTTTAATGATTTCTCTAAGTTGTTTTTGGTAAATATATGGGGTATTTAATGTTATTTATTCCAAGTATTGACAGAATGGTGCATAAAGTCTTAGGAAATTGTTTCCAATAATCATCTCTAGTCCTGTCTCTTGTCTATATATTCTTGGTACAATAAATAATTTTTCTTGTATAGTTAAAGTTACTCTAGTTACTGCCCAATCTATTGGATGTACCGATCCATCTGCTATTTGTATTTTTATTGGCTTTTCTAATTTTTCCCAGTTATTAAATAGTGCTTCTGTTGTAAGGCAAAGACTTGCTCCAGTATCAATATATGCTTCTGTTTCTTTATTACTTTTTTCTATCAGTATTTTTATATACGTATTATTCGGATTCTGTTTCTTCTGAAGATAATTCATCTTCGGAGTATTTATATATGCTTTCATCAGTATTACTCAATTCTTCTTCTAAAGGTTCCAGTTCATATAGTTGAAATACTTGTTTTATTATTTTTTATTTTTCTTTAAAGTCTTTATCTTTTCTTTGAGGGCATTCGTTGGCATAATGTCCTTCGACATTACATATCCAACAAACATATTTCTTTTTTCCTTTTGGACAATATTTCTTTGGTGTAAATCTCTTTTTTCTAAAATATTTCTTTTTATTATTTTTGTAATATGTTTTCTTTCTTGGATAAGTTTTTCTTAATTTTGGTTTCCTATAGTAATTCTTTTTTCTTTTCATTCTTTTATCACAACCATATTTTCCTGGTTTTTCAATCTCTGGAATGTCACAACAAATAACATTACTTCCTCTATTCAATTGTCTTATGGTTTCTCTAGTTAGACATTGTTCTCTTAGTTCTTAGTATAAGAGCTGAATAACTCCTCCTAAAGTATCTGCAGTCTCTTCATTTCTTAATTCCCATAATCTATTTATCTTTGAATTAAGTGGGTAGGGTAATTTATCTATGAAAATATATTTGTATATTTCTTTAGATTCTTCAGTTAACTGATAGTAGTATTTTTGATATTCACAGATAAAACTCTCTATTTGACACATATCACAAATCTGCATTTTTTTGAGGTGTGATTTAGCATTTTCAATTAAGGTTTTATTCACCTTATCTTTTTGTTCCATCCAATTATATCCTAAAAATTCTTGTTGAATTAAAGTCATTATTAATTTAAGATAGTCCATTTGTGAGTTCACCATTAAACTATATCGATTCCATTCTTCATCTTTAATTCCTGTTAGGAATTTTTGTACATTTCCCATTGTTTTAAAAACTACAAATTTTTTGGTTTCTATGAAATTTAATTTATTAAATCTGTCATCAGTTACAACCAGAAAGTATCAAATCATTTGTCCATTTCAAAAGTATTTCTTCTTTATTTCTTATACAGTCAAGATTTAGTATTTTCTCAGTATTAGTATTTTCATATCGTGGTTTAAATTCATCTTGCATTTTTGGCCATTTATTATTCTTTCTCGCATACCCTTTATTATACATAGTTTTTTCTTCATATTTATCCCAAGTTCCATTGGGAGTATAATGATATTCTTCCCATTTTCTCTTAGGATTTCCACTAGTCTCTCCGTTTTCTATCCTTATATGGTTTTCTACAGGCTCTGAAGAAGAACTATAATTAATCTAAAACTATTTCTTCATTTTCTTTGTCTATCTAGTCAATATGTTCTATTTTATGTATTTTATTATTTTCTTCCTCAATTATTTTTAGTTGTTCTAGTAATTGTTGAATTTCTTTTAAGTCATTTGATTTTCTTAATGTTTCTATATGGGTTTCTTCTATCCTCTCCATGCCGATACGGGTGTAGGCATCTTTGATGACTCTTCATTGAATTCTTGTTTTACTATTATTTTTCTTTTTAAGTCTTTTGATTCTAAAAGTTCCTCTAGTTCTTTTAACGTAACGCACCTATTATTTTCTTCTTCTTTTAGAAGATTTTCTAATTGTTCAAGAATAGCTTTTATTCTATTAACATCATCATTTTCATCTATTCCTTTTGCTTTGATCATAATATTTAGTGTTTATCTAATATTATTGATTTCACTTTGTCCTTTTTGTGTTCTATTATATGTGTAAGTTGCAATTTTATTAGTATTTTCAACAAGTTGAAAATATTTCTATTAGTTATTTCTAATATTTTTTCCAATTTTTCGAAATGTATCTTTATTTCTTCTAAAAGATTCATTCTTGATAGTATATGGTTCGTTAGATAGATCAGATGGTTAAAAATTAATGAAAGTTAGGTGACTTTCATTTTTCAAAGGTAGGAAATCCATTTCCAATAATAGCCGTATAAGACTCATCATTATAATCCAATAAACGTTTCCATTTTAAGATGCAAATATCTATTGCCATTTGCTCATTAGAGTAGGGCCGCTCGGATGCTTGATGATGGCCACAACTATCCAACACACTGAGGAAGTTTTGGGGGTGCTTTACTAAAAAAAACAAAGTATATAAAATTTTTTTGATCTGAATATTTGAGGGGAGCCGTTGCTCCCCTCCGCCCCTTCTAAAAGCCGCTACTGCTAATAGGGATGATCAAAATGTGCTCATTTTTATAAGATAAGGGACCAAATCAAAACAAAAAATAAAATGAGACCAAAACAAAAACTAAAATAAAAATAGGAGACTAAAAGTAGAGTTTAGCGTTAAAATTTGGATCTATTGTATTCAATAAATAGAAATCACTAAAAAAAAACAACAACAAATGTTTAAGTAAGGCTATTTATAAAGTGAAATCATTGTCAGTAGGAAAGGTTGTTTCGTATTTGACTATTGAACATGAATGACGTGTTTTCAATAAAACCCACTTGTTTCTTGTTTTTTTTTTTAATTTTAATTTTATTATTTATTTTAATATTTAATATGAAAATAACTGTTGGCCCTGTTTTCGTATTCTGTTTTTCTTCTTACCATTCAACAATACTCATCCATTACCTTATGAGAAATGATACTTAGAACACCCATACTTGACATCTATTTTTGATACCTTGGTTAATCGGTGTAAATATTTGGTTAATTCAGTTCATTATATGGTTAATCACGTACAAATATTTGGTTAATTCATGGTGACCTATTAATTATATAAAGAACTGAATTAAATAGATATTTGTATGTGATTAACCAAATATTTACATGGTTATGAAAAATAAGCTTCATATAATCCATTAACCATATAATGAACTGAATTAACCAAATATTTACACGTGATTAACCAGGTGTCAAATGTGGGTGTCACTTTTGGGTGTGCAAATAACACAACTGCTACCTTATTAACCAATTGCCAAGCACTTTTTGTGACAGTTAATAACCATTAACTGACGTTGGATCATTTTCTGTTATGCTAGTAAAGTAGCTTTTTTGTTTAGAAAGTTAGTTACTAAACAGTTAATTAGTTGATGTAACTATATTTTCTATATAAATAACTGCATCATGCAGTCCTTGTAACTCATTTTAGGGGTGGGCAAAACCTGTCTCAACCCATAGTATTCGGGCTGGGTCTGACCCTAACCCACAGAAGAAAAAGGACGAACCTGGCAATGACGGACCTTTGTAGTGGCGGGGGGGAGCAACGGCTCCCCCCAGATTTTTTTTTAAAATTTTTCAAAGAGTTATTTTTGTTGTTGCGGCACCCCTCAGCTGAATCGTTTCCTTCTTGCTCCTTTATTTGTTTCATTCCTTTGATCCAAATGTTTTACACAAAATCTGGTACCATGAGGAAGATGTGGCAATTACAAACACCCAATCAGGGCCGGCCCAACACCTATTGAGGCCTAAAGCAAACTTTGTGGTGAGGCCTTTTTTAAAAAAAATAAAAATAACAAATTAACCCAACAATTTTCTCATACAAAAATTATTTTATACAAAATGAGTAGTTAAACCCTAGACCATGTAGATAATAATAACCTTTCATACCAAGTGAGCTAGCTTATGTTTGTTCATGTATTAAAAGTATAAAAAAAATATAGTATAAAAAGATACAAATTGGGCTTTTTATTTAAAAGAAAAAAATTAGTTTTTTGAGAGGCCTAAAGCAAGGGCCTCACTAGCTTGGCCCTTGGGCCGGGCCTGCACCCAATTGCCGATGCCGACCAACACTCAAAAAAGGAAGGAGATGAATCACTCGCAGGATGACAAGGTCAAAAAAGCATTGGAATGGCTAGATGACAATGAGCTCTAGAGATGTTTGCTCGTATTTGACTGGTGATGCAAATCTCAGGAGTTAGAAATGTTGAGGTAATAGGTTAGGCAGAGTCTGGTAAATTTTCTAATAGGGGGGATTTAGAAGAATTTCCCCTATGCTTGCTTTTTGGTGGCGAAGATCCTCTGTCAATTTATTAAGGTACAAGGATGCTAGCTTTCTCAAAAGATAGATACATACAGGGGTCTTGAAGAAAAAGATAGTTACAGAGCCTTGGGATGTCATGTGGGTTGTCATGTGTTTGATGAAATGCCTCACTGAAATGTGGTAGTACATGACTGTTCCTTGGGATTATTCTAGTAAAACACAAAAAATTTGTGTATGAGATAGTCACATGCTAACCCAAGGATGGGGATGGAAAGGATTCATAGAGGCTTTGATGCCATGTCAAGAAGACAAGGCAGCTACCATGCTTGCAGCACAGACCATATAATTGGGTATTAAATATCATTGATGTTATTGTGGCTAGTGTTATGGAGAGCAAGTCAAATGTACCTAAATACATTACAGAAGCAAGGTTGGAAGTTACCTCACTAAACAAGATTACTGCATCGTGACTGAGTTAATTGTCAAAGATTATTGACAATGTTTTGTTGAGCTGCAATGCTTTGGAAGTGAGGTCATTGAAAATGTGAAGACACAATGCATATATTTTAATTTAATCTGTTATGAGTATATTTTAATTGAAGTTTAGCTCCCATTAGAGATAAGATCATCTGCACAGAGTGTTGTGGTATGTGTCAACATGATCTTCACTGCGCTCGTGGCACAATTGTTCCTCATGTCACTTTGCCATCTCAATATGGAATCTTCTTGCTGTTTTTTGGCTTAATTGTAATCATGAGTTTCTTTGTACACTTCCTCTTGCTGGAAACAAAGAAAGTTCCTATAGAGGAGATTTATCTTATTTTTGAAGACCATTGGCTCTGGAAGAAAATTGTAACATAGAGGAAGGGCCAAGACCAAGACAAATCAAAATGTGTGGCACCCCCCAAAACTTTGGTCAAGGTCCGCCACTGGAACCTGGGTCTTATTTAGTGACCCGATGTCGGGTTAGGGACGGGTCCGGGTTGACCTTCGGGTTACCCAACCCGTCCCATAAAATAACATCTACTTTTATTTTTATCTCTACCTAGCTTACGTTTCACGTTTGATATATGTTGTGGCTTTCGTAATATTGGAAGAATCATGTTGATGAAAGTATCCTATTTTTAACAATGTGACTTTAGCAACACGAGCATCTAGGAAGCATCTAGCAAAATGATATATTTGTTGATATTCTGTAACATCTAGTTTTGGATTTTTTTGGTGACACGAGATCAATTGGTGACTTTTTGGTAGCATCTTTTGTCTATATTTTGACTTATAAAAAAATAACATTTTTCCTTACCCACAGAAATTTTGTTTGCAAAGAATCTATTTAAAATCGGTTCAAGTCGGTCCTGCCCATTTAGACCTGACCTTAATCCAACCCTCATATGATCGGGTTCCTTCAGGTCTAGGGACGGGTTCGGGTTCAGAGAATTAGCTCTATCAATATTTAGGGTCGGGTAAAGGACACTCAAAACCGGTCCCACGTTCATCCCTAATTCATTTTAGATTGAATGAATTTCAACTTCTCGCCTATGCACACTGCATCAAGAGTTAAGTCATTTTTCCTTGTTCCACCATGTTGATGAGTTTTAACACTTTTAATACACAAAGACACGACCATATATTTGTATCATAGGCATGTAAAAATTGTTTTTTTTGCAAATCTTAAAAAATATAAAATAGAATAAAAATATAAGATTACATTTTTTTAATTATAATCAAACTAGAAAATGAAAATAAGAGACTAGAAATAAACCAAACAAACCCTTACGCCCTGTTTGGTTTGATTCTAGTTTTCTCTAATCATTTCTTAATTTTAAAGATAATGATAACTAAAATAATTACAAAAGTGTCACCTTATTTTTATTATGTTTCTTATTTCCAAAGATTTGGAGGCCAAATCTTTGGAAATAAGAAACATAATAAAAATAAGGTGTCACTTCGATAATTATTTTAGTTATAATTATATTTGAAATCAGGAAATGAAAACAGGAAATTGAAAATAAACTAAATAGCCTTTTAAATTTCGTTGTTATAAGACACACAATCTTATTCAGACAAGGCCAATTCTCACTGTTTAGAGGAAAACCCGGTGGGAAACCAGCTTTTAACAGCCCAGAATCCTCCATCCACCACTAAGTTGTGTCCACTAATATAAGCCGATTCATCAGAAGCAAGAAACAGAGCAGCTTCTGCAATATGGGTAGCCTTCAAAGTAATTCCTTTCAAATTAGCAAAATGGGTATTTGCATTACCCAATTCCGATCCAGATACTTTTGGCCATTTTCGCATATTTTCAACTCAAATTAGATTAACTTTTCATCATCTCACCATGAGCAAAGTAAAGTTTTTTGTTTTCCCCTTTTTTAGCTAGATCTAATAGTGTGTTTTTCTTTCATCAAGTCATTCCACCATCGAACCATAATGGCTTATGAAACACCACCATGAAACACTTCTGCCACCACAACAACCGTTTCCTCGTCGGACCGCTAGCCACGGTGCCACCGACCAGATTGGACAAAGAACACGAAGGGAAAGATTTGTTTGACAAGAAGTTTCTAGAGTGATAGGGCTTCTGTATATTCAGCTGCAAGAAATTTTCACCAATGGCTTCTATTATATATGTTCAACTTTTTGCAAAATATTGGGGTGAATATGAAAAATTTAATACTCATCCATTCAACAATACTCATCCATTACCTTATTAACCAATTGCCAAGCACTTTTTGTGACAGTTAATAACCATTAACTGACGTTGGATCATTTTCTGTTATGTTAGTAAAAGTAGCAATTTTTGTTTAGAAAGTTAGTTACTAAACAGTTAATTAGTTGATGTAACTGTATTTTCTATATAAATAACTGCATCATGCAGTCCTTGTAACTCATTTTAGGGGTGTGCAAAACCCGACCTGACCCGACCCTAAAACACGTCTCAACCCGTAGTATTCAGGTCGGGTCTGATCCTAACCCGCAGAAGAAAAAGGACGAACCTGGGTCCTATTTAGTGACCCGGTGTCGGGTCAGGGACGGGTCCAGGTTGACCTTCGAGTTACCCAACCCGTCCCATATAATAAAATCTACTTTTATTTTTATCCCTACCTAGCTTACGTTTCACGTTTGATATATTTTGTGGCTTTCGTAATATTGAAAGAATCCTGTTGATGAAAGTATCATATATTTAACAATGTGACTTTAGTAACACGAGCATCAAGAAAACATCTAGCAAAAGGATCTATTTGTTGATATTCTGTAACATCTAGTTTTGGATTTATTTGGTGACACGAGATCAATTGGTGGCTTTTAGGTAGCATCTTTTGCCGATATTTTGGCTTATAAAAAAAGGATTTTTCTAACCTGTGCAATATTATACATGTTAAGAAATCAAATATAAAAATATTGTATTGAAAGTTGTGTAATCAGTTTTTTGAAAGTCTAAAAGCTACTCTTTCCAATGGAATATTTCTATATTTTGATTGCTTAACATGTGTAATGTTGCACATGTTAGAAAAATCGATAAAAAAAATAACATTTTTTCTTACTCACAGAAATTTTGTTTGCAAAGAATTTATTTAACATCGGGTCAACTCGGTCCTGTCCATTTAGACCCGATCTTAAACCAACCATCATATGATCGGGTTCCCTCAGGTCTAGGGATAGGTTCGGGTTCAAAGAATTAGCTCTATCAATGTTTAGAGTCGAGTAAAGGATAAGCAAAACTCGTCTCACGTTCACCCCTAATTCATTTTAGATTGAATGAATTTCAACTTCTCGCCTATGCACACTGCATCAAGAGTTCAGTCATTTTTCCTTCTTCCACCATCTTGATGAGTTTTAACACTTTTAATACACAAAGACACAACCATATATTTGTATCATAGGCATGTAAAAATTGTTTTTTTTTTTTTTTGCAAATCTTTAAAAATTAAGATAGAATAAAAATATACGATTACATTTTTATAATTATAATCAAACTAGAAAATGAAAACAAGAGACTAGAAATAAACCAAACAAACCCTTAGGCCATGTTTGGTTTGTTTCTAGTTTTCTATTTTTATTTCTTAATTTTAAAGATAATTACAACTAAAATAATTACAAAAGTGTCACTTTATTTTCATTATTTTTTTATTTTCAAATATTTGTATAGGAAATCTCTTATGTACAAATCTTTGGAAACAAAAAATAAAATGAAAACAAGATAACACTTCGGTAATTATTTTAAGTATAACTATCTTTGAAATCAGGAAATGAAAACAGGAAGCTGAAAATAAACTAAACAACCTTTTAAATTTCGTTGTTGTAACTTGTAAGACACAACACAATCTTATTCAGATAAGGCCAATTCTCACTGTTTAGAGGAAAACCCGGTGGGAAGCCAGCTTTTAACGGCCAAGAATCCTCCATCCACCACTAAGTTGTGTCCACTAATATAAGCCGATTCATCTGAAGCAAGAAACAGAGCAGCTTCTGCAATATGGGTAGCCTTCAACGTAATTCCTTGCAAATTAGCCAAAGCAATATCTTCAATTCTACTTGGCTCCATATCAAGTGCTCTACATGTAAGAGGCGTAGCAACTGCAGAAGGTGATATAGAATTTACTCTGATCCCATATGCTCCAATTTCACCACATGTAGATTTCACAAGGCCAACAAGGCCATGTTTGGATGCAGTATAATCATGATCAGCACATTCACCTACAGAAGCAGCCACACTAGCAGTGCAAATTATGGACCCCCTTATGTTCCTAGCAACCATAACACGTGCAGCATGCTTGATTGTTGCTGCTGCACCGCGAAGATTCACCGCTAGAGTGTTGTCGAATTTCTTCAGATCATAATCAAGTATGCTAGAAGGAAGGTCTCCAATTCCAGCATTACTAAACATGATGTCAAGTTTGCCATATTTGTCTAAGGCAAAAGCTACTGTTTCCTCAACTTGTTTCTCATCTCTCACATCACAATGTTTGTAACTCACTTTGTCTAAGCCAATTGAAGTTGCAACTTGGTGACCAAGATTGTCATCAACATCTGCTATAACTATGGATGCCCCATTTTCCACAAATACCCTCACAGCCTCTGCTCCTATCCCACTGGCTCCCCCAGTGACAATAGCCACCTTACCCTGCAACCTAAAAACCATACCCCAAAGGCCCAAAACAAAGAAATGGGAGGGTGGAGAGTTAATTGGTATAAAATATTATAAAGAAGACTTTGAGGAATATGAAAATCATACCTTTGGTTAGACATTGATAATAAGGCTCCTCCTTTACTTGATGTGCTACCTTTGCTTAGAATTCTGAAAGATTATTTTGCTGTGTCTTGTATATATGCGATTTGTTGATGTAGAGTCACCTAACACAGCACCCTAACTTAGATATGAATTAAGTTATAGAAATATACTCATGAGCAGCTTCATGATATTAACTTGTCTTTTATTCAAAAAAAAATTTTGGTATATGTCTTTTATTCAATTTAATTACATATATTCAAAGTCTTTGAAATGTTAATTCTTCTGATTTTAAATAATTATATTTCATTCATTTAATTTTATAAAATTATTATTTCTAAATCTCGCATGGTATAAATACTAGTAATAATAAAAAAACAATAGAATAATTAGAATCAGAAATGATATTTGAACACCCGGGTGCGACACCTGCACTGTAGCGCTACTGTAGCGCTACAGTAAAGCTACTGTAGCGCTACTGTAGTGCTTTTTTTTTTTTTTTTTTTTTTTTTTTTAAAATTTTGACTTTTTTTAAAAAAAATAAAAATTTAACATTTTTAAATACTAACATTTTTGGTTAACTATGTGCAAATATCTGGTTAATTCAGTTCATTATATGGTTAATGGGTTATCCTGAAGCTTACAATTATTTTTCACAACCATGTAAATATTTGGTTAATCACATGTAAATTTTTGGTTAATTCAGTTTATTATATGGTTAATGGGTCTTTTTTTTTTTGGTCGACTTTTTTTAAAACAAAAATACGTGGTTAATCCTTTGAAAATGGTTGGTTAATTCAGTGTATTCTATGGTTAATCGGTAACTCTGATGCTTCAACCATTCTATATGGTTAATCACGTGCAAATATTTGGTTAATTCAGTTCATTATATGGTTAATGGGTTATCCTGAAGCTTACAATCATTTTTCACAATCATGTAAATATTTGGTTAATCACATGCAAATTTCTGGTTAATTCAGTTCATTATATGGTTAATTTGTGTGGAAAATTATTGTAAGTTTCAGGATGACCCATTAATCATATAATGAATTGAATTAACTAGATATTTGCACTGGATTAACAAAAAATGTTAGTATTTAAAAAAACTAATTTTTTTTTTAAAAAAAAGCCAGAATTTGTAATAAAATAAAAAAAATAAAAAAAAACTGTAACGCTACCGTAGCGCTACAGTACGGTACTGTAGCACTACAGTAGCGCTACAGTACCCGGGTGTCGCACCCGGGTGTTCATATATCATATCTGAATTAGAATACAGCATATCAAGTTTGACCAATGAATCTCACCGGACACCAATTAAAAGTGCCTTTCGCTTTCGCTTTCGCTTTCGCTTTTTGGTGGGTGATGGCGTGATGCTGTAAGAATTTTGTCATATTGTCATGGTCTCATGAGCCGTCTTATTTGAACATACGAATCGACAGCATATGGACACATGATGCATGCATAGTAGGTTTTTTCCTTTTTTTTTTTTTTTAAAGATCTTTTAAATATTCAGCTTATTTGAGTACTTAGGTCCGGTACCAGATGGATATCGCCTTATTAATAAGGAAATTTTTTAATTTATTCATATTTTTAGGATAGTGATTTTTTAGAAATACTCATTTTCATTTAGTAATTCGTCTACATATTCATATATTTCTAATAATTCTTCATATATCAATTCATGTAATTCTTGTTGATATTCTATTTGTATTCCTAATTGTACATAATTTTGGTAGAGATTTTCTTACTATTATTGATGTCTTATTTTTTCAAAATTATTATTTGTTTGCGGTCTTTTGGTATATTCATAACTACTATGCTTAATATTTCTTTATCCGTTATCCTGAATATCAATATTCGTCATCTGAATATTTTTCTTCTTCAAAGAATTCTATTTCTTCTAGGTATTCAAATTCAATATATATATCTATGTTATTTAAATAAAGTTATTCATGTCTATATTGTTCTTCTATCTTTTTTATGATAATTTGTTTATAATCAATCGGAAGGTTCATTTGTAAAACACTTATTATTTTTATATATGTTAGTTCATCAAATTATGTTCTTATCTTAATCAGTGTCACTATCCTCAAAAGGAGGAACTACTAAAATATTTAGCAGGTCTTGAGGATGAACTTGAAAGTCCAATTCCCCATTTATTTCTTATATATTTCATTTCTTCTCTAAAATGCCCCTTTATTTTTCTTTCAGTATTTTCTAATTTAATTAATTCATTTTCCTTTCTATAATTTGTTTTTCAATTAATTTTCTATCTCTATTTTCTGGATCCTTTTTAAGATAGTAACTTAAAGACTCCTGTAAGATCTTTAATATTTAATTTAGTTCTTTCTTTCTTTGAGTTTAATTCTTTAACAAAATGTTTTATTTCTTCTATATTTTTTTACTTGATTAGTTAATTTGAAAATATCATTTTCTTGATTAGTTTTTTATGGTTCTGGAAGACTAATTGGTCTTGGAATTGATTCAATCTCAAGTATTTTTGGTCTATTTATTAAGGTTCCTAATTCTGTTATTTCATTTTTCTTTGGATATTAAAGTCTTCCTATATCTTCGAATAGCCTTGGAATATCTATTCGATCATTATTTTTAAAAGTATTACTATGATGTGAATTTGTTAACGCATACACAATAAGTTATAAAAAATATCTTATCTCCTGGCTTCATTAAATTTTCTCTTAAAAATTTATATTCAAAAGTTAATGCTTGATGTAGTCTCTGAGTATTTAGTGGATTCCTATATTCGGTCAAATTTCAAATTTAATTTTATATAGGTTAGACTTCCTTCTATTACACCTAATATTTTTATCTTTTGCATCATTTATTCTGTTATCTTTTAAACTAATTCAATAGGTGGATTTATTCCTTCCTGAAAAGTTGCTTTAATTAAAACTTGTACTGCTCCTATATGAATATATCCTAATTTTCTTCTATGTTCTTGGTTCTTTAAATTTCTTTTTAACTCTGTTTTTGTTTTGTTTTTTTTGTTTTTGCTTATTAGCTGAATACATGTATTACCTTGAGTTTCTGATATATCTATAGGTGTTTCATTCATTATTCTTCCACAATATATAAAATTTTCTTTTTTTAATTAAACTTTCTTATTATATTCTTAAATCTTTCCTTCTTTCCTATCATATTTGCATTTCTACTAGATCTTGATCTTCTTTCTGTTCCGGAATAATTTTGGATTTATTAAAATGCTTCCTTCATAATTTCCATCTTCTTCGGTGATTTGTAAGTATTTTATTTCACTAGTATCAACTTTCTCTATTTAAGACATTATTTCCAGATAAATAAAGACTAGTAATCAAATCTGAATAACTAATACGGGTGACCTAGTAATCACACCTAATCTTTGTTTCTTGAAGATTATTACTAATTGCTTCTGTTGTTTCTGCTTCTCTTGAATATAGTAATTTGATAGAATAATATTAATAAAATTGATTTTATTTAATAATTGGATATTTTACATAGGGAGTTTGGATAAACTCTCAATCATCTGACTAACACCTCAAAGGTGTAGCACATTACTCTCAGAAGAGAGATTCAAACACAAATGAAGATTCTAACTCGAATTCTGATTTGCCTCAGCATAAGAGGTCTTATTTATACACTTAAAACTTAACATATAATTACAATATTATCTTTACATTACTTTAGTGCTTTGATCAGACTTCAATAATTCTTCTAATGTTGTAAGCGCTTGGATTATTCTTCAATTATCACTTCATCAGAATCCTTATCCTCTTGTTGGTCCTTGCTAGTGCTTTCTGACGCATTTTGTCTTTTTGTACACCTTTCACATTCATGATTTCTGCTTTCCTTGACTTGTGCACATAGCTAGCTTAGGATAGCTGGCCTATAATTCATCGCGGGTCCCTCTAAAGCATACAAAGGGAATTTGAAGCTTGTCAGGATTGACAAGTCTTTCTCCTTTATTGCTTTTCCGATTATCTTACTTAATAACAAAGCATTATGTCCTTTGTACAGGGTTTTAATGCATGAACCTTTTCTAATTGCCTGACAATGCGAATAGATGCTTGCCAGTTGGCTAGCAATTACTACAGTCATTTCATCTTCATCATATTCGATTCCTTTTGCTTCATCCATCACAGGGAAGTTATTATTGCTTATTACCATGAAGGCTATGTGCTTGGCTAGTTGTTTTGTCTGGAAATCCGAATAAGCTGAGTAGAATTTTAGATAGATGGTTCTATCAAAAGCTACATTCTCCTTAAACATTTGAACAGGTTCCTTAAAATGATATGGGAACAAACTAATTTCTTCAAGATTTTTGCTTAAGTAAAGACATTCAATAACTCCAAATTGAACAATATTGAAAGCCAAGGCAAATACTTCTCCTGGGGGGATGATTGCTTTAATTCCATAAGTCTTTCTATCAACCATATAAATTCAGAAAGTTGTACTAATAATTCATGATCTTTTCTGGTAATTATGGGATGATTATCTAGAGAAGAGAGAACTCTTCCTAGAACCTTCATTGGTGTTTTGGTCTCGTTCTTCATTAATTTTGTTGTTTTTGAGTAAGTTTTTGGGCCAAAATAAATTTCTTTACCTTTCTTTTCCATCCTTTCTTCTTGATACTTCTTCAAAGCCTTTTGTGCTTCTTCTTTGGTTGGATAAGATTGATGGATAACTCCTGATATTTTTTGACAATGAGTAGCTGCTTTGAACCAGACATCGTATATCCCTGGAAATGGACCGTTGAAAATGACGTACCATTTGATGGTATCTTTTCGAGCTTCTTCCTTAACTTCTTTTGGAATTATTTCTTCTAAGAGGCCTTCTGTATTCATCTGGAGTTCCAATACTTCCAAGTCTGCTTTAATTAATTCTAATTCTCTCAGCTTTTGCTTTTCTAATGCCTTTTTGAGTTGGTTTTGTTACTTTAATAATTCTGTTGTGCCTCGCTCCATTCTCTTGATAAAATATCTGCAAGAACATTTATTTCTCCTTTAATATGAGAAATTGAATAATTATATTCTGATAATTTCATTTTCTATCTGATTAATCTTCCTTGCCTATAAGTTCCTTTATGATTATTATTCTTAAAACCTGCAACATAAGCAGAGTCAGTTCTAACAATAAATTCTTTGTCTAGTACAAAGATCCGATGATTTTCCTACATTCGAATTAGTGCTAGAGTTACTTTTTCATGTGTCGGATAATTAATTTCACTATTTGAAAAAGTTACAGATATGTATTACATAGTAATTCTTTCTTTTGCCCTGGGGGCTTTTGTTGCTAAAAATGTGCAATGTGCAAGTATACACAATCAACCAAGTAATATAATGATAAAAGATCGTTCCCACGAGGATTGGAGGGTAATTTTTAAAGTCTTTAAGTAGTTAATCAAGTTAGGTAACCTTGAGGGCAAATAGGATCACAAAACAACTAGCAAAAATAAATGGAATATTCTGAACTTTTGTCAATTATAAGTGACTGAAATAAGGTGAAGTTAAATGAAATGAAGGGTATGTGATTGTGTAATAAAAATAAGCTAGGAATAGAATCACTTATAAGTCCTGTGATGTCATACATGCTCTTAAATGCTGCAGCAATGGTTCTAGAGAGTAAAAGTTAATGTGTTTTCCAACACTTTTTAAGATAAGCTTCATTAATTGTTCCTTATTCCTAAGCCCAAATTAATTACGCTTATCTGCAGTTCAAATATCTCAGCTAACCTATGAGTTTGATGAATATTCCTATTCACTTCAAGGTAATTTAATTTCCCAATTAATTACTCAACTCATATTAACTCAAGGGTTCTATTTATTAATGTCTTCCAACATTAATAAACTTGAGCTGTTAAATAAGTTGATCACTCTTATTTTCTAGCAATTAATCATGCAAATCACTTGGTCAAATTGCTGCAAACAAATTTCACATGTAATTCATCACATTCATTACAAGATCATCACATTCCTAGCTCAAAGGACTTAGCTCATGATAGAAATGAAAATGAAATAGAACATATTATAAAATAAAGTAAATGATAGATCCATTACAAGCTGGAAGTTCAAAAAAGGGAAGTTAAAAGACTGAAGAATGAGTCACCACGCTCTTCCAAGCTTAGCTCCACACTCTCATAGCTTCCTAATTTCCTCTTGGCTTGGCTTCCTCTCAGCAGCTTGTAAAATTGTAATAAGCTAAGAGTCTCTGTGTGAAAACTCCTCTGGCTGCGTGCATGCCAATTCCTTTTATACTGATTCCCTTTAGGGTAAAAACCCTTGGCTCGTGCACCTCTCTTGCATCAGGGGACCAAAAAGTAATAATAAGACAAAACATGTCCCCTTTGGCCCAAAAAGGAATATTTACAATACTTAATGCATGACCCAAAATAAAAAGAAGTACAGAGACCACAATATTTGTTCTAATACTATGCACGTTGAGTACATTAATGCCATAGGTCCACTTCTTCCTCTAGTCAGCTTAAATTGATGTTGACTTCTTCTTGGTTGACTGCTGAACCTCATTCCAAGCTGCAGCACTCTGCAGCATAGACATCGGCTCTGCTTCTTCCTTAAGCTCCTGTTTATATCACAAAGCTCACAAGCACCATTAAACATAAACTTTCCAGATTCCAGCTGTTTTCAAGAAACCTTGCAATTACTTACTCTAAACACTAAGCTTAACCCAAACTATTCTCTTAAAGACCATTTTAAGGACTCAAAGTGGGCTAGATAACCTCTATTTCTAAAGGTTATCACACCCCCAAACTTGAACTGTTACTTGTCCTCAAGTAATGGAAGGGCTTCAAGAGAAAAGAACATAATGCCACAATCAGCACCAGACAGAAACAAGCAGCAGTTATCCTTGACATGACCTTACTATGCACAAATCCCCTTATGCCAAACTTTCACTTTTGCATTATAAGGAGAAGAGTGTAAGGAGTGTGTGATCTAGAATGAACTTAGAAGAATTGAGTTAACTTAGAGTTCCGGATAGTCTTCCTTACCTGACATTACTTCTCTACCCTCACTTCATCAAACAAAGTGAATTTCAGGACCAACCATAGCTCAAGCACTTTAACGTGGGGTAAGGAAAAGCTCTCATTTAGATTCAGAATTTCATTTCCAGCTCTCAAAACTGCTCTCAAAACTAATTTTCACAGAATATGGCTTCACTCTATCATCACCTCACATGCATCCTCTATTATAGGCTTGACCCATTTCTAACTAGTAAAACATGATCAGAAAACTGCACACTGCAAGAGGGCTTAAGTTTGGTTGTAATGTGGCTGAGGTAGGGGTGGAAGACAAATTTATGGAAAGGCTCTGACTAGGTGGAAACAACTGTGCCTTTCTTTTCTAACTGATCTTCAATTCTTTGATCCTCAAAATTTCTCTTTTAACATTAGAGTGCTAGAGTGCTGCCTTAGAGTGTTTTTTTTTTTTTTTTTTTTGAAAATGCAAACTTAAGAACTGATGCTGCCTTATTTAGCAGACTTTTTATTCTCAACAACTTACTTTCCAGGCAGCACCCTCAAACTTATATCTGGACACTTTTTTTTTTTTGAAATGCACAGATAGTTTCACCTAGCATGGGTAGTTGTTGTTTTTCCAGGGTATAGGCTTGTACCTTGGCTTTGTTACAGAAGAATAGATTTCAGGCTCAAGTGGGCTTCAAAACAAAGTTTTTACTTTCAGGTAGGCCAATTAAGCTGAACTGGGATAATAAAAAAAATGAATTTTAAATGCCTCAAGCAAAAATGTGCACAAAACTGACATGCAAAACAGATCAGAAATAGGGCAAACCTTATAAAGTATACACATGAGTGGGACTATCAGTTTCAATAATTGCTGAGGTTCAAAATCTCACAGGTTTATTATTCTTTCTACTCTCCTCACACTGCTATCCTATGGTTAGTGCCTTAAGTCCTTTGGTCATTGAATTTTTGGGTAGATTAGTGTTCAGAGAATCATACATCTCTTCCCTCTAGAGTCTTCTCATCTCCCCAAGCTCTCTGGAATAATGTGTATTGTGTGCAAACAATTTTTTTTTTATTTTTTATTTTTTTTTATTTTATTCAGGGATTTCCACAAGGCAAGATTCAAAACACCAAAGCTATTACTGCTACTTGTCATTAACTTTTCAAAAACATCAAAGCCAATTCCAAATCCCTCCCCCAAACTTTAGATTACTCTTAAGAGAAATCTAAAAGTTTAAGTTAAGGAAATGGCTGGCAACATTGCTGATGAAGGCAAACAACCCAACCAAAACCTAGGACTCCTAACAGAACAAACAAACAGGGACACACGAAAACAAGATAAAACATAAAAACAAAACAAAAGACAAGGTTCAGAAATATCAGGGTAATGATGCTGCAGCATTATGAAGCATAGCTACAGGCTAATCCTTCTTCAGCCTAGTGCTGAGCCTTCTGTTCTCAAAGTTAAGCATCTGCTTTAGGGTTCTCTTGCCAGTGCCTTTGACTTCCTTGGTGATGGCCACTTCTTCCTCCTCAGAATTGGGGGTAGTATGCTTTGCAGAGGCAGGGCTTGCTTGAGCTCCCTTAGCTTTGGCCTTCTTCACAGGCTGATGGGACTGAGTGGATTCAGTATGAGCTTCTTGATCAGAAGGTGCCACTCCACTACTCCCAGCAGCACCTTTTCTTGTTTTCTTAGCAGGCTTGGGCTGCTGAGGCTCTTTGCCTTTTCTTGAAGTGACAGGGGCTTGGGCCTGAGAGGGTGGGGATGGACACCAATCCATTGAATCTTCTTCATTGTCAGGCTCAGCAGTGGGTGGGGTAGGTTCAGGGGTTTGAGTGGATGGTGAATTTGTTCTTTCAAAGGGGAAAGGGGCCAGTAGTTCTCTGGGGAATGGTGGTGGTACAATCATCAATTTGGGATGATCAATTCTGTTGATCTTTTTCTGCCACTGGTACACATTGTTGGCAAAATCATAATACTGTCTCTGCTGTCCCATGTGATACTTGACCAACTCAGTTAATTGATCTACTTTCCTTTCCAAATCTTCATTGTTTCTGTAAGGTTGAACCTGGGGCTTGGAAGTGGCAAACCTGTTAATGGCTTTGACATTCAGAATGCCCTTGTTCACCATGATCTCTTCTCCTTCAAAAATCTCAACTCCATTTCTGATACACAGTTCAGTGATGAGAGATGAGAAGAACAGCCTGTTGCTTCCCTTGAATGCAAACTCTGAAATCTGCTTCTCAATGATCAGCCCCACATTCACCTTCTTGCCACTTAAGATACAGCTTAAGAGTACCAACCTATCTTTATCCACAGTTTCGAGATGAGTGGTTGGTAAAAGCCTATGGTGCAGAAAATGATGCCAAACCTTGGCCAAGGGTTTCAGTGATGGTCTAGCAATCTTCCAAGTACTGTCTCCAACTTCATCGAGCCACTGGGTTTCCCTCTACAGTCAGCTCCTTCATCATAGCGTTCAGTTCCACTTCAGAAATGTCATTCAGCAACCCCTGGTACTCATCTTCTTCACTCTCCCATCCCCACCTCAGATTAATAGAGTTTGCAGAAAAACTCACCTTGATACCTCTCACCATTGAGTGTCTCAGGTCAGTGGAAGTGATATTGGCATAGAATTCTCGGACCAAAGGGACAACAGGGGTTCTCGGGTGCGCTGCAAACTTCTTCCAATTGTTGAGAGTAATGACCTGAGCTACATCAGAGGTGAGGCCATAGTTGGGTTCTTTCTTGATAGCAAACCCCAACTCCAAATGAAACTGCCTCTCTTTGATTTCCTTGTCGAAGCGAGCCTTAGCTTCAGCATCCTTGAAAACCCTAGGAGTGTCAGATTCTGAATCAGACATAACCACTGGGTTCTTGCCCTTGACTCCGATTGACTTTTGCCTCACCATTGAACACTTGAGAATGTGAAGGGGTAAGGGTAGAGAACAGCAAATTTGCGTAGGGGTTGTGGAGAAGGGATGAGTGGTCAGAGCTGGGTGTGGCTTGGAAGTGTAGGTGCACGGTTATAAGAAGGTGATGGAGAGGTGTTTTTGGGAGATTGGAGTGGTTTATGGGGAAGTGGCAGAGAGGGGGTAATGAGAGTGGTAGGTGAGGGTTACGTGGGAAAGGGGAGAAAATTTAATGGGAGAATATTTGCCTTGAAAGTGTCCAATTTCTCCCCCACAATGCAAATAACCGTTACATTTAAATCTGTCCCATGATATTGGGCCTTGCTCTTCTCCAGTCTCAGCCCATTAGCTCTGTGAACCTTGGGCCATTTACAAACTAACCCCCAATTCTGTTAATTCTTATACCCTGGCAAAACTGCACCATACTAACTAAAAAAAAAATATTATCAACAATTAAAAACTCTAGATTAACAAAATAAGCAAGTCAAAAAAAAAAAATTATCTGGGCTGCCTCCCAGTAGCGCTTGGTTTTAAAGTCCTCAGCCTGTCTTTGAAGTCAACTGTCACAAGTCACTTAAGGTGATAGTGGCTTTCATCCTAGCCACTTGATCACCTAAGTATTGCTTCACTCTTTGCCCATTTACTTTGAAAATTCTGCCACTTGAGTCATCCTTGAGATCCACAGCTCCATGGTCATACACTTGGACAATAGTGAATGGGCCTGACCATCTTGATTTTAGTTTCCCTGGGAATAATTTAAGTCTAGAATTAAACAACAAGACTTTCTCCCCCACTTTGAGCTCTCTCTTTTTTATTCTCTTGTCATGCCAAATTTTTGTTTTAGCTTTGTAACTTTCAGCATTTTCATATGAAAACCATCTCAATTCATCTAACTCATTCAACTGCAAAAATCTTGCTTTAGCAGCTTGAGACAAATCCAAATTTAATTTTTTTAGAGCCCAATAAGCCTTATGTTCAAGCTCAATAGGGAGATGGCATGCCTTGCCAAAAACTAGTCTGTAGGGAGACATTCCCAGAGGCGTTTTGAAAGCTGTTCTATAGGCCCATAGAGCATCATCCAAGTGTATGGACCAATCTTTTCTTGACGGATTCACAACTTTCTCAAGTATCCTCTTAATTTTCCTGTTAGAAACTTCAGCTTGCCCATTAGATTGAGGGTGATAGGCAGTGGCTATTTTATGTTTTATGCCATACTTAGCTAGTAAGTTGGTCATAATCTTGTTGCAAAAGTGAGTGCCTTCATCACTAATTAGAGCTCTAGGTGTGCCAAATCTTGTGAAGATGTTTTTATGTAAGAACTTGGTTACCACCTTAGAGTCATTAGTAGATGTAGCCACTGCCTCCACCCATTTTGAAACATAATCAACAGCTACTAACACATATAGATTGCCAAAAGAGGGAGGAAAGGGTCCCATAAAGTCTATGCCCCGAACATCAAATAATTCAACTTCTAAAATATTGGTTAAAGGCATTTCATTTCTGTTGGACAGATTCCCCACTCTTTGGCATTTATCACAATTAAGTGCATAAGTGTGTGCATCTTTGAACAAGGAAGGCCAGAAATAACATGTTTGGAGGACTTTAGCTGCTGTCCTCATGCCTCCATAATGTCCTCCACAGGGTGAGGTATGTAACACCCCATTTTTCGTAAAATGTTTTTATAAAGCTAGTTTTATTTATTTAAAAATGTTGGTTAAGGGCTAAGTGGGATTTTAGCCTAAAAGTCCCTTCTCGTACATGAGCACGCTCGTGCTCATCAGCCAGCAACCCCGTGCTTAAAGTCAGAAGCGTGTTTCTGATTTTAAGTTGAGCACGACCGTGCTCAATAGTAAGCACGCCCGCGCTCAATGCGTGGACCGCGTCTCGCTGACGCTAAGTGGAGCACGACCGTGCTCAATGCTAAGCACGACCGTGCTCAGGTCCGAACGTTATATACGTAAACAGACCCGAGGGTTTGACGTGAAAACCCTGTTTTTGGTGTAGCTGCGGCCAGAACTCCTTCTTGCGCCATTTCTCCTCCGTTCATCGCCGTAGTGGAGTTTTGAGGACCGTTTAGGAGATTAGATTGATCTGCATCATCGTTAATAGGTTCATCATTGGAGTGAGCCGCTTGGGAACGGTACCAATCTGCCAGTAGGATCAGTGTTAGAGCTACCTTCAATCCAGGTATGGGGAGAAGTGGGATTGTACTCATTAGGTAGTGGGTAGTGTAAGGTAACGGGGTTCCCTATGACCCCGGTGTTTAGTATGCATGCTGTTGTAATATGGCAATGAATCTGTGATAGTATGTTTCTGGTTATTGTAGTGTTATATGCCTATGAACATGATGGTTGTTTATACGATGCTATGTTATTGTTATTAACATAATGATGTTGGATGGTTGACTGCTGTTGTTATTACTGTTTGATGAGTATAATGTTGATAAAGTTGTTAATGGAATAATTAAGTTTAATAAACGTGTAAGGTTAGGTGTTTAATCTATTAGAATTTGGTTAGAAGTTGGTTTCTGTTCCTGCCCAGAACAGTGCAGTCGTGCATTGAGCACGACCTTGCTGAACAGGGAGCACGACCGTGCTCCCACTTAAATTCTGGAAAATGGCCGCGCTGCTCAGCACGGCCAAGCTGGTTAAAGAGCACGATCGTGCTGAGTGTGAAGCACGACCGTGCTTCACTTAAAAAGGGCAGCACGCCCTCACGTGTCCAAGCACGACCGTGCTAGGGTCTAAGCACGACCGTGCTGACCCCCTGGACAGTAATTCAATTAAAGGACTTAAGGGGTTTTTAAACCCCATCCCCCTATGATGATAAGTTGAGATAAATAATCAAAGATAGAGATTAGACAACCTGGTTATTAATTATATAAGATAATTAGATAATCAAATGTTAAGTCGGTATCTGTTGGGTTACCGCACGTTGATAAGTTGAAGTCTTGGGTGCTTATAGACCCAAGCATGTTGAGTTGAACCTTGGTGCTTACTGGCCAAGGGAGCCTTGACCCCACGGTTTGGGTCTAAGGTTACGTTGAGTTTGATGTTGAAAGTCTTGGGAGATTCATGGCCCAAGCAAGGAGGTGGTTGAGATTGTTTGTTGTTGTGCCATTTGCATAAAGCATTGGAGTAGTTGATGGGGGAGGTTCGACAAAGGGGAGATCGCCCGAGAGTACGGTGATCTGGCCATCCACGGTAGGTCACCCAAGGTTTGGTGGCCGAGGCCCCCCGTGATGAGGCATCCACGGTTTGATGCATTGGCTATCCATGGGGTTCACCCAAGGTTTGGTGAACTGCCGGTGTTGGTGCTTTTATGGCCAATACGGATATGTAACTCCAAAGTCGTTCATCCTGAGTTAGTTTGGATCCACATGCATAGTTGGAGTAGCGGAGTAGTTGATGCATTGCATAGCATAGCATACTTGATTGTTATGATGCTATTGGATGTTGATGTATGCTTATGTGTATGTTTACCTTGCGTACTATTCCCCTGCTGTTTATATGATTACATGAATCTTACTCCCTGTATTGTTTGTGTTTGGCCTGATCGGCATTTGCAGAGGATGACGAGCAGCCCGGAGAGGAGTGACTCTGAGGAGCCGCCACTCATAGTAGGGTTGTTTTAAGTTTAGATAGTTTGTTTCCAGTTGTATTCCGAGGATTTATTTCCGGAACGGTTATACCAGCTCTGAATTGTGACATCGGGGTTGGGTTATTTATTTGATTATGTTTTTATTTGATTAAACTTATTTTGTTATTTTCCGCGTTGTAAACGAGTTCATGTGGGACTTTTCTACCCATGGACAACTGTTTTATTTAATTCAGTTAAATGTATGTTTTTCTTATTAATTGTTTTATTTTAAATGCCTTATAACATGCGGGGTAGAAGGGTGTCACATTTAGTGGTATCAGAGCAGTTCGACCTTGTTCGGACGTGGTATGAGTCTGTTGTGAGTCTGTTGTGTGACTCTTGTGTAAATTGTCTATACTTGTATAGATAATGATGTTTTAAGTTAGTTGCCTGTAGCTTTTACTCGCTTAAGTTTCTGTATTAAGAGTTGTGTTGGACTTGTACAGGAACTAATGGCCGGTAGAGGACGCAACGATCAGGCGATCGCGGACGCATTGGCACTTCTGGCCAATGCTATCGGGCAGGTTAACCCTAACAACGGTGGGCCAGCTGAGTTCCAGGGACTGGATAAGTTCCAGAGGAACAACCCTCCGTCGTTCAAGGGTGCGTACGATCCGGAAGGAGCTTTGTTGTGGTTGAGGGAGACAGAGAAGATCTTCAGAGCCATGGATTGTAACGATCAGCAGAAGCTCATCTTTGCTACCTTCATGCTGACAGAGGAGGCTGAGCACTGGTGGGATAACTGCAGGCAGAGGATGCAGGCTGAGGGCACAGCGGTTACATGGGCTGTGTTCAGGCAGAGGTTCCTGGAGAAGTACTTTCCAGCGGATATCAGAGACAAGAAGGAGATGGAATTCTTGTCTTTGAGACAGGGGTCGCTGTCAGTCGGTGACTATGCGGCCAAGTTTGAGGAGCTGGCTAGGTACTACACTCCCTACCAGCATGAGACGGATGACCGTTCGAAGTGTGTGAAGTTTGAGGCTGGGCTCCGACCAGAGATCAAGCAGGCCATCAGCTACCAGGAGATCAGAGTCTTCCCTATTCTGGTCAACAAGTGCAGGATCTATGAAGATGCCAGCCAATTCAGGGTTGCTAGTTCCAAAGGGTCAGATAGCCAGAGTGGCAAGAGGACTGATCATAGGGACAAGGGTAAGCAGAGGTATGCTCCGACCGGCAGAGATTTCAAGCAGAGTGGTAAGAAGCCACAGTTTCAGCAGGATGGGTTTAGAGGCGGGTTCTCTAACGTCTCTAGGCCCATGAGGTGTGGCAAGTGTGGTGCTACGGATCACTACTCGTCTCAGTGCAAGGAGACGCAAGTGATCTACTTCAGATGCGGCAAACCAGGACACATCAGCCGAGACTGTGAAGGAGCCAAGGTCGAGCCTCCCAGCACCGGCAAGAATCAGAAGTCTCAAGCCAACCGACTGAAGACCACTGGAAGAGTCTTTACTCTTAGTGGAGCTGAAGCCTCCGAGTCTGATGACTTGATTCAAGGTACATGTTTTATAGATGGGACTCGATTAACTGTGTTGTATGATTCGGGTGCTACTCATTCATTCATATCACATGATAGGGTCAAGAGTCTTGAATTGCCTGTTACCTTCCTTGAGTATGATTTGTTGGTTTCTACACCTACAAATAAACCTGTTTCTACTTCTTATGCATGCAAGAACTGTCATATAGTTATAAATGATAGGACATTCATTGCTGATCTTGTATGCTTACCTTTGAAAGGCCTGGATATTATTCTGGGTATGGACTGGTTATCTTCCAACCATGTCCTCCTCAACTGTTTTGACAAAACCTTGATTTTTGGAACTCCAAAGGAGTCTAAGAATCCGGACCTTCTCTCTGCCAGCCAAGTTCAAACTTCAATGAAAGACGAAGCCCAAGTATACATGATGTTAGCTTCCCTGGAAATAGAGAGCAGCCCTCCTGATGTCGCCAGCTTGCCTGTTGTGCGAGAATTTCCTGAAGTGTTTCCGGGGGATGTTTACAACTTACCCCCAGAGAGAGATGTTGAGTTTACCATAGATTTAGTGCCTGGCACCGGGCCAATCTCCATAGCACCCTATAGAATGTCTCCTCTAGAGCTAGCTAAGTTGAAAGAACAGTTGGAGGACCTGATGAAGAAGCAGTTCATTAGGCCGAGTGTGTCTCCGTGGGGAGCACCTGTGTTGTTGGTGAAGAAGAAGGATGGTAGTATGAGGTTGTGTGTCGACTTTCGACAGCTCAACAAGGTGACCATAAAGAATCGGTATCCCCTCCCTAGGATTGATGATCTTATGGACCAGTTGATGGGCGCTTGCGTCTTTTCAAAGATAGATTTGAGATCAGGATACCATCAGATTCGAGTTAAGTCCGAGGACATCCCGAAGACAGCGTTTAGGACGCGATATGGTCACTATGAGTACTTGGTTATGCCTTTCGGTGTGACCAATGCTCATGCGGTCTTCATGGACTACATGAACAAGACCTTCCACCCTTACTTGGATAAGTTCGTGGTGGTGTTTATAGATGACATCTTAGTGTACTCCAAGAGTAAGGAGGAACATGAGGAACACCTGAGGGTTGTCTTGCAGACCCTTAAGGAGAAGCAGTTGTATGCTAAGTTGTCTAAGTGTGAGTTCTGGTTAGAGGAAGTGAGCTTCTTAGGACATGTCATCTCTAAGGGTGGCATAGCGGTGGACCCAGCTAAAGTAGAGACGGTGCTCCAGTGGGAAGCGCCAAAGTCTGTAACTGAGATTAGGAGTTTCTTGGGGTTAGCCGGGTATTATAGGCGGTTTATAGAAGGTTTCTCTAAGATAGCTTTACCCTTAACCCGTCTCACCAAGAAAGGACAGTTGTTTGTGTGGGACTCTAAGTGTGAAGAGAGTTTCCAAACCCTTAAGAATAGGTTGACATCAGCACCAGTGTTAGTTTTGCCAGATCCTAGTGAACCCTTCGTAGTTTACTGCGATGCTTCTAAGCAAGGGTTAGGTGGTGTGCTGATGCAGAATGGTAAGGTAGTAGCTTATGCTTCTAGGCAGTTGAAAACCCATGAGAAGAACTACCCTACCCATGACCTAGAGTTAGGAGCTGTGGTATTTGCCTTAAAGATCTGGAGGCATTACCTATATGGAGCGAGGTTTGAGGTCTTTAGCGATCATAAGAGTTTGAAGTATCTCTTTGATCAAAAAGAGTTGAACATGAGGCAGCGTAGGTGGATGGAGTTTTTAAAGGATTATGACTTCGAGCTGACCTATCACCCAGGAAAGGCCAATGTGGTGTCCGATGCCTTGAGTAGGAAAATCCTGCATGTCTCCGCTTTGATGGTTAGGGAGATGGATTTGATTGAGGAATTTAGAGACCTTAGTCTAGCTTGTGAGTTTACCCCTAAGAGTATTAGGCTTGGTACCTTGAAGGTTACCAACAGTTTGATGGATGAGATTAGAGAGGGTCAGAAGTTAGACAAGTTTCTCTTAGACCAGCGAGATTTGCTCGCTCAGGGTAGAGACCTAAGTTTTAAGGATGGCAGTGATGGCATCTTGAGGTTTAAGGATAGAGTTTGTGTGCCTGATGTTCCTGAGCTTAGGAAGTTGATCTTAGAAGAAGGTCATAGGAGTGGATTGAGTGTGCACCCAGGTGCCACTAAGATGTATCAGGACCTTAAGAGGATGTTTTGGTGGCCTAGGATGAAAAAGGATGTAGCTGAGTTTGTGTATGCGTGCCTAGTATGTCAGAAGGCTAAGATAGAGCACCAAAGGCCTTCAGGTAAGTTGCAACCTTTGAGTATCCCAGAGTGGAAATGGGATAGCATCTCCATGGATTTTGTGTCTGGACTCCCTAGGACTCCAGCTGGTTTTGAGGCTATATGGGTTGTTGTGGATAGACTGACTAAGTCTGCCCATTTCATTCCGATGAACATGGAGTATCCATTGGAGAAATTGGCTAAGCTGTACATCAAAGAGATAGTTAGGCTTCATGGTGTACCTTCTAGCATAGTTTCAGATAGAGACCCGAGGTTTACCTCTAGGTTTTGGAATAGTTTGCAAGAGGCTTTAGGGACAAAGCTTAGGCTTAGTTCAGCTTACCACCCACAGACTGATGGGCAGTCTGAGCGGACCATCCAGTCCTTAGAGGACTTGTTGAGGGCTTGTGTGTTAGAACAGTCTGGAAGTTGGGACAAGTTTTTGCCCCTAATAGAGTTCACCTACAACAACAGCTTCCATTCCAGCATTGGGATGGCACCTTATGAAGCTCTGTATGGGAGGAGATGTAGGACACCCTTGTGTTGGAGTGAACCTAGTGATAGTGTGGTGCTAGGGCCAGAGATAGTCCAGGAAACAACAGAAAAGATCAGGTTAGTTCAGGAAAAGATGAGAGTTGCACAGAGTAGGCAGAAGAGTTACCATGATAAAAGGAGGAAGGCGCTCGAATTCCAGGAAGGTGATCATGTATTCTTGAGAGTTACCCCGACGACTGGGGTTGGTAGAGTGATGAAGGCGAGGAAACTTACTCCGAGGTTCATTGGTCCTTACCAAATCCTTAAAAGAGTCGACGAAGTCGCCTACCAAATAGCCTTGCCACCGTTCTTGTCAAATCTCCACAATGTTTTTCATGTGTCTCAACTCAGGAAGTACATTCATGACCCTAGTCACGTGATAGTTCCCGATACAATACAGTTAAAAGAGAACTTGACATTTGAGGTGTTACCCCTTCGAGTCGAAGATAGGAGGGTGAAGCAGCTAAGAGGCAAGGAGATTCCCTTGGTTAAAGTAGTTTGGAGCGGGGCAACTGAGGAAAGCGCTACCTGGGAGCTCGAAAGTCAGATGATGGAGACGTATCCGCATCTTTTCGTTTGAGGTACGTAGAAATTTCGAGGACGAAATTTTTATAAGGGGGGTGGAATTGTAACACCCCGTTTTTCGTAAAATGTTTTTATAAAGCTAGTTTTATTTATTTAAAAATGTTGGTTAAGGGCTAAGTGGGATTTTAGCCTAAAAGTCCCTTCTGGTACATGAGCACGCTCGTGCTCATCAGCCAGCAAGCCCGTGCTTAAAGTCAGAAGCGTGTTTCTGATTTTAAGTTGAGCATGACCGTGCTCAATAGTAAGCACGCCCGTGCTCAATGCGTGGACCGCGTCTCGCTGACGCTAAGTGGAGCACGACCGTGCTCAATGCTAAGCACGACCGTGCTCAGGTCCGAACGTTATATACGTAAACAGACCCGAGGGTTTGACGTGAAAACCCTGTTTTTGGTGTAGCTGCGGCCAGAACTCCTTCTTGCGCCATTTCTCCTCCGTTCATTGCCGTAGTGGAGTTTTGAGGACCGTTTAGGAGATTAGATTGATCTGCATCATCGTTAATAGGTTCATCATTGGAGTGAGCCGCTTGGGAACGGTACCAGTCTGCCAGTAGGATCAGTGTTAGAGCTACCTTCAATCCAGGTATGGGGAGAAGTGGGATTGTACTCATTAGGTAGTGGGTAGTGTAAGGTAACGGGGTTCCCTATGACCCCGGTGTTTAGTATGCATGCTGTTGTAATATGGCAATGAATCTGTGATAGTATGTTTCTAGTTATTGTAGTGTTATATGCCTATGAACATGATGGTTGTTTATACGATGCTATGTTATTGTTATTAACATAATGATGTTGGATGGTTGACTGCTGTTGTTATTACTGTTTGATGAGTATAATGTTGATAAAGTTGTTAATGGAATAATTAAGTTTAATAAACGTGTAAGGTTAGGTGTTTAATCTATTAGAATTTGGTTAGAAGTTGGTTTCTGTTCCTGCCCAGAACAGTGCAGTCGTGCATTGAGCACGACCGTGCTGAACAGGGAGCACGACTGTGCTCCCACTTAAATTCTGGGAAATGGCCGCGCTGCTCAGCACGGCCAAGCTGGTTAAACAGCACGATCGTGCTGCTGAGCACGACCGTGCTGAGTGTGAAGCACGACCGTGCTTCACTTAAAAAGGGCAGCACGCCCTCACGTGTCCAAGCACGACCGTGCTAGGGTCTAAGCACGACCGTGCTGACCCCCTGGACAGTAATTCAATTAAAGGACTTAAGGGGTTTTTAACCCCATTCCCCTATGATGATAAGTTGAGATAAATAATCAAAGATAGAGATTAGACAACCTGGTTATTAATTATATAAGATAATTAGATAATCAAATGTTAAGTCGGTATCTGTTGGGTTACCGCACGTTGATAAGTTGAAGTCTTGGGTGCTTATAGACCCAAGCATGTTGAGTTGAACCTTGGTGCTTACTGGCCAAGGGAGCCTTGACCCCACGGTTTGGGTCTAAGGTTACGTTGAGTTTGATGTTGAAAGTCTTGGGAGATTCATGGCCCAAGCAAGGAGGTGGTTGAGATTGTTTGTTGTTGTGCCATTTGCATAAAGCATTGGAGTAGTTGATGGGGGAGGTTCGACAAAGGGGAGATCGCCCGAGAGTACGGTGATCTGGCCATCCACGGTAGGTCACCCAAGGTTTGGTGGCCGAGGCCCCCCGTGATGAGGCATCCACGGTTTGATGCGTTGGCTATCCATGGGGTTCACCCAAGGTTTGGTGAACTGCCGGTGTTGGTGCTTTTATGGCCAATACGGATATGTAACTCCAAAGTCGTTCATCCTGAGTTAGTTTGGATCCACATGCATAGTTGGAGTAGCGGAGTAGTTGATGCATTGCATAGCATAGCATACTTGATTGTTATGATGCTATTGGATGTTGATGTATGCTTATGTGTATGTTTACCTTGCATACTATTCCCCTGCTGTTTATATGATTACATGAATCTTACTCCCTGTATTGTTTGTGTTTGGCCTGATCGGCATTTGCAGAGGATGACGAGCAGCCCGGAGAGGAGTGACTCTGAGGAGCCGCCACTCATAGTAGGGTTGTTTTAAGTTTAGATAGTTTGTTTCCAGTTGTATTCCGAGGATTTATTTCCGGAACGGTTATACCAGCTCTGAATTGTGACATCGGGGTTGGGTTATTTATTTGATTATGTTTTTATTTGATTAAACTTATTTTGTTATTTTCCGCGTTGTAAACGAGTTCATGTGGGACTTTTCTACCCATGGACAATTGTTTTATTTAATTCAGTTAAATGTATGTTTTTCTTATTAATTGTTTTATTTTAAATGCCTTATAACATGCGGGGTAGAAGGGTGTCACAAGGTATGACAGTGTTGGAGGATGCCTTTTTGCTCCTCCTCTGTTGCACACTTCCTCAGTATTTGATCTGGGCAGATCTTGTATAAGATGGGGTCATCCCACAGATATTGTCTCACAATGTGAAGAAACTTCTTCCTCTTCTGATAGTTCAGGTCAATGGCAATAACTCTGCTTGCTAGGAAGTTTGCTAAATCAGCATACCAAGGGGAAACAGCTTCGTGTACAGCTAACAGCTTTTCATCAGGAAAGGAATCTTGTAACATGTGATTGGACCCCAAATCACCTTCTAGTTGCAACCTAGATAAGTGATCAGCCACTTGATTTTCCACTCCCTTTTTATCTCTTATTTCCATATCAAATTCTTGCAACAAAAGTACCCATCTTATTAGCCTAGGCTTTGCATCCTTTTTGGCAATTAGGTACTTGATGGCTGAGTGATCTGTATAAACAATGACTTTGGTTCCCACTAAGTATGACCTGAACTTTTCAAAGGCAAACACCACTGGTAGTAATTCTTTCTCTGTTGTGGTGTAGTTCAGCTGAGCATCAATTAGAGTTTTGCTTGCATAATAGATGGAATGAAAGATCTTTCCTTGCCTCTGCCCAAGCACAGCTCCTATTGCATAATCACTTGCATCACACATCAATTCAAAAGGTTTTTCCCAATCAAGTGCCACAATGACAGGTGCAGTGATTAGGGCCTGCTTCAGAGTTTCAAATGCCCTTAAACAGCTGTCATCAAATTCAAATGCTGCCTCATGCTGCAGCAACTGGCACAGAGGTTTGGAAATTTTTGGAAAATCTTTTATGAATCTTCTGTAAAATCCTGCATGCCCCAAAAAACTTCTCACTCCTTTCACATTTTTGGGAGGGGGTAGTTTTTCAATGACTTCCACCTTGGCTCTGTCAACTTCCATTCCTTTCTTGGAGATCTTGTGCCCTAGGACAATACCTTCTTGTACCATGAAATGGCAATTTTCCCAGTTTAGCACTAGGTTGGTTTCTTCACACCTTTCTAATATCTGCTCCAAATTTGTCAGACAATCATGGAATGATTCTCCAAACACTGAGAAATCATCCATGAAAATTGATAGCGTGAATCCGCAAGTGTACGGCTTCGTCGTCAAGTAATAAAAAGATCGAACCCACAGAGACCGTGATCTTAAATAACAATTAATTATTAAATCAATTTAACTAAACTATATATAAAAAGATTTGGAAAAGATTTGGTTTTTAAAATAAAGATTAACTAACAAATCAAATATCTAAAACGAAATCAGTTAAAAATCGCAATCAAATCTAATATGGTGTTTTTCAAATTAAAAGATATTTCCAGGAATTGGGTTACCAACAAGACTGCTTATGCTACTAAATTGACTACTCCTCTTGTTAATTATCAGGATTGCTTTGAAGGTGAATTTATCCTAATAAAGTTACTGTTCCCTCTCGAGATACAAGAACCGTGCCCAATTAAACCAACCCCTACTCTCGTGGTAATTGTATTTAAATTGAACCCATTACGATTTGTGACAATTCAATGAACCCTCGAAGGACCGCTTCTAACTCTCGTGATTTAAGTCCTAAGTTCAATTCCTATAGATCCAATACCTAAGTTCACCACTAGGTTCATCCTCAGAGTATCTATGACATGCAAATAAGTGCGCACCAAATTTACAAGTAATTCATGCAATAGGAATTAAATCGAAAGCAAATTGAAATTAACAAGAAGTAAAACGTCTATTCATCACATAAAACGAGTCTTGGGCATAGCCCCAATTCCTAGAAATAAAACGACTACTCACACATTGCCATGTTCATAGCAACGTTGAATAACAAAAACATTAAAATCCTAAGAGAAGAGAAGAAATTGAGAAGAAGAGAAATCCTAAAATTAAACCTAAGGTAGCAGCCAAGAGGTACCTATTTTCGAGCCTAATTCCCCTATTTATAGTGTAGGTTAACTTGGGATTAAATCAATTACAAATCAGATCAAAAACAAATCCCAAAATCCCAGATTTTACGCGTCACGGCCGTGACGGCTGTCAGGGCCAGGCCATGACAGCTTCTGCTTAGTGAATTCTTGTGCTGATGGTCTGTCATGGCCATGATGTCTGTCACGGCCAGGCCGTGATGTCTGTCACGGCCATGATGGCTGTCACGGCTAGGCCGTGACAGCTTCTGACTTGCACTTTCTTCTTTTTTCTTCAGTCCCACGCGATCACGGCCGTGATGGTTGTCACACCCAGGCCGTGATGGTCTCTGCTTTGCTCATTTTCCTTGCTTTTCAAGCTCCATCTTCATACAAACTCCGATTCAACTGGATTTGATTATTTTAATCATGAATTCCTGCACACAAACACCACAGAACCACCTTACCCGTTCTAAGGTAAAAACTAACAAAAATCAAATTAAATATGCCTAAACTATATGAAAATGCATGCAAAATGACAAGGAAATATGAGGTGAAATCATACTCATCAAAAATCTCCACAGATTTTTCTATCAAGTCTGAAAAAATAGCCATCATGCATCTTTGGAATGTGGCAGGGGCATTACACAACCCAAATGGCATCCTTCTATATGCAAAAGTTCCATAAGGACATGTGAAAGTAGTCTTCTGTTGATCATCAGGGGCAATAGCTATTTGATTGTAGCCTGAATATCCATCCAAAAAACAATAGAATTCCTTTCCTGCCAATCTATCCAGCATCTGATCTATGAAAGGAAGTGGGAAATGGTCCTTTCTAGTGGCCTTGTTTAGCTTTCTATAATCCATGCAGATTCTCCATCCTGTAACTGTTCTTGTTGGAATTAACTCATTCTTGTCATTTGTGACAACAGTGACTCCTCCTTTCTTTGGCACACATTGGATTGGACTAACCCACACACTGTCTGAAATTGGATAAATGATGCTTGCATCCAACCATTTAATAATCTCTTTCTTCACAACTTCTTTCATGATAAGATTTAATCTCCTTTGATTTTCAATACTGTTCTTGGCCTCATCTTCCAAAAGGATTTTATGCATGCATAATGTGGGGCTAATTCCTTTGATATCTGTTATTTGCCAACCAATAGCTTTTGTATGCTTCTTGAGTACCTCTATCAAGTGTAATTCTTGAGCTGAAGTCAACCCTGCTGAGATGATGACTGGTAAATGGTTTCCTTCAGCCAAATACACATATTTGAGATGTGTAGGAAGCTGCTTCAATTCCAAGATAGGGGGTTTCACTATTGAGGGAACATTTTCCTTTATATCAGTAGGTTGCACTCCCAAAGGTTCATACTTCCTGAACCATCTAGGATGCGGTTTCTGCTCACTGCTCGGTTCAACACCTTTATTGGCACCTTCTTCTTCATCAGAGAGCATATATGCTTCCTTGGCTAGATGGTTGTGATCTTTCATTAGCTGCCTGTGCACCAAAGAATCCAAATGTTGGATCAGAGAACACTCTTCTGCTGCTTCATCAAGGTATTTTAAAGCATTCAGAACATTGAATTTTACTTCTTGGTCATTCACCCTCATAGTTAACTCTCCTTTTTGTACATCTATCAGAGTTCTCCCTGTTGCTAGGAAGGGTCTTCCAAGGATTATAGGCACTTCCTTGTCAGCTTCAAAATCCAGAATAATAAAGTCCATAGGAAAAACAAACTTGTCAACCTTTATAAGCACATCTTCAATTTTTCCTTCTGGGTAAGCTATAGATCTATCTACCAACTGTAGTGTGACAGTGGTCGGCCTTGCATCTCCTATTCCCAGCTGCTGAAAAACAGACTTGGGCATCAAATTTATGCTAGCTCCCAAATCACATAGGGCCTTTCCTTTATACGAGTCTCCTATGGAACAAGGAATAGTGAAACTGCCAGGATCCTTCATTTTTGGGGGCACTTTGTTTTGCAACATGAGACTGCACTCCTTTGTCATAGCTACTGTTTCAAATTCACCTAGACTTTTTCTCTTTGACAACACATCTTTCATATACTTAGCATAATTGGGCATTTGTTGGAGAGCTTCCATCAAAGGAACATTGATGTGCAGCTGCTTCAGTATCTCCAGAAATTTGCCAAATTTCTTGTCTTGGTTTGCCTTTTTCAATCTGTGAGGGAATGGTGGTGGCGGTCTGTCCTGTGTGACTTTAGGGGCATCTTGCTTAGTAGATTCTTGTTCTGTCCCTGACTGCTCGTCATCAACTCTAGAAGAGGCTATCTTCTTAGGTGTACTTGTGGCTTCATCAATCTTCTGTTCAGGTCCAAGTAATTCCTTCCCACTTCTGAGATTTATAACCTTGCATTGCTCCTTTCCCTTGTCAGTAGGAGTTTCAGTTGTGCTGGGCAAGGTTCCTGCTGGCCTTGAGTTTATAGCAGTGGCTAATTGTCCCATCTAAGTTTCTAAATTCCTCATAACAGCTCCTTGATTTTGAAACTGAGTTTGAGTGTGAGTCATAAATGCCTTCAGTATGGCTTCAAGTGAAGTGTCCTGGCTTGCACTTTGAGATGGCTGTTGTTGTTGAGCAGGAAATCCTGGTGGTTGAGTTGCTTTGTTAGCATTACTAGAGCTTCCAAGTGCTGACTGAGTATTATTCCAAGAAAAATTTGGGTGTTGCTTCCACCCTGCATTATAAGTGTTGGAGTAAGGGTTGAAATTTTTGTTGAAATTACCAACATAATTCACTGAGGCTGGATTGTTGGGGCATTCTTCAAACAGATGACCTTCTCCACAGTACACACACGAGATTGCATTCACTGTGTCCTTACCCATGTCCACCATACTCTGCTCTGCTATGGAAGGTTGTGCAGTTGCTGGACTGTGTGCAGTAGTGAGGTTCTTTAGCATATGAGAAATTGTTGACAGTTGAGCTGACAGTGCAGTGACTTCACTTACTTCATGCATTCTCCCTGTTCCTTTTGGAGCATTCACTCTTGTAGTGGGCCATTGGTAACTGTTTGCAACTATACTTTCTATCAGTTCATGACACTCATTATAGGATTTGGTCAACAAAGCTCCTCCAGATGAGGCATCAAGCATCACTCTTGTAGCTGGAGTTAATCCATTGAAAAATGTTTCTATCTGAATACAGAAGGGTATCCCATGATGTGGACACTTTCTCAGCAGATCTTTAAACCTTTCCCAAGATTCATATAAAGGCTCATCATCAAGTTGCCTGAATGAGGTTATGTCATTCCTCATCCTGGCATTTTTGATTGAGGGAAAATACTTTGTCAGAAACTTTTCAGCTAACCTATTCCATGTAGTGATGGAATTAGGTTCCAATGAGTTCAACCAAGCCTTGGCTCTATCTTTCAGTGAATAGGGAAACAATCTGAGCTTGAAAGCATCTTCACTTACACCAGGATTTTTGAAATTACTTGCTACCTCTAGGAACTGCCTCAAGTGCAGGTGAGGATCTTCAGTTGGTAGACCACCAAATTGTCCCACAGTTTGCAACATCTGGAACATCATTGGCTTGAATTCAAAATGCTGAGTTGTAATCTCAGGCCTCACAATTCCAGTGTTCATGGTACACGGATCAAACACAGCATATTCCCTGATAGATCTATCCTTGTCATTTGCCATTTCAATCATATCAGGTTGATCCTCTTCTTCATGAAGTAAATTAGCCATGTAGCCTAGATCTGAGTGTTGGGCTCGAGCTTTGTTTTCTCTGCTTTGCTTTCTTAGTCTTCTAGCTGTCTTTTCAATCTCAAGATCAAGTTGGAATTCAGGTGCTCCTTTTCCACACATGCAGTACAAAAGCCTACTGTTGAAGAATACACAACCAGTAGAATTAAAAACACAACTAACTAGATTAACTAGTTTAAAAACTTATAAAAATTAGCACCATTCAATCCCCGACAACGGCGCCAAAAACTTGTTGCTAAAAATGTGCAATGTGCAAGTATACACAATCAACCAAGTAATATAATGATAAAAGATCGTTCCCACGAGGATTGGAGGGTAATTTTTAAAGTCTTTAAGTAGTTAATCAAGTTAGGTAACCTTGAGGGCAAATAGGATCACAAAACAACTAGCAAAAATAAATGGAATATTCTGAACTTTTGTCAATTATAAGTGACTGAAATAAGGTGAAGTTAAATGAAATGAAGGGTATGTGATTCTGTAATAAAAATAAGCTAGGAATATAATCACTTATAAGTCCTGTGATGTCATACATGCTCTTAAATGCTGCAGCAATGGTTCCAGAGAATAAAAGTTAATGTGTTTTCCAACACTTTTTAAGATAAGCTTCATTAATTGTTCCTTATTCCTAAGCCAAAATTAATTACGCTTATCTACAGTTCAAATATCTCAGCTAACCTATGAGTTTGATGAATATTCCTATTCACTTCAAGGTAATTTAATTTCCCAATTAATTACTCAACTCATATTAACTCAAGGGTTCCATTTATTAATGTCTTCCAACATTAATAAACTTGAGCTGTTAAATAAGTTGATCACTCTTATTTTCTAGCAATTAATCATGCAAATCACTTGGTCAAATTGCTGCAAAACAAATTTCACCTGTAATTCATCACATTCATTACAAGATCATCACATTCCTAGCTCAAAGGACTTAGCTCATGATAGAAATGAAAATGAAATAGAACATATTATAAAATAAAGTAAATGATAGATCCATTACAAGCTAGAAGTTCAAAAAAGGGAAGTTAAAAGACTGAAGAATGAGTCACCACGCTCTTCCAAGCTTGGCTCCACACTATCATAGCTTCCTAATTTCCTCTTGGCTTGGCTTCCTCTCAGCAGCTTGTAAAATTGTAATAAGCTAAGAGTCTCTGTGTAAAAAACTCCTCTGGCTGCGTGCATGCCAATTCCTTTTATACTGATTCCCTTTAGGGTAAAAACCCTTGGCTCGTGCACCTCTCTTGCATCAGGGGACCAAAAAGTAATAATAAGACAAAACATGTCCCCTTTGGCCCAAAAAGGAATATTTACAATACTTAATGCATGGCCCAAAATAAAAAGAAGTACAGAGACCACAATATTTGTTCTAATACTATGCACGTTGAGTACATTAATGCCATGGGTCCACTTCTTCCTCTAGTCAGCTTAAATTGATGTTGACTTCTTCTTGGTTGACTGCTGAACCTCATTCCAAGCTGTAGCACTCTGCAGCATAGACATCAGCTCTGCTTCTTCCTTAAGCTCCTGTTTATATCACAAAGCTCACAAGCACCATTAAACATAAACTTTCCAGATTCCAGCTGTTTTCAAGAAAACCATGCAATTACTTACTCTAAACACTAAGCTTAACCCAAACTATTCTCTTAAAGACCATTTTAAGGACTCAAAGTGGGCTAGATAACCTCTATTTCTAAAGGTTATCAGCTTTGCTTTCATAACTCCTGCCCAACATTCATTAGATACATCGGTTTCTATAATAATTAGATTATCATCCGAAGACCCTGGCATATTAATTTCATCTTTTCAATAATTGCTTCCTCTTCATCGGCCCATGACCAAAAAGCATTTTTTTTCTTTAATTTCTATTGAACTATCTTCCTTTCTGCTACAAGATTCTTTATAAAACCTTTATTTGAAATATACGTCAGTAATCCAAGAAACCTTTGTAATTCCTTTTTATCTTTTAATTTGGTTGGAAAATTTTGTAATTTTTCTAACATGTGCATTTGCATTATTATTTTTCCCTTCTCAATTTCTAATCCCAAATAATTAATTTTATTTTGAGCTAATACAACTTTTTTTCTTACTTAAGACTACTCCATGCTCCAGATATCTATTAAGTACTAATGCTACTTTATTAAAATGATCATCTAAATCTTTATTAGCAAAAATCAATATATCACAACCAACATGTGGTTGGTCCAAGTGGTAAGGGACTTGGGCACCTTAAGCAAGTGATCAGGGGTCTGAATCCTGGCTCTTCTGTATGGAGAAAACCTGGTTGGGAGGGGAGAACCCACATTGTGTGCCCAACAAGTTCCCCAATGGAGATTAGTCACTGCTAATGGTGGTGGATACTTCGCACCTATGTTATGGTTACAAAAAAAAAATCAATATATCATCAATATAAATAAGACAAAAATCTTTAAATTTAGAGTCCATTCTTCGTTGAAAGATTCCTGGTGACTATTTCATTCCCATTGGAAGTACATTCCATTCATATTGACCCTGAAAACAACTGAATGCTATTAATGCTTTAGATTCCCTAGATAATTGTATCTGATAAAATCCTGATTTACAATCAAATATACTAAACCAGTTCATATTTTCACTCTTTCAATAATTAAATACTTTAATGGAGGAAAATAAGCATCACCTTCCATTGCATCATTCATCTGCTTATAGTTGATCACACTAGTGCAGGAAGCATTTTTGACAGCTGTTAGAATTGACTTGTAACGTCGGTTTCGAAGGCCACGTTACTTTAGTCGATGTTACAAGTTTAATAACGTCGGTTTTCCTACCGCTGTTACAAGTTAACATATAACATCGGTTCTATGGAAACCGCCTTTAAAAGTAGTGGATTGACTGATCAAAACATGCTACAAGTTAACTTGATACAGCGGTTCTGGGTATAACCGTTGTTACAAGTCAACTTGTAACAGCGGTTCTTTACAAAACCGTTGTTACAAGTTAACTTGTAACAGCGGTAGTTGGTAGAGTGTCCATATATTCATCTTTTATCCTCTCCATGAGGTTGCTGGTGGCGAAAGTTTTGAGGGTTCAAAGTTTAATTCTTGTTTTATTACTATCTTTTCTAATTATTTTTATTTTAGTAATTCTTCTAACTCTTTTCTGGTTATACATTTATTATTTTCTTCATCTTCTAACAGTTTTTTCTAACTGATGAAGGACTTCTCTAATATTTTCAATATCTTAATTTTCATCCACTTCCTTACCTTTACTTATATTATTTAGTGTATCGCTTATATTATTTATTTCACTTTGTCTTTTTTGTATTCTATTATAAGTATAATTTGCAATTTTTTTGGTATTTTCTTTTAGTTGGATAATATTTTTAGTAGTCTCTTTCATTATTTTTTCTATTTCTTCGAATTTTATTGTTATTTCTTCAGATAACCCCATTATTATATTGTTTTATTATTATATTATTATTTCTTGTCTTTTATGATTTTTGTCTTTTATGATAGGAAGTATGGGGTTGGGTGTTGGGGTTTGTGTCAAATTTCTTAACTCTAATGGCAATGTATGAGGATGGACTGACTCTATTAGTCATATTGTCATTTTTCCTCTTCGGTCCTGATTTCCTTTTTTCTAAATTATTAAATAACTATTCACAAATTGAATGGTTAAAATTCGTTCGAATTCGTATGGTATGTTTTTTTGGTAACGAATGCATAACCGGTGTTTTTTTTTTCCAATAGAGAAATGCTGCTTGGTGCGAAGATAGATTCGTAAGAGGCATACAAATGACGTGCCGTGGTATTTTTTGTTTGTTTTAAATAGATTATTTTATTAAAATATAAACCAGAAAAAAGGTAAATTAGGATTGGACCGCATCCTTCTCTATCTGCTCCTTCATCCGTCGTATTCCGCTCGGGTCTCCAGTCACACTTCGTCTTTCTTCTTCGCCGCTATGGGGTTGTCGCCTCCTCTGTCGTTGTTTGCTTGCTACTTCACCAGTCGTCCTTTACAGATTGGCATTGAAGACGTTAGGACAAAGGTTATGCCTCAGCCCAATTTATGTTCAGTCACCAGGAAATTCTCGTTGAGGAGACAAAAGCTAGTGGGCAGTAAGCAGATGTGCAACGTGCAAAAATGCATAGACTCTAGATAAATTTCTTGTTATAAACAAAGATTATCAATCAAATATTTAGTCTTGCAGAAATTAAAGATGCATATCTATACAAGGTTAATGTCCATAGCTTCATATTACTCCCCAGAGCCAAAACTGTGATTTAGGTTCAATGTTAACCAAGGAGGAAAAAAACCACATAAAAGGGAATGTTAGCTGGTCAAAGGAGGAAGACTAAACTTGTCTACAATGATCCAGAAGCTTTGAAAAGTCAAAGACTTAGCCCTTAAGGAATTGCCAACTTATAGTTAGTGTTTTAATTCAATTTGAACTTCTCTTTTGAAAAGTCAATACTTAGTTATTAAGAAATTGACAACTCATGCCTAAGAGTTTTAGTTCAATTTGAACTTCTCTTCAATAGTTGACGGTCAAAACAAGGAATTGACCATGGGGCTTATAAATACGGTATTGGTCACTTTGTTGTAGTATTTGTTCTTGTGAAAGAGTTTGAGAAACTTGTAATAGGGAAGCTCCAACGAGTTCCCTCTCTAAAACTTGTATTTGGTCATTAACAAAGGCCAAGCTTTGTGAGTGAAATAGAAATTCTGTTTGTGTTCAAAATCATTTCATAGAGTGTTCTTTTCATTCTCTCCATATTCTTCTATCAAGGCAAATTTCGTTGCCAACATCTGGTATCAGAGCCAGATTGAAACAAGATGGCATCAAGTTCAAGCACGGGAGCAACCCAACTTCAACAAGTGCAATAAAAAATTTTCAAGTTTGATGGAAGATCAAACTTTGCTATGTGGAAACGTTTAATGGAGCTATGTTTAAAAACTAGTGGCTTTGGAGAAATTTTGGAGAAAGGTTTTGTTGAACCAACAGATGGAGAAAAATCAAAGGCTGATATGAAGCAAGTAGACAAAGATCGTCTACTCAATGAAAAAGCTTTGTTTCTAATATGTCAATCGGTGGAGCTGCCCGTTCTTGAGAAAATTTTCCATGCTAAAATTGCAAAGGAGGCTTGGGAAATTTTGCTCAAAACATATGAAGGAGCTGACCCAATTAAACGGACAAGGTTGCAAGGCTTAAAACGACAGTTTGAGCTGATGGAACAACGCAAGGATGAAAGTATTCGTGATTATTTTTCACGAATGGATAGGCTGGTCAACGATATGAAGAATAATGGAGATGACATCACGGAGAAAGAAATCATGGAGAAAATCATGCGCACTCTCACAAGTCGATTTGACTACGTGGTAGCAGCAATCGAAGAATCAAAAGATCTCAGCAAAATGACCTTGAATGATTTGCAAGCATCCTTGGAGTCACGTGAAATGCGAATGAATGAAAGGACAAGTGACACAACTGAGCAAGCATTAAAGGCTCAAACAAATCTCAAGAATGAGGGATTTGTGCAAAGAAGGGTGGATTACAACCAAAGAGGACAAAATTCCAGAGGTAGAGGAAGGTTTCCTAGAACTGACTCAAGCCACGGAACCAGAGGTAATTTTCAAAATAAATCCAATATTCAATGTCACAAATGCAAGAAGTATGGACATTTTCAATCTGAATGCAAGTCTCATATTCAGTGCCATAACTGTAATAAGTATGGTCACTATAGTCGAGAATGTCGTGCTAAAGCTTTAAATAATAGAGAAGGCCATGCTCGAGTTGCAGAAAATGTTGCAGAAAATGAAGATAATATGAAGACGGTGCTAATAACCAGTAACGTTGTTGCTGATAAAGATGATAATCAATGGTTGTTAGATACAGGCTGCAGCAATCATCTAAGTGGGAAAAAAGAATTATTTTCTGACTTAGATGAAAGCTTCCAAACCACAGTTAAGCTTGGTGATAATTCAAGACTTGCAGTCTTAGGAAAAGGGAAGATTGCCATCAGATTAAAGGATGGATCTTTGAATTATATTTTCGATGTATTTTATGCACCTGGTATATGTTAAAATCTTTCGAGTGTGGGACAGTTAGCTGAGAAAGGCTATGACCTACGGTTTAACAAAGGAGGCTGCACCATAAATGATCTGGAGATGGGCTTGATAGCAAAGACAAGCATGTCAAACAACCGATTGTTCCCAATGAATATTAAGTACCATGACTCCTTGTGTTGCAATGCTACAATTGTTGATGATAATTGGCTTTGGCACATGCGGCTTGGACACTTCAACTTTGAAAGCATCAAGTTTCTTGCAAACAAAAAGTGGGTTGCAGGCTTGCCGGCTATCAAAGTTCCTGATCAGCTATGCGACACATGTGTCGTGGGTAAAAAGCATCGTGATCCTTTTCCTAAAGGACGTGCATGGAGAGCTACAAAACCACTTGAGCTGGTGCACTCAGATTTATGTTATGTGGATGTTCCATCCAATGGAGGTAATAGATATTTTATTACTTTCATTGATGACTTTAGTAGGAAGACATGGGTTTACTTCTTGAAAAACAAATCTGATGCTTGTGATATACTTAAGAATTTTATGGCATATGTTGAAAGGAGAAGTGGCTATACTCTTAAAACATTGAGAACTGATAGAGGAATAGAGTACATAGTCTGTGATGATTTCTTGAGAAAGCATGGTGTTAAACATCAAGTAACTGCAAGATACACTCCTCAACAAAATAGAGTGGCAGAAAGGAAGAATAGGACTATCATGGAGATGGTAAGAAGCATGCTACATGGAAAGAAATTGCCCAAGAGTTTTTGGGCAGAAGTAGTGGCTTGTGCAGTCTATATCTTAAATAGATGTCCTGTCAAAAGTGTACGAGATAAAACTCCACAAGAAGCCTGGAGTGGACAAAAGCCCAATCTTGATCACCTGAAAGTTTTTGGTTGCATTGCTTATGCACATGTTCCCGATGAACTAAGGAAGAAACTCGATGATAAGGCAAAAAAATGCATCTTTGTTGGGTACAGTGAAGAAACTAAAGGCTACAAGTTATACAATCCAATTTCTCAAAAGGTAATCATTAGTCGTGATGTTACCTTTGATGAAAATGGAGTGTGGGATTGGTCAGAGAAAGAAAAGGAGTTATTGCCTGTACCAGTAACCATAAATGAAGAAGTAAATGAAGAAAATGTTGAACCACCAGCAAGTACAACCAGTCTTGATGATCCACCACTGCGTCCACAACGAGAACGACGTCCACCTACTCACTTACAAGATTATGAAGTTGGTAGAGATGATGATCCTGATGATAGGGAGGAAGATGTTACTTATTATGCTTTATTTGCTGATTGTGATCCTGTGACATATGAGGAAGCAGCCAATGATGATCGTTGGATAAAAGCAATGGATGAAGAAATTCGAGCCATAGAAAAGAATAAGACATGGGAGTTAGCAACTCTCCCTGAAGGAAAGAAGCCTATTGGTGTTAAATGGGTATACAAGACAAAGTTCCAACCAAATGGAGAGATTGAACGTTTTAAGGCACGATTAGTGGCAAAAGGGTACAAACAAAAACATGGAATTGATTACTTTGAAGTATTTGCTCCAGTTGCCAGAATGGATACGGTACGTATGATTATTTCTATTGCTGCACAGAATCAGTGGAAAATATTCCAAATGGATGTCAAGTCTGCCTTCTTGAATGGTATACTTGATGAAGAAGTTTACGTTGAGCAACCACCAGGTTATCTAAAACAAGGAGAAGATAAGGTGTACAGGTTGAAGAAAGGACTATATGGATTAAAGCAAGCCCCCAGAGCATGGTACACTCGTATAGACACATACTTCGTCAACAATAGCTTTCATAGGAGTCCATATGAGCATGCTCTATATGTCAAAAACAACAATAATGGAGACATTATTATTGTTTGTTTGTACGTGGATGACTTAATCTTCACTGGAAACAACTCCAAATGGTTAGCTGAATTCAAGGAGAATATGACTACACAGTTTAAAATGACTGAATGGGCCTGATGTCTTACTTCCTAGGCATTGAGGTTAAACAGATGTGTGAAGGAATTTTTATTTTACAAAAAAAATATGCAGCAGATGTTCTAAAAAAGTTTAAGATGGAAGCTTGCAAACCAATCTTGACACCAGTTGAAGAAAGATTGAAGCTTGAAAAGGAAAGTGGTGGTGACCTTATCAATCCAACTAATTTCAGAAGATTAGTAGGAAGTCTGAGGTATCTGACAGCAACAAGACCTGACATAGTTTATGGAGTTGGACTCATAAGCAGATTCATGGATTCACCACGACAATCTCATTGGCAAGCAGCAAAGCAGATTTTAAGATATATTAAAGGTACAATTGATGATGACATCTTTTATTCAAATGCTAAGAAGATAGAACTGGTTGGATACACAGATAGCGATTGGGGAGGTGATACTGAAACGCGAAAAAGTACTTCAGGTTATGCTTTTTATTTAGGGTCAGGTGTATTTTCCTAGTCATCAAAGAAACAACAAGTAGTTGCCCTTTCAACAGCAAAGGCAGAATATATAGCATCCACAAACTGTGCAACTCAAGCAGTTTGGTTACGGAAAATGCTAAGTGAATTACAACATCAACAAGAAGGTCCTACAAGAATATTTTGTGACAATAAATCAACAATTGCTTTGACAAAGAATCCAGTTTTTCATGGACGCAGCAAACACATCAGCATTAAGCATCACTACGTTAGAGACTTAATTAGAGATAAAGAGATTGTGGTTGAACATTGTTCATCAGAAAATCAAATTGCAGATATCTTTACAAAGCCACTCAAGATCAATTTGTTCTTGAAGTTGAAGAACATGCTCGGAATGATCAAGCCAAGTTTAAGGGAGGATGTTGGAAACTAAACTTGTCTACAATGATCCAGAAGCTTTGAAAAGTCAAAGACTTAGCCCTTAAGGAATTGCCAACTCATAGTTAGTGTTTTAATTCAATTTGAACTTCTCTTTTGAAAAGTCAATACTTAGTTATTAAGAAATTGACAACTCATGCCTAAGAGTTTTAGTTCAATTTGAACTTCTCTTCAATAGTTGACGGTCAAAACAAGGAATTGACCATGTGGCTTATAAATAGGGTATTGGTCACTTTGTTGTAGTATTTGTTCTTGTGAAAGAGTTTGAGAAACTTGTAATAGGGAAGCTCCAACGAGTTCCCTCTCTAAAACTTGTATTTGGTCATTAACAAAGGCCAAGCTTTGTGAGTGAAATAGAAATTCTGTTTGTGTTCAAAATCATTTCATAGAGTGTTCTTTTCATTCTCTCCATATTCTTCTATCAAGGCAAATTTCGTTGCCAACATAGCCTCCAGCAAAAGACAACTGGTGAAGAAGCAAACGACGGGAAAGGAGGATGAGCGGCGGAGGAGAAAGACGAAGTGCGACCAGAGACGGTGGATGAAGGAGCAGCAAAGAAGGATAAGGCTCAATCCTAATTTACTTTTTTTTTCCCTGGTTTATATTTGACTTAAATAATAATATAACTAAAATAAAAAAGGCCATGCCACATCATTCGCACGTCTCTGACGAATTACCCTTTGCACCAAATAGCGGTGCAGTTTCCAATAACCAACGCAAGATGACAAGAAACGATTTTTTCTGGTGAGATTTTACTTTGTCAAATTTCCAAATCAAGTTTCAGCAACCAACTATGACTCACTCTTGTACACATATTGATTTGATTACAAATAAAAGATTTAAAAAGAGGAGGGGGATCGGCTTATAAGTTACAACAGAATAAATTTGCAACTCTTATACTCAATCACAATAATTGATGTAATATAAATCTGGGGAGAAAAAAAACTCCCCTTTACCTTATCCTTTTATCTTCTCTAGTTGCAACCCTCTTCCTCCCCTTTAAATATTCAATAAAAAATGATTTATGAAACATCATAAAATATTTAATTTTGTTATCCTCCAAATCTCGTCATAAAATTTTATCCATAATGTTAAAAGAAGATTGGATCGAATTTTTTCCTCTCATATTTGCTCTAATGTTATGAGAGAGAAAGAGACAAAATCAAATTTGGATAGACTCTACTAATAAAAAAATTGCTTTTGTCTTTTTATTTCTCAAAACAGCAGAGCACCAATTCCTGAATTGCAATTTAGCAACTCTTCTTTGGAATTGGTTGAGTTTCACTCTAAATGTGCAAATGGACAGATCTTCTTTTTCTGTTGTCCTGTCCATCTGCAGCAACTCGTGGAGCACTCAATTGAGTGATATAGTGGCTGCTATAGTGGTAAACATTGTTTGGATGATTTGGTTTACTAGGAATCAGACAAAATTTGAAGAGAAGTGATTCAATTCAAGAGCTGCAATTAGCATGATCATATTTGTTGTCTCTCTCTTGGGTAATGTTACTTTAGGTACTATGTCTTCCTTGATTGAAGAATTCTCTATTCTGAAGTTGTTCAAAGTGGTTGGTCACCTTTCTAGAGCTGGTAGAATATTGCAAGTTGAATGGATATCTCCTTTTTGTGGTTGGGTTAAGGTGAACACAAATGGGGCTTCAAGAGGATGTCCTATTTCTGCAGGTGGAGGAGCTATTTTTAGAGGCAGTAGGGGAGCTATATTAGGTTGTTTTGCTGAGTATTATGGTGAAATTGACTCTTTCTCACCTGAGTTGTATGTTGCAATTTTAGCAATCCATATAGCAACATCTCGAGGATGGAAGAAACTATGGATGGAGTGTGATTTTTCATTGGTGATTCAAGCATTTCATTCACCATCTATTGTTCCTTGGAAAATTAAGAACAAGTGGAAAATTTGTATTTGCATTGCCTCTAGTTTTGATTTTAAAATTACTCATATTTTTAGGGATGGTAACCATTATGAAGATAAATTAGCCTCTTATGGGATAGATTCTAAGTGTTTCACTTGGAGGGATTTGATTCCTTCTTTCTGCATTGGTGATTCAAGCATTTCATTCACCATCTATTGTTCCTTGGAAAATTAAGAACAAGTGGAAAATTTGTATTTGCATTGCCTCTGGTTTTGATTTTAAAATTACTCATATTTTTAGGGATGGTAACCATTGTGAAGATAAATCAGCCTCTTATGGGGTAGATTCTAAGTGTTTCACTTGGCGGGATTTGATTCCTTCTTTTATCAGGGATGACTTTTTCTATAATAAATGGGGTCCCCTAATTATAGGTTTAGATAGATTTTGGTATATCTTTCATGGGTTTGGTTTGGCCCCTCCATGATTTTTGTATTTTTTATTTTTTTCAATTAATTTTAGGATTGTTGCAGATGATTGTTAGGGTTTGAGGTGCCATTCTAGTTGGGATCTCATTCTCCATAGCGATGCTTCTACAGACCTTCTTTTGTTCTAAAAAAAAAAAAAGAAGAAGAAGAAAAAACAAGATAAAAATAGGGTCACCCCATCCTCATACATTGCCATTAATGGAGCAGGTTCCATGACAGTTGGTCGGTGTAACACCCCGAGTTTTTCTGTTTTTTAATATCAGAAATTTATATAAATATGTGTATATTTTTATCTGAAACTTTGAAAAAGATTTTGGGAAAACCAAAGTGATATTCATATTATACTTATTTTTATAAGTATACGGTTAAATTTTTGGTTGAAAATTCAGACGGAACCCAGTCTGCGTTTTAGCTGATAGTAAGATTTTACTGATCAGAAGACCTAATTTTGACCTGAGAACAAAATGAATAGATTTTATATCTCATTTCCAACGATATAGGGTATTTTGAAAATTTTCAAAATAAATAGGATATTATACTTGATTCGAGAGTAAAAACCTAAATCGGGTAATCGATAGAGTCGAGAACGGACATGCAGAGACAAAACCCGACATCGGATGCTGATATATCTTGCCACCTAGGGTGGTGAGTCATAGGGGTGACTCACCTAGCAATTAATGAAAGTAATGATGAAATTAAGTGTGAAAAGACTAAAATGCCCCTAACCTAACCTATCATAGTTACTTTATAACCATGGTTAAGGCATCTTCATCATGTTTTTGTGGTGGAAAATTAGCCACATCTCCTACAAATTACCACCACATGTTTGTCATGATTACCTTAGGGTAAATTACCAAAATGTCCTTAAGTCCTAACTTAATCACAAAATTGCCCTAAGTGGAATTACACATTTGTCCTTAAATGAAAAACAATTTGGACCCTTTAGTCCCCCAATTCCCACGGCCAACACACCACATTAGGCCATTCTATCCATTTATTAAGTCATCATCTTCTTCCTTTGCCTTGTTCTTCATTTTCTCTCAAAATTCTCTAAGTTCCATAACCAAAAATTGTGAAGGAACTACTTGATCCCTTGCCATTTTTCAACTTATAAGAGGTATACCATACTCATCTCACTCAATCAATAGCATGTTCTTCATTCATTTTCATGTTTCAAGGCCATGATCATCCTTTAAAATTCCTAGATCTAGAAAGTTTGAAATTCTCTAGAAAATCATAGAAAAATCCTAAAAATATGAAACCAATTTCTATGAGTTAGTTATCAACTCTAATATCATAATCCAAGAGTTTGTTGCAAACAAAGTTTTCCTCCCTATTTATCTCTCTAAGGCCGAAACCCCTGTGATGTGGTTGGAGGAGATTTTGTTCATTTTCTTAGAAAGTAATCATTGATTTCAACTTTCTATATCATATATGTGTTGAATCCAAGATTATTGTATGAAGCTAAAACCTCTTGTTCCATTTTTGCTTCATGGCCGAACCTACTCTTATGTGGGTGAGGAAAGATTTTGTTCAACTTTGTTTAACTAAGTGTTGATCCATGATCTCTAATCCATCCTCTTGTTGATTAAAGTGATTAGAAGATCAAAACATACTCTAAACCATATTTTTTGTTCATGGCTGAAATTGAATATTGATGGATTTGAAATATTTGGTTTCAATCTTTTCTGTTAAGTCACTAATCCTATGTCTTAAGCACTTAAGGATCACTAATCCAAAGACTTAAGGATTTTAGAAATTTTTAGCCACAAAACCCTCTCATGGCCGAAACCCTCATGTAAGAAATAGGTGATTTTAATTGTTTGATTGTAATTGTTTGGTTGTTGTTTGTTGAAGGTTAAGTGTATTAATTATACATTGGATCGTGAAACCGGAATTTGACGTTTGTTGAGGAAAGATATCGGGAAGAAATTCTTCAAGAGGTAAGAGGGGATTGCCTGAGGGATTTTTCCGATGGCTACGTGCTATCAAGTTGTGGGTCTGTATTATTTATCTGTGGTTGTGATGTTTGTTTAATTTATTTTATGTCGTGCTATTTTATGTCGTGCTATTTTATCTGTGTTTATTTATTTGCAGTTATGTATTATAGTGCTTTGATGCATGATCTGCCTGGGTTTATTGTTATAATGTTGTTGATGATTAGTGATATTGTTTGTGGATTGAAAAGCCTGACAGTGGTCAGTGCTTAGTTAGTAATGAGGTTCAAAATGGTTAAAAAGTTTTTACGGGATAATGATTTTTCATTGATGAGAAATAGTAATATAATATTACTTAGGTTTTTGGTTGGTTGAAAATGAGGAAAAGTTGAAAATATCACTATTTTAATGATTTATCAGTGTAAGAGTGAACTATGAGTTATAGTGAGGACATAACCGTGAAATTATTTTTGTGCTGTTAATTTTTATGTGGGTAAATCCAATATATTATAAAAAGTTATTTTAGGAAATTAATTTTTGAAAATAACTTAATGATGATTTTAGAAAATTATTTAAGTGGAAAAGATCAAGTTTTGAAGGACTTTAAAATGCTAGATGACGGCAATTCGGAAAAGTATTTACGGCAAGAAATTTTAAAATGGCAGTTTTTATTTTGAACCAAGATTTAGTCCATGTGACTCTCTTCCTGAAAAGTAAAGTTTTCGGAAAAAGATTTAGTAGAAATTTGATGATTTTATAAAGAGATTTTCAATTAGATTTGAATGGTGTTCTGTAAACGAGTTTTCCTTAATGAAGTTACTACTGACAACTTAGACAAGTTATGCAGTTTTGTTTTAAACGAAAAAAGGTATCTTAGTATTCTTAAGGCGTTATGGACATAGTATCCTTTGGATTGGTTATCCTAATTAAGGTGTTAGGAACAAAAGGTTTTACATGCATTTACTTGGTAGACATGTCTAGGGCGTGAATCTGGATATCTTAAGAGAAAAGATATTCTAGAAGGCGAATCTGGATAGCTTAAAGGGTAAGGTAGTCAAGAAGGCGAAGGCGAAGGCAAATCTGGGTATCTTAGTAGATAAGGTATGCAAGAAGGCGAAGGTGAATCTAGGTATCTTGGTAGACAAGGTATTCCAGAAAGCGAACCTGAATATCTTAATGGAAAGGTATTCAAGAAGGCGTGTCCTATTTGGCAATCAAGCCTGATCAGCTCATTTATTTAGTGTTTGTAGCTTCTGATATTAAGTATGAATTTAGATGAAGTATATGAGGTGTTCATGCATAGTTTTCAAATGAGAATGTTTGGGGTGTGAAACTCATTGATAAACTATTTGTTTTGATATGAATGCTGATGTTGTTATGAACATGTATATGTTTATCTGTTTTCTTTTGTGTCGGGCATGTAGTTGTCGTGTTAAATCCATATATTGGTTTCTCACTCTTGCATACTTTCTTGTTGGTTTCCCTACTTGTGGAATATATTCTATTTGAGTATAGGCGGACCTGAAGATGCCCCTGGCGCAGTCGAGTATCTTTAGGCTTGACCTTTAAAGCGACCGTGGGTTTTAAGAATGACTTCTGGAGTCTTCTTAGTAGGTTTCATATAGAGTGACCAGCTCAACTAGGCCATTAGATTGGTGTATAATTTGTATGTCTGGCTTTGGAGAGCCATACTTTTGAAGTAAGGAGTCTTATGTTTTTAATAATGTATAATGATATTTTATGTTGTCTCTTTTTAAGGACCTATATGGATAAAGGTCTAGATGTGAAAACAATATGATGCAGCATAGTTGTATGATGCACTTTATGTATATATATCTACATATATATCCAGATATGGTTATAGTGGTGACAGGGTTATGTATGTCGAAGAAAAGAAATTTTTTTGCCACTATTGTGTATTAAGAAAAGTATTATAAAAGATTATTTCCGAAAGTACCCAGCAAATTATAATTTTATTTTCCGCATTTGGGTAACTATGTGACGACCCTAACGAGGGGTGTCGCAGTCGGAGCTGCAATATGGCAGAAAACCGCAAAGCCAAGCTATCATCAGTTGATATTTTAAAAAAATGGATGATTGGATTTGATCATCATCAATGATTTAATGGTGGATTAGCAGAAGGATTAATTTCACTAATTCTTGAAGTTTGAGGATTAATTAGGAAGAATCAATTGTAGACGGTGTGGTTGTATGCTCTATTCCCAAAAATTTATAATTTTTTAAATAAATTGAATAATGTCATTTTATTCATTATTGTCTCTATACATACACACCTAATTACTTTTTGTTATATTATTAATCTTTTTATCTATTTATTTAAACATGCAAATCGTAATTTTGAAACTACAAGGTTTCAAGGAAGAGTTATGATATTTTGACACCAAAATTTGACACCATGGGGGACATCCTAGTTTTGAGTAGGTTGTTTATCACTTTACTCTTTCTCTCTCTTTATTTCATTGGTTCACAACCTACTCAAAATTAGGGTGTCCCCCATAGTGTCAAATTTTGGTGTCAAAATATCATAACTCTTCGAGGAATGTATAAATATGAAGCAGAGGCATGCCATTCAAGCACATGGAAAGTACAATACTCTTACCATAAGTATAACCCATCATAAAATCACACATTTATATTCACTTGCTCATTTTAAGTAGGGGTGTCCATGGGTTTGGGTAAACCCATGAACCCGACCAACCCAACCCGACCAGACCCAGATTTTGTGAGTTGATTCGGGTGATTGGGTTAGGTTGGACAAAAACGCATAGAACTCATAAAGTATAGGTTGGGTATTGGGTTTCAGAATTCTAAACCTATTGAACCCAACCCATATTACGTAGTTGATGACTTTTACTCTTTCATTGTAATAATTTAGAGTTTTAGTTGATGGTTGTTGATGATTTTAGACTATTAGTTCATGGTTGTTGATGTAATTTAAAGTTTTAAACATGTTTATTTGTGATTTTTGACATTTTCCACGGTTTTTCTACCTTGATAAGCTCACAGATCCGACCCAAAACGAGCATCCGTGTATTTCTTGCTAGACCCGACGACCAACCCAACCCAACCCATAAATGGTCGGGTTGGGTTGTTTCGGATTTCATAATTTTTTTTGTCAAACCCAACCCAACCCAACCCTCTCAACTTTGACTGGGTTGAGTGCTAAAATCCACTGAACCCAACCAAACCCGATTCATGAACACTCCTAATTTTAAGTATCGTTTTGAAACCAGATAATATTATTCAAGTCAATACAAATTTTACGAATGCGGAAATACCGAATGTGCATACTGTGGCCGCAACTAATGTTGCATCATCGTGTTATACTCACAATATATATATATATATTATGGTCATAGTTGCTAAATCCTTTATTTTTGTGTCTGCTTAAATTTCAAATACTATAAATTAACAAACGTTAGTGCGTATCAGTGTCACTATGCAAGATAAAAAGTTAGTTTTGTTGAAAATTATGAGGTATAACTTTTTTAAGCGCAGAATAGCGATGTAAATATTGCAAAGAATGGTCAAATACAATTGCCTTCTCCAAGTACATGTAGATACTGCAATGCACACCTTGTGAATACCTAATTTTGTCCGGATATCTTTTTTTTAATTGTGAAAAGAAAAGAAATAGTGCAAATTTGAAGGGGGGAAAAAGTTTAATTGCAAGTTTCATATCCTTTCGCCCAATAGATGATTAGAGTTAGCCCAAATTTTAATTGCAAGTTTTTGAGCCCATGATCCAAACCTAAATGCGAAAAAATAAAAATATATATATAATAATGAAAAAATGATAAATAATTAAAAAAAAAAAAAAGGATGGAAGGTTGGAATTTATTTTGTCCTCTGATACCATTTTCCCATTCTTGCTCTATGTCTCCTCCCATTTAAGTATAAACCAGCTTTTGTTTTTTTCCCTTCTTTTGTTTTCTTATACTTTTTTCCAAAACAAGGGGGCACAACCCCTGCACCTGCATTAGCTGTACAGAGTGGTGGGAGCAAAGCTGACTTGCTCCCCACCATGGCTCTGCATAGCACGGGGAATATGTTAATGTTTTAGGATTTCATCAAAAATATTAATTGTTGATTTTATGTTTTTGGTTTAAAATATTTTGTTGGGAATTATATACCAAAAATTGTTAAAAATTTATTTTATCTGAACCGTTGATCACAAAGTGTAACAGATATTAACTCAATACTTATTATTGATATTATAAGACAAATAATGACTCTTAAGTGTAAATAGCAAGTAGATATTGTCTTGTAAATATGCACTCGACCCTGTTACATAATTTATCCGCCATACCTATACAAAAATATTATGTATATAAACACCATAAATAAGATTGTGATTAATCAAAAAGATGTTATCTCTTTTTTCCATCATCAAAGAAACAAATGCATTTCAAGCTGATCAATCATTTCTCGATGTAATTTACTTAAACACTAATACAAAACACAATGATCTTCGTAATGATATGATTATTTTTTTCTTGAAAATCTATTTGATTATTTTTCCTTGCTCCTCGTGCAAGTTAACCATTTTCAAAAAATATTTTTATTTATCACATTATTATTATTTTTTCTCTTCAAAATCTATTTAATTTATTTCTTTGTTTCTCGTTCAAGTTAATCAATTTTTGAAAAAAAATATAATTATCCATCATGTTATTATTTTTATTTTTTTATCTTGAAAATCTATTTGATTTATTTCCCCTCTTTGTCCGATGTGAATTAACCATTTTTAGAAAATGTATTTATATATCATCTTACTTTTTGTCTTTTCTTTTAAAAACCTATTTGATTTATTACTCCTCTTTTCCTGTCAAAGTTAACAATTTTTAGAAAATATCTTTATTATATTATTTTTAATATTTGAAATTTCTCTCAATACCTTGTTTTTATAGCTATTTCCCTCAACATCAATATTATAGCGACTCTTTTCTAAAGCAAAATTATAAATTAGCACTAATTTATTGTTTCTTCTTCCACCACCTTGATCTGATATTTTGTTGAACATTTAATATTATATATATGTTTTCAAAGGTAAAACTAAATTTCAAGCTAATTAATCATTTCTTGATGTGATTTATTTAACCCTAATGTTAAATTCTTTGCAATATCTTGGTAGTCATATGAAATTTTTTATACTCTATTAAAAATCTATTTCATTTATTTCTCCTTTTTTCCTTGAAAATTAACAATTTTTAGAAAATATATTTTACTATGATATGAAATTTTTATTCTCTATTGAAAATCAATTTAATTTATGTCTCCTCTTCTCACCGTGCAAGTTAACCATTTTTAGAAAATATATTTGTTTATCATATGAAAAAAAAAATCTTTATTCAAAATATTTTGATTTATTTCTCCTATTTTCCCGTGAAACTTAAACTTTTTTTAAAAAATATATTTATATATCATATTAATTTTTATTTGATCTTGAAAATCTGTTTCATTTGTTTCTCTTTTCTCTGATCAAGTTAATTATTTTTATAAAATTTATTTATCTATCATATTGTTATCTTTCTTTTCTTTTGAAAATCTATTTGATTTATTGCTTTCATTTCATCATGCAAGTTAACCATTTTTAAAAAATATAATATAATAATAATTATAATAATAAAAATGATGAAAAACTATAGGTATGATTCAATTTGATTTTTGATTTGAGTCAACTTGGTTTGGAACCCAAAAAGTAGAATATTACTTTATAATATATTTTTTATTAATGTTATTAGATTACTTTATATTATAATATTAGATTATTTACATTTATTCGAATTTTATCGAATGTAATAAATATTTATTCTAAAAATTAGATTATTTACATTTATTGGTTGTTTAGTTTATTTGCATAAGATTTAATTATAACTAGATTTTTCACCCGTGCCCGGCACGGGTATAAAGTTTATTTAATTTATATTTTGAAAATAAAAAATGATAAATTGATGAATATAAATAATTAATAATAAAAAAATATTGTTCATAATCATTTACAAATATTTAATCTAAAAAACTTAAGACTACATCGTTGATATCACAAAGTTTTCATTAATTTTATAATCATCTTACTTCGTACAAAAATTATATTTACTATCAACCTTTTATACTTAAATATGTCTCATTTGTAAAGTTACACACAGTAGCAACACCCAAGTTTTCACACTTTTAATAATAGAAATCTGTCAATGAACTTAATAATCATATACAGCATATTTTCTTCATATTTTTATAAACATTTGGTTCCTCCCACCACCCTATAAACATTTGGTTTCTCCCACCACGCTTTATCTAACATATTTTCTTCATTGGTTCTGCCATTCATCTATCATATATTTTTTGAAAACACGTCATTTCTTTTTTATTTATTTAAAACGTATCTCATTTCTAAAGCTGCACACAGTAGCATCACCCAAGTTTCCACCCCCTTTAATAATAGAAATTTGTCAATGATCTTAGTAATCATACACAATATATTTTCTTCATAATTTTATAAACATTTGGTTCCCCCAACCTTTATCTATCATATTTTCTTAACTGGTTCCCCCTTCATATATCATATATTTTTTTAAAACATGTCATTTCTTTTTATTTATTTATTTAAAAACATGTCTCATTTCTAAAGCTGCTCATAGTAGCACCACCCAAGTTTCCACCCCTTTTAATAATAGAAATTTGTCAATGATCTTTGTAATCATACACAACATAATTTCTTCATATTTTTATAAACATTTGGTTCCTCTCACCACCCTTTATCTAACATGTTTTCTTCATTGGTTCCCCCTTCATCTATCATATATTTTTTGAACACATGTCATTTCTTTTTTATTTATTTAAAAGATGTCTCATTTCTAAAGCTGCATATAGTAGCGACGACGACAGCGATCTCCTCGTTTCGGCGGCATTGGCCGTCTCCTCACTACAGCGACGGCGACGATCTCCTCATTTCAGGTCGTCTGTCGTCTGGACTGAGAGAGAAAGGAAGATATAGAGAGAGATGGTAGAACAGAGAACAGAGTAGTGAACAGATAAAAATGAAAAGAAAGATGTTAAAGGATTGAAGGATAATAATTATTATACATTGGAATTATGTAACAATAAATTTTAAATTTTAAATTTGAATCAGATTTTGAAAAGTTTTTTATCATGATTGGTTGAAGCAAATGGCTTTAAATATTAATTGTCTAGAGAAGACAAATCATTTAAAATCAATTCAAATATTCTATTTTATTATTTATAAATCTGATTTAATATATTAGTTAATTAAATTAGAGTATTGGGAAGCTATATGCATTCATGATGATAAGAATAGAAAAGAGATTCACCAACCAACCAATGCATTATTGGAACCCGTAACAATAAATTGTCTATATATTTTTCTTTTAATATCTTTTTATGAAATTTAATTAATTTTTTAATTCAAAAAGTTCTCATTATAGAAAATTTGTAGAAGGTTTCTTGTAGAAGGGATCTATGTAGATGTGACACTTGTCAAACTTTCCTACAAATGGGGCTAGATATATTGAATATATAGAATAGATATAGATGTTTAACTCTCCCCTCCATTTTCTAAACTAACTGTGATGATTAACTTTAATTGCTTATATAATAACACACCAATCAAAGTTTATCGAGAATGCTGCAAGATTATGGAGAATACAGACAATTTCTACTTAATTTCTATTAAGGTATGATGATATCTAATTATAAGGTAATTTTGAACTCTAGACCATTATGGTTATATAGTAATTTCATATATAAAACATATTATTGGAATTAATGTTAATTGTTACTTTGTTTTAAAGCAATTTTAATGTAATTTTAATAATTATTCGTTTATTTTGAATTCTGGACGGTTATGGTTAGATAATAATTGTTAATAATTTTATTTTAAATTTTTGACAGTCAAACAATGGATTAATTAATTTATTATAATATCATAAATTTCTAGAGAATGAAAACCACAATCAATACTTTAAACTACACATTTTTTTTTTGAAGAGAAACTTTAAATTACACATTGGAAATTTATGATTAATCTCTTTCAATTATATTTCTCCTACAACTTTCTTCAAGAACTAATGTTGCCTCACCACTTCATCAAGAATACTTAATATGAAAATTAAATTTTAGAGAGATTCTGAAAATGGCACATGGCATGACAATACTATATAATATATCATACACAAATGTTACTTGCATCCTTTGAATAATAAAAGTTTGAATACAACTTTCATAATAATCTATACAGTTGTGCTGCAAAAATGGCTTAGGCTGCTACAATGTTTTGGACCATCCTTAGGCTTTTCTTCACCATGCTCCTATAAACCTGAAGCAAATAAAGGTTGTACAGAGATAAAAAAAAAATGGCATCAAGATTTCATGTTCAAATATAAATCTAACAACTTATAATTTATCAAAACTAATATGTAAACAATGAAGAAAAGATTGAAGCAAAAAATGACCAAATAATAATCATCAGATAGAAGGAAGCCAACATCTTACCAGTCTTGCATTTGTTGTTTTGAGATTCGGACTTCTTAACTAAAAATCAAATGGTTAGAAAAAGAAAGACAAAACAAAAAAATTAAAAATTAGAGAAAGAGATAAATACCTAGTGTTCATACGTTCAGGAAGAAGAGCACTGCATTTTTTCATTTCATCATGGTCAAAGGTGCAACATTGTTTAATCCCTTAGATGGGTTTTTATAAGGGAGTTCATAGATATGGAGGCACCATGAAATTTCAAATTTAAAAAACTTGCATATTGGAAATAGCTTGTATTGGGTTTTTAATGTCTCTTTAATTGTTGGGCTTTGAAAAGATTGAATAAGTATTGGAAAGATACACACATTATTTATTTTTAACAGATAACAATAAAATGTATTATTATTTCTTATTCTCGTTTTTTTATATGAATTTAAAATATATTTTTTTCTTAGGGATATGCTTATGGAAGAAATTAAGTATTAATTAATGGGGTATTGGTATAGAAAAGAAAGAAAAGAGAATATAAGAAAACATAAATTATTTGATTGGATGTCATGGGTGGTTGGAATTAAATTAGTTTTATGGTCTCTTGGGAGTTGAAATAAATCAATTAAAAAAATTTAAAAAAATAAATTCAGAAAATCAATACATTTCCTATTTTGATAGTCACAATGTATTGGAACAATAAAACTATTTGAGTTTGAACATGTAAATTAAATTAAATATATAGATAAAACTATTTCATTTTTGAAAATCATTATTCTATCAAAAATATTATTATTATTATTATTATTATTATTATTATTATTATTATTATTATTATTGTTATTATTATAGATTGGAGATAGGCTAGTTAGATGACCTTAAAATACTATGTTGAAGTTGCATTAGAAACCGTGAATGAAATTTTAAAAAAAAAAATTGTGTTGAAATGCAGCATTTAATGATCTCGGTAATAATGTAAAATAAGTTGATAAAAATTAAAACAATTACAGATTTCATATATATTTAGTTAAATAAGAGCATTGGGAAGGTATATGTATTTATAATAACAATAGAATAGAGTCAGCCAACCAATGCATTGAAACCCGTAGCAATAAATTGTCTGCATATTTTTTTCTCTTTTAATATATTATTTTTCGAAATTTATTTGTTTTTTTTAATTGTAAATAAATAAATCTGATTGTTGAAATTTGAATCAGATTTTGAAAAGATTTTTATCATGATTGGTTGAAGCAAAGAGCTTTAAATATTAATTGTCTAGAGAAGACAAATCATTTAAAATCAATTCAAATATTCTATTTTATTATTTATAAATCTGATTTAATATATTAGTTGGTTAAATTAGAGCATTGGGAAGCTATATGCATTCATGATGATAAGAATAGAAAAGAGATTCACCAACCAACCAATGCATTATTGGAACCCGTAACAATAAATTGTCTATATATTTTTCTTTTAATATTTTTTTACGAAATTTAATTATTTTTTTTAATTCAAAAAGTTCTCATTATAGAAAGTTTGTAGAAGGCTTCTTGTAGAAGGGATCTCTGTAGATGTGACACTTGTCAAACTTTCCTGCTAATGGGGCTAGATATATTGAATATATAGAATAGATATGGATGTTTAACTCTCCTCTCCATTTTCTAAACTAACTGTGATGATTAACTTTAATTGCTTATATAATAACACACCAATCAAAGTTTATCGAGAATGCTGCAAGATTATGGAGAATACAGACAATTTCTATTTAATTTCTATTAAGGTATGATGATATCTAATTATAAGGTAATTTTGAACTCTAGACCATTATGGTTATATTGTAATTTCATATATATAAAACATATTATTGGAATTAATGTTAATTGTTACTTTGTTTTAAAGCAATTTTAATGTAATTTTAATAATTATTCGTTTATTTTGAATTCTGGACGGTTATGGTTAGATAATAATTGTTAATAATTTTATTTTAAATTTTTTACAGTCAAACAATGGATTAATTAATTTATCATAATATCATAAATTTCTAGAGAATGAAAACCACAATCAATACTTTAAACTACACATTTTTTTTTTGAAGAGAAACTTTAAATTACACATTGTCCATTGGAAATTTATGATTAATCTCTTTCAATTATATTTCTCCTACAACTTTCCTCAAGAACTAATGTTGCCTCACCACTTCATCAAGAATACTTAATATGAAAATTAAATTTTAGAGAGATTCTGAAAATGGCACATGGCATGACAATACTATATAATATATCATACACAAATGTTACTTGCATCCTTTGAATAATAAAAGTTTGAATACAACTTTCATAATAATCTATACAGTTGTGCTGCAAAAATGGCTTAGGCTGCTACAATGTTTTGGACCATCCTTAGGCTTTTCTTCACCATGCTCCTATAAACCTGAAGCAAATAAAGGTTGTACAGAGATAAAAAAATGGCATCAAGATTTCATGTTCAAATATAAATCTAACAACTTATAATTTATCAAAACTAATATGTAAACAATGAAGAAAAGATTGAAGTAAAAAATGACCAAATAATAATCATCAGATAGAAGGAAGCCAACATCTTACCAGTCTTGCATTTGTTGTTTTGAGATTCGGACTTCTTAACTAAAAATCAAATGGTTAGAAAAAGAAAGACAAAACAAAAAAAAATTAAAAATTAGAGAAAGAGATAAATACCTAGTGTTCATACGTTCAGGAAGAAGAGCACTGCATTTTTCCATTTCATCATGGTCAAAGGTGCAACATTGTTTAATTTCATCCCTCATATGGGTTTTTATAAGGGAGTTCATAGATATGGAGGCACTATGAAATTTCAAATTTCAAAAACTTGCATATTGGAAATAGCTTGTATTGGGTTTTTAACGTCTCTTTAATTGTTGGGCTTTGAAAAGATTGAATAAGTATTGGAAAGATATACACATCATTTATTTTCAACAGATAACAATAAAATGTATTATTATTTCTTATTCTCTTTTTTTATTCTCGTTTTTTTATATGAATTTAAAATATATTTTTTTCTTAGGGATGTGCTTATGGAAGAAATTAAGTATTAATTAATGGGATATTGGTATAGAAAAGAAAGAAAAGAGAATATAAGAAAACATAAATTATTTGATTGGATGTCATGGGTGGTTGGAATTAAATTAGTTTTATGGTCTCTTGGGAGTTGAAATAAATCAATTAAAATAATTTTAAAATATAAATTCAGAAAATCAATACATTGCCTGTTTTGATAGTCACAATGTATTGGAACAATAAAACTATTTGAGTTTGAACATTTAAATTAAATTAACTATATAGATAAAACTATTTCATTTTTGAAAATCATTATTCTATAAAAAAAATTATTATTATTATTATTATTATTATTATTATTATTATTATTATTATTATTATTATTATTATTATAGATTGGAGATAGGCTAGTTTGATGACCTTAAAATACTATGTTGAAGTTGCATTAGAAACCGTGAATGAACTTTTTTTAAAAAAAAATTGTGTTGAAATGCAGCATTTAATGATCTCGGTAATAATGTAAAATAAGTTGATAAAAATTAAAACAATTACAGATTTCATATATATTTAGTTAAATAAGAGTATTGGGAAGGTATATGTATTTATAATAACAATAGAATAGAGTCAGCCAACCAATGCATTGAAAAGATGCTGCCAACCAATTTCTTTTATCCCTCTTTCCCATAATATTAATTGATTTTTAAAGATTTAAATAACCAATAGAATGAAGAGGTGCAGTCAACCAATTTTTTTGAAAGTTGTAGCTAGCTATAAATTCTCTGCATCTCTTTTATTCTTTTTCTTATTTATTTTTTCAAATTTTAATATTATTTTTTAAAACAAAAAGTTTCCTATTATAGAAAGTTTTTATAAAGCTTCTTGTAGAAGCAATCTCTGTAGAGGTGACATTTGGCAGACTTTCCTGCAAATGGGGCTAGATATATTGAATATATAGATTTTTACGTGATATTTGAATTATAAATCAATTTGATTTTCAGCATCAATTTGAATATAGAATCATTTGGTCATATACCATTAAATTAAAATTTGAATTAGATTAAAAGTGTCAAACAATAATTTTAAAATTTGGATCATTTACTTATAATTTATTAGCTATTTTAGTCTATTAATTTGTATAACTTTGATAATTTAATTATTAATATTTTATTTATTAAATATGAAATGTTTTATTTATAATATTTGATTTAAGTCAAAATATTTTTTAATTATAAATTTGTATTTTCATTAACTAAATTGATAAAAAAAAAAAAGACAATAAAATATTTTGGGAAGAAAATAATTATTGTGATATTGTTGCATTACTGTGATGTATATGAATGAGAAAAAAAAATAATTAAAAATAAAGTTATTTTGAAGAGAAAAGAAAGGAATATATATTTCAAAAAGAAAAGAAAAGAAAGGAATATCATGTTTATATGAGACATGATTCATATTGCATAACATTGTTTGATATAATAATAATAATAATAATAATAATAATAATAATAATAATAGATTAATAGTTATTAATAGCACGATTGATTTATATTTTAGGTATGATTTTGATTTGATGTAAGTCAACTAATTACTAATAAAATAATTAATAATAATATTATGATCTGAATCAAGTATATATTTGATTTTGATATATTTATATAAATACCTGAACTAAGGTTGTTAAAAATATAATTAAAAAATGAAAATAATTTAGCTCTACAAATCAATGAATTTAAAGAAATTTTAACCTGTTGGAACTTCGAAGCAATTATTTGTATAGGTAAAATGAATAAAGAAATTAATTAAAATATTTAATTTAAAATTAATTTTTGAATTAAAATTAAGTATTTGCTTAAAGATAAAATAAAATATAATCAGTATCAATTGACGATTATATTATTTATTTAAGCATTAAATTGTTTTCATACAAAATTAGCAATTAGTATCAATTGTTTTCATTCATGAAATTTCAAATTTCAAATTTGTTTCATGATTATTTCTGGATTAATTAATTTTAATTATTTGAATGTTTATAGATTATAGATTATTTAATTTTAAATATTTTTTTTCAGAAAAAGTGTGATAATATTTAATATTTTGGAATTTAACATTAAATATATATGTAATAATTTTTTATTCCAAAAAATATTTTATTTGATTTGATTTGATGCTCATTTTCTATTATTACATTGATTATTGTTACCCTTTTTCACTTTGAATTAAATTGCTGAGTATTAATAAATTACAGATTTTAATTGTTGACACCATATCAATTTTTATTAAAGATGTTTTTATTTTCATTTTGAAATTGATTTAAAATGTTTTCTGATATAAAATTAATTGTATTGTTTCCTTCTTTTTTTTGAAGCATTATTTTAATCAAGTAATTGTATTGTTTTTTATATGAAAAGAAGATAGGAAAGAAAAAATAGAAGAGAACGGAACACCAAACTGAAAAGTTGGGAACCACACAAAGACAATGAAAGTGTATGGGAAGCTAAAAAAAGGTATGAGTATAAGAGAGATCGGACCTGAAAGGACGATTTCGTTGCAACACCCTCCTATTTTGCTCTCATGGTTCTTCGGTGAGAATGTGCAATGAAATCATTCAAACAAAATTCAATGTCAATCACTTCCATTTTCAATATAGATAAAGAAAAAAAAAAAGGAAGATGATTTTGTAGATTTGCAAGAACTTCAAAGAAGAGAGTTGAGATGTGAAAAAAAAAAATTTGTTAAATGAGAGAAAAAAATAGAGAGAGAGAGACGAATAGAAGAGTGAAGATGGGTTAAGGATATTTGAATTGATAATAATGATTCAAAATCAGATTTCAAAAATCATGTTGGACAAAATTGAATATTGAGTATTGAATGCATTAAATTGAACTGAATGTTTAATATTGAATGCATTAAATGAATATCACATTATGACAATTTTTGTGTTTTAATGCACAAAATATTTTCCATTTTAAAGAACACCTAAAGATGTGCCCGGTCAGCCCTTGCTTCATGGTATGGATGACACCTAGGATGATGCTGATGTGGACATTGTTAGAGAATGACACTTGTAGAAGGAGACATTCTACTTTGTATATATATATAATAGATAGATAATAGATTCTTTTAACCTCTTGTTTTATGTTATTATACTTATGTTATTAGGTTATTTGGTTCTAATGGCTTGGGTTTGTGCAGCATGTGGCCCATTTGCTTTTTTATGTTGTTGTTTTTGTTTCATTAGAATTTAGGCCAAACAGAAAGAAAAAAAAAATTAATTTGTTTCTAAAAAATGTTTTGGGCTCTGTTTGTTAGGCCCGAAATTTTCTCTTTGTTTGTTTTTGTTATAAAGGTTGGGCTAAAGCTAAAACAAACAAAAAATAAAAAAAATAAAAAATGAAAAAAGGTCTCTTAAATGAAGTTTTTTAGTTCTTTTTCATAAAATCCTTTTCAAAAGAAAATTAAAAATGAAAAAAATCATTTCTTTTTTAAAGAAAAGAAGTTTGGTGGTTCTTAGTGAAAAAACTTTTCTAAAAATCAAACTTTTTTTAAAAAAAAAAAAATCTTTTTCTCAAAAAATTAAAACCAATCAACCAATCATGCTTTTTTAAAGATGGCTAAATTACACTTTTGGTCCCCAAATTATTATTAAATGTTCAATTTGGTCTCCAAGTTTTTAAACGGTTCATTTTGGTCCCCTAATTCCTTGAATTTGTTCAAATAGGTCCTTCCGTCAAGTTGACTAACGGTGACGTCAAGTTGACTAAGGGATGACAATGAACATTTTAAAAACTTGATGACCAAATTGAATATTTTAAAACAATTTGGCGACCAAAATGAACATTTTAAAACAATTTGGGGACCAAAATGAATATTAAAATATTAAATTTAATGCCACATGGCACTAAAATATTAAACTTAATGCCACGTGGCATTAGGTTTGACGTCGCCGTTAGTCAACTTGATGGAAGGACCTATTTGAACAAGTTTAAGGAATTTGGGGACCAAGATGAACTGTTTAAAAACTTGGGGACCAAATTGAACATTTAATAACAATTTGGGGACCAAAAGTGTAATTTAGCCTTTAAAGAACTACATGGCTTTGAGTTTCTCATCGCACACAGGAATACGTAGAAGCAGAATCAATCATTCTGTCAAGTCAAAATTAAATTTTCCTTTTTATTGTCTATTTTTAGGGATGTTCTGTAGACTCGGGTGCCATGTTCAATCCCTTAGATTTGAGGTTGCCCTATAAACTTAAGTGTCATGCTCAACCTCATTTAGGATTTATCAATAATAAATTTTAAAATGCAAGACCAATAAAGAAATTCAAAATATCACAAAAATAAAAATAATTTTTTTATAAATAATTTTTGTGGTGAAGAATAAATAAATTAATTGCGCAATTAATCTAAGGTACCATTCGTAGAATGGGCGATGTAGGGTGCTAATACCTTCCCTACTCATAACCGACTCCCAGACACAAATCTCTTTCATTTGTTTTAAGACCAGTTTCCTTAAAATAAATGGTTTTTCCAATGTTTTTCCCAAATAAAATATTGGTGGCGACTCCTCTGATTTTTACCTCATTTTCGCGGCTCCCGGATGGGACACTCGAGAAACACTTGTTTTACCATGAATCACATGACATGCGTTGCAGTGGTGGGAAGGTATTGTTTTCACAAGTAAATGCTCCTCAAGAGTTGCTGTAAATATTTTTTGACTGTTCATCTGAAGGAAGGCATCTTAGGCACTTTCATGGCCAAAACGAACTTGTTTAGACTCGATATCTTCATATTAAATGTATCTCTGACTCTTATATTTCCATAGATATCGAATTCGTCCAAATTGGATTCTTGTAGCTCAATTTATGACCAAATTCGTACATGATGATCAGGTTCAACAATGTTTTTCTGACTTGTAACACAGTTTTGACCCTTTAAATGTTTGTTTTTTATTTTGTGATCTTCATAAAAGTTGCAGATATTTCTTTTAGCTTTCCAACAATGTAAAATTCATAATTTTTGGGTTGCTATAACTTAAGATATGTACGAAATACTATGTTAAACGCTGGATAAGTGGGGCCTGGCGCGTTTTAATGCGTTTTGGGCTTTGGAAGACCTATAAATACGAACCTAATGTGCATTAGCAGCATTTCTCGAACCCTAATTACATTAGAAACTCATAAAACGCTAGAGAAAAGAGATTTCATGATTTGGGAAGAAAGAATTGTGGAAGAATGAGTCGAAGAAGAGGAAGATGAGGAGAACTCTCGATTAACCCTAGGATTCGTTGTAGGAATCGCTTGGAGCTAATTGGAGGTCTTAAAGATGTGTGTAAAAACACTTTTTCTCACATGGTATTTCAAAAGGGGTTTGGAATTCTTTAAATTGATATTGAGATTTTGGGTGATTTGATTGGGAAAATTGGGTTTTTGCTATATTAAGGTCAAAGAACATCAAATTTATCTGAGAGTTTTCAATAATTGATAAATTGATGAGATATTGGTTGTCTGCATGGTTTGATTATATGTTCTAAGACTTGTTTGATGATTTTCAATCATAATGTATATGCTAAGTTATGATTTAGAATGCCTATGAGTTATTTTGACATGAGTTATACCATTGAAATTGATGCATGAGGTCATATTTCATGTCCTGGGGTTCTGATATATGCCCAAAATATGATTTGGATTATTATTTGTGATTACTAAGATACCTCCTTCAGGGAAGGGGATGACAGATACATTCTCGTTAGAGGGGGAAGACATATACCTTCTCGTTAGAGGGGAAGACAGCTACCTCCTTCTGGAAAGGAGAAAACCCATTATAGATATCTCCTTCTGGAAAGGGGAAAACGGTGGGACGTCATTGCATTTATCATGAGTTCATAGACTTAAAATTTGGTAATTAAAAAAAAGAGACTTGGATGACAGATTGAGATTGTTTGGACATTAGAGATGTCCTATGTATGGTATTATTGATGTTATGTGGACTCACAGTGATGAATTATTTCTAGTTGATGATGTTATGATTTGGGCATGAATTTTATGAGATTGGATTACTTGTCTTTAATTTACATAAATATTTTGAGTTATATTATTTTGAAAACAAGCGGGTACCATGGATGTTTTTCCGATTACCGCTTCGGTTGAGAACAACACAATTTTGAGAACCCTTTTATTAAATTATTTTCATTCACGGAGATTATAAAATCTCATTAAAAGTGTTGTTTACAGAGTCCAAAGACGTCGCCTTTGAGACTGAGGAGACTTGAAAACTTAGAACTTTGGTTTAGTTATTTATCATATTTGGTTAGTATTATGTATAAGGAGTCGCTTGTGGCAAGAACCATATTATTTTATTTTATCGTTGGGTTATATTTAGTAGACGTCCCTATTTTAAGGCATTTGATTCCTTCTATGTAAGAATTTTATCAATATTATTCGAGGTATCTTGAGACTTACACGTGGTGAAATTTTTATTTTAATGATTCTTATTTTATTAAATTATTTTAGAGGGTTTTATTATATTTTGGTATGGTTAATAATGTAACGAAGGGTGTTACATTCTCAAGTAAGTTCAAAATAAGAATGTAACGCCCACATGAGAATGTAACGCCCTTCGTTACATTATTAACCGTACCAAAAATACAATAAAATCCTTTAAAAGACTTTAATAAAATAAGGATCATTCAAATAAAAATTTCACCACGTATAAGTCTGAAGATACCTCGAATAAAATTAATATAAATAATGTTAAGAAAATTCTTACATAAAAGGAATTAAATTCCTCAAAACTCGCATGTCTACTAAACATAACCCAATGACAAAATAAAACAATATGGTTCTAGCCACAAGCGGCTCCTTATTAAACATGATACTAACCAAATCTATACTAAGTCTTCAAGTCTCCTCAGTCTCAAAGGTGACGTCTTCGTACATTGAAAACAACATTTTTAATGAGATTTATAATCACGGTGAATAAAAACTAAAAACTATTTAATCAAATAATATTTCTCAAAATATTTTCTATAAAAATTAAGGATAAATAATCCAATCTCATGAAATTCATGCTCAAGTCATAACATTATCAAATAGAAATAATTCATCACTGTCAGTCCACATAACATAAATCCATACAAAGGACATCTCTTGTGTCCAAACAATCTCAATATGTTATCTAAGTCTCTTTTATTAATGACCCAATTTTAAGTTTATAAGCTCATGACAAATGCAATGGCGTCCCATGCCTTCCCTTCCCAGAAGGATGTATCTATAATGTGTCTTCCCCTTCCCAGAAGAATGTGTATGCCTTTCCCTCTAACGAGGAGGTATTTGCCATCCCCTTCGCTGAAGGAGGTATCTTAACAATCACAATAATAATGCAAATCACATTTTGGGCATATATCATGACCCCGGGACATGACATATGACCTCATGCATCAATCTTAATGGTATAACTCATGTTAAAACAACTCAAAGGCATTCCAAATCATGTCTAGCATATACATTATGATTGAAAATCATCAAACAAATCATAGAAATACCATACGAACAATTATAACATCAATTTATCAACTATTGGAAACCCCCAAATCAATTTGATGTTCTTTGACCCTAATATGGCAAAAAACCCAATTTTCTCAATCAAATCACCCGAAATCTCAATATCAATTCCTTTTGAAAGTGAGAAAAAGTGTTTTCACTCACCTCTTGAAGACCTCCAAGTAGCTCCAAGCAATTCCTATGGCGAATCCTAGTGTTTACCAAGAGTTATCTTCATCTTCCTCTTCCTATATTCCTTCCACAATTCTTTCTTCCCAAACCGTGAAATCTCTCTTCTCTATTGTTTATCTAACTTTCTAGTGTAATTAGGGTTCCAAAAATACTGGTAATGCACATTAAATTCGTATTTATAGGTCTCCAAAAGCCCAAAACACATTAAAACACGTCAGGGCCCACTTATCCAGCACTTAGAGCAGTATTTCACACATATCTTAAGCAATAGACATCCGAAAATTATGAATTTATATCTTTGGAAAGCTAACAGAAATATCTACAGTTGTTATTAAGATCACAAAATTTGAAACGGATGTTTAAAGGGTCAAAATTGTGCTAGAAGTTTAAAAATGGTGCTACGCTGCAACTTGAAAATCATGTACGAATTTGGTCATATATTGAGCTACAAGAATCCAATTTGGACGAATTTGGTGTCTATGGAAAGATAAGTGACATATCTGCATTTAATATGAAGAAACAAGTTCGTTTGGGCCATGGAATATCCATTTTAAATTTCGTGTCGGGTCATAGGAGGTCTCTTGGGTGAAATTGGGCTTAATTTACTCAAAAGTTACTTATTTACTCTTCTTTTAAGTCACATATGGTGTGTTTGGATGAGGAAATTTAAGAGGGTAATGTGTTTTTCTAGGGTAATTAGAATTCATCAATGTAAAAATACAATACATTTTACATTGATGTATCCTAATTACCCTCTAAAAATACATTAGGAAAGGAAAAAAGAAATATGTTACAAATACTATTGAACCGTAAATGATATCCCAAATATTTCGAATTTGAATCTGTTAGGAAAGGAAATAAAAAATCATCTAGATGCGGAAATCCTCCTTAAATGTCCTCAATGCACGAATTTGGAAACAAATTTATTATAATTGCATTTTGAAACATCTTTTGAAAAAAAATTCAATAATGTAATAAATATGTATTAATGCTATTTGGAAGCTATTTATGTTAAGAATCCGAGTCAACATTTTTTAGGATTGGAACCAAACCATAGAGACACGAAGCATGATAATTCGACACATGTAAACCAAAGCTTGAAATTGTCTGTGGAAGTGACACCTGTTAATCCAGACCTGTGAAATCATTCTCATTTGTATATTAATATAGATATAGATATATATATATATATATATATATATATATATAGAAATAGATTAATGCTATTTAGAAGCCATTTATGTCAAGAATCCGAGTAAAAAAAAAATTATGATCGGAACCAAACCATAGAGACACGAAGCATGATAATTTGACACCTATAAACCAAAGCTTGAAATTGTCTGTGGAAGCGACACCTGTTAATCAAGACCAGTGAAATCATTCTCATTTGTATATTATATAGATATAGATATATATAGATATACATTAATGCTATTTGAAAGCTATTTATGTCAAGAATCCGAGTCAAAAAAAATTTAGGATCGGAACCAGACCATAGAGACACGAACCATGATAATTTGACATGTGTAAACCAAAGCTTGAAATTGTCTGTGGAAGCGACACCTGTTAATCCAGACCTGTGAAATCATTCTCATTTGTATATTATATAGATATAGATATAGATATATAGATTATATAGATATAGATCTAGATATAGATTGATGTTATTTGGAAGCTATTTATGTCAAGAATCCGAGTCAAAAAAAATTGAGGATCGAAACCAGACCATAGAGACACAAAGCATGATAAATCGATACGTGTAAGCCAAAGCTTGAAATTGTATGTGGAAGCGATACCTGTTAATCTAGACATGTGAAATCATTCTCATTTGTATATTATGCTATTTAGAAGATATTTATGTCAAGAATCCGAGTACAAAAAATTAGGATCGGAACCAGATCATAGAGACACGAAGCATGATAATTTGACACCTGTAAACCAAAGCTTGAAATTGTCTGTAGAAGCGACAAATGTTAATCCAGACCTATGAAATCATTCTCATTTGTATAGTATATAGATATAGATATAGATATAGATATAGATTTATAGATTAGGTGATGTTTTTGGTATGATTTTAAAGTTAATTCAAATTTGATTTTATTTAAATTTGAATATGAATTGATTACGAATTATATGATTGATAGTGAATGGCAAATTAAAAGATACCAGATTTGTATGATGATAAAACTAATAGTAAATGTCCGGTAAAAAAAAAAAAACTAGTAATAAATGTTGATTGATGATTAATATGCTAATTCTTCTATAAGTTGTTTAAGTGAATATATTTATGATTTTGATAATGGTTATTAACCGAGATGTTAGCACTATGATGATGATAACGATAACAATAACAATAACAATAACAATAATAATAATAATAATAATAAAATTGATTTTGGCAGGAAAAAATCGAAGTCTAGGATTTTTTTTTTTTTTTTTTTTTTAGAATTTCTTTGAATGATTTGAATAAAATTTTGGCCGAATAACAATGAAAATAGTTGCCAAGTTATGACAATATTATTGGACATGTAGCCGCACATTTAAATCGTTGTAATAATTATGGAAAACAATTTTAAATCATATAATCATTTTAATTTTATTTCTGCACACAACAGGACAGAGAGCATGATTTTGCCATCAACTTTTTTTTTTTTGGTGAATGCCATCAACTATTTAATTTGCTGCTATATGCATTAATGAATCATCCAAATTTGCATTCAAACATCCCTCTTGACCAGATGCGTATTACATTGATATGTGTTCAACAAAAAAAAATAAAATAAAATAAAATACAATTTTGGTCCTTTAACTTATTTTTTACAGTCAGTTTGGTCCCTTAACTTTTAAAAGGTTAAAGTTAGTCCCTTAATTTGTCTCTGTTTACCTAAGTTGGTCCTCTCCGTCAACAAAGTCAGTAACAGTGTTAAATGAGTTTCAATTTGGTCCCTTATATTTTAAATGAGTTTGAAATTGGTCCTTTAAATTGTTAACTTGTTTCAAATTGGTCCTTTAAATTGTTAACGAGATTCAAACTGGTCTTTTAAATTGTTAGCGAGTGTCAACCCGGTTCTCAAAAAGTTAACACTGTTACTGACTCATTGGTAGAGAGGACTAACTTAGGTCAATAGACACAAATTAAAGGACTAAATTGAACTTTTTAAAAATTAAGGGACCAAATTGAATCTAAAAAATAAGTTAACGGACCAAAATGACATTTTAGCAAAAAAAAAAAATAGGTGAGAGATTGGGCTATTATTTCATTACTATCCTCCAAAATTCTCTGAAGTACATTCTTGAACGTATATATTATAGAAGACAAACATTCCGAAAATATAGTCACTTGTCTCCCAATTAGGCATGTGTCCCGTTCACCAGTCAATTGTTGACCGCAGGGACTAACGACAAAAATTTAAAAGTTATAAGGACGAAATGCAAAGAAAAAAAAAAGATATATAGGGACTAAAACCAAAAGACCCTTATTTTACAGGAACCAAAAAGTTCATTAAGCCTATAATTTATAAATTTGTAGTTATAAATTATATATGTCTACATTTATTTATTTATTTATTTTTGAGATAATATGTTTACATTTATGTACATAGTATATTTCTAATATGATTTAGGGTGCATTTGGAAGAATTTATTAAGAGCTCATGAGAATAAATTATGATAATATACCTAAACAAATAGTTTATGATATTCTCATTAGTTCTTTTTAGCTTATTTTCAGAAGCTTGCTAGAGAAGCTTATAAAAATAAGCTGTTTTTAGCTTATTTGGAAAAAAAAATTATTGCATAAGCGCTTAAATAAGTTGTATACCCAATTGCACCCTTAATTAATATATATGTACTGTTAGTTTAAAAATTTTAATAAGTTGTACAAATTTTACACTGACAATCAATTTTAAATTGCCATATTATTAAAAATGTATGGCATTCATTATGACTAACTTAAAAATCACACATAAAATCCGTCAAAAAAATTAAATAAAAGTTACTCATAACATGATTTGTGATTGATTGACACTATAAAAAAAATTACATCGACGGAGTATAAAAATTAAACTCTTCCTAATATATTTATATGTGTATATAATTATCATAGATTCATAGCTCTTTGTGTATATATGAATAAATAATATTTTTTAAAAATATAATTTTTATCATGTTTATATTTTTATTTCTATTTATTTTAATAATCATTTATATTATATAAACAATTTTGAATAAATAACTAAATATGTCAATATATAAGATATCATATGTAGATTTTGTCAAAAAATAAATAAATCATATGTAGATATTCTAATAACTTTTTAAGTATGATTATAATACTCTCGCCCCTTAACCAAGGTCTTGGGTTTGAGTCTTGGGTATGGAAAAAATTTCAGCTGGGAGGGATGTCACCCATCGAGGTGCCGAACAAACTCCCGCGGGAGATTAGTCCCGTCGGTTGGCGGTGGGATACTCCTCGAAGTAGATAAAAAAAAAAAAAAAAGTATGGACTATAATACATTACATTTGTGATTTTACTCACGGCAAGATCAGGGACTTGAGGCGTTGAAGTCTTCTTTTTTTTTTTGACAAAAGAGGCGTTGAAGTCTTAAATTTCTCATCGAGGTTAAAAATGCATATTTACATAATATTAAAGTAGTATATACTGTTTTGTCAAAAAAAAGAGTAGTATATACTGTATTATCTAAAAAAGATATATAGTATATAGTGTCATGTGTGTTTTTATTGGCGATAAGGTAAATGATATGATTAAGATCAGAGCATGGACATGGTGTATTAGCAGGGTCAACAATGGGAAGATCTCCTTCATAGACTGATGCATAAACCCGAGGCTATGTTTGAAAGCTACAGCTTGAAATAAATATGAATATTGACTGGTGTCAGGGAGTGGCAAAGCATAAGAACTGATGCTGCTACTGCATTTGGGATTCGGTTCTGGAACTTTTGTGCAGGGAACTTAACTTTGTTTTGCATTTTAATTTGCTAAAGAATAGGTAGTGTAGGCTGGAATATGTCTTGGGGGGCGACTCTGTTCTATACCATCAGATTGTGGGGAGTTAGCTAGGGACTCAACCTGTTTGCAGGTATTGCTTGTGGTTGATTTGTTAGCTTCTTCTTTACTGTGACTTTTCTTTTTGGTTGCACATGTATATGGGTGATTATACCTGGTACTCTTCTCTCTCTCTCTCTCTCTCTCTATATATATATATATATATATATACCAATTGCTTACCCAAAAAAATTAAGAGAGATAAATAATAATAATATTCACTTGTGAAGATATATATTATAAGATATTATTGTTAACATTCTTTACATCGACGGTGCATAAAAATTAAACTAATTTACATACACTCAATATTGCATGGATTAAATGGTGTATTGTAGTCATCATGATTATTATTGTAACTATACCCAATTATTTCAGACTTTATTGTTAAAGAGTGATGTTACCATCACTCCAGCAGTGTGCATATCTTAATTTACACTATCAATCAATCATAAATCATTTCATACTACTTTTAAGATATTATTATAAAAATCAAATATTTGAATATGACAATTCGTAAATGGTTGACGATGTAAAGTCTTTACATATCAACTAGTATATAAGGTACCCGTGCCACTTTCGTTTTTATACATGTTCAAAACGGTCTGTTCGTAATATGTTTGTATACTAACATTTGTTATGGAGAAAGAAAAAAAAAAAAGATTGCATCAACGATACAGCAACTTTTCAGTTCATAAGAATTTTTCACTGGTCATTTTCACTTATCAGTAAAAAAAATGATCTTTCTAAATCTCAAATATTAATAAATGGCACACTAACATTACATCGCTATGTTTCTTAATTAACCAATAATAAAATGAAGAAACAGTATTGCACCATTCCATTTATCCAAGTTCATAGAATTAGTATAAAATGATGTAGTTTCAAGCACTTTTTTGCCAACAAACAATCAGTTTAATTTAAGAACCTGTTCGGGAGCACAGCACAATAACTAATTATAAGCACATTTAATTTAAGATATAAAAAGTAAATCCAAAATGAAAATGAAATGAAAATCGGCGGGAAAAAATTATAAGCACATTTTTTCTAATGAAAATCCAAATTAAATCCACATTTCCAAATTAATTATAAGCACATTCCCAAGTTAATTATAAGCACAACAACTAATTATAAGCACATTTCCAAATTAAATCCAAAATGAAAATGAAAATCTGCGGGAAAAAAATACCATTTTTCAGGTGACTATGCTCCATGCTAACGGAAAATGTAGCCTATATTTTTTCTCATTCTGTTTATAAGTTGAGATTGTTCAACTATAGAATCCTTGTACATATTGAATAAAGAAGCAGATATATTCCATCTTTAATATAGTCTACAAGGAACAAAAATGAATTAAAATATTACTAGCGCGCGAAAACTGTATATTAATTATTACGTCAGCTGAATATAGAACATATATAAAAGAATAAAAAGAGTTGGTAATTGCCGTAGCAATCAAATATAGAGTAATATTATTTAAGCTATTCAAGCAATTGCGATAAATACTTGATACTTCATAATTTTATAGTTTAATTTAATTTTAATAATTTATGATTCACGTATAGTTATACATAAATAATATCAGCGAGAAATTGTCCGAATTTCAATCTAAAACGTAACTGAATATGCATATTAACGAACGAAAAATTCAAGTCATGTCACATTTGCTATACATCAAAATACAATCTAAATCATCCACGATTATTAACAATGAACGATATTAACATGTTCAATTAATCCATTCAATCTCGTAGTGTGGAATAATATGGATATACGTAACAGAATCAGTTTAGTGTTTACCTGAAGATCAGTTAGCAAAGCCGTGACTAATAAAAGCTCTTCTCCTCCTTCTTCTTCTTCTCTTTTTCTTTCTTCACGTTCTTCTTTTTGGACTTGCCTTGAAGTACATTTTCAATTCCTGAACCGTGAATCATGCTATGCAACTCAGAACCAACGAGAAAGCAAAGATAGGCATCAATGGTAGCAAACTGAACCTTCTCCATCCTCAACTCACGTTCAAACCACCAAAAAAACCAAATCGAATCATCGTCATACCACTCCACCTTCTTCTCCGGTCTCACCACATCCACGTGTTTCCCCAGCACCGTCACAGCCAATTTATCCAAATCGTAACGCGTCAGATCCAAACAGTTCTCCTTTCTCCTTTAACCTTTCCACCGCCATAGATCTCAGATCCACCGCGTTCTTGATCACGATCCCGTGGTTACGCTCCATCTTGTTCGAGATCGCTTCCATGTTTATGCCTACGGCGAGGACCCTAGGGTTTTCGAAGAAGGCGCGTAGGGATTTGTTTGGCGCGTTGTCGCGTGAGAATTGGACGTCTTCGCGCGTGTCGAGGTGGTAGATGAGGCAGTGAGAGCCGACGCAGAGGGTGAGGATGTCGTAGGGCTGATCCTTAAGGCCGCGTTTGGTGTGATGCTCGGCGGAGACGGCGACGAGGATATGGTTGTTGTTGGTGGTGGTGGCGGTGGATTTGAGGATGTCGTTGAGCCATTTGGAGAGGGTTTGGGAGGAGGTGGTGGCGACGGTGAGGATGCGGTGGTGGTTGGCGTGGACGGTGTAGGAGTAGTAGCGTGAGTTGTTGTCGAATGGAATATCGACGTGTTTGTCAATGCTGATCTCCATCACCATGGTTATGGTTATGCTATGCTGAAGTTTGGAGTGAGAGTGAGAGAGTGAGATAGAAGAAGAAGAAGAAACAAAACGGTTATAGTGAGAGGGGAATGCGATAGGGTGGTTACTCTTTTTACGGGCACTTAGTTATTTATAGGTGCACAATGGTTGCTGGTTGTTTGTTATACATCATCGCTCTTACATCACACTATCAAAGCCACGGTGCAACTCGTTTCTTATAGAGGCGTGATATCTGAACACACGCCCGCGACACCAAATACGCGACACCACGCTACAGTGCGCCACTGTAGCGCACTGTAGCGTCACCTTTTTTTTTTTTTTTTTATAAATAAATTTTGACTTTTAAAAAAGATAAAATTTTATTTCTAAAAAAAAAATCCATTCACCAGATAATGAACTGAATTCATCAGATATTTGTACCTGATTCACCAGATATTTGCACATACTTAACCAAAAATTTTATCTCAAAAAACCATTCACCGGATAATGAACTGAATTCACCAGATATTTGTACCTGATTCACCAGATATTTATACATACTTAACGAAAAATTTTATTTCAAGAAAAAAAAAACGCATTCACCAGATAATGAACTGAATTCACCATATATTTTGTACCTGATTCACCAGATATTTGCACATACTTAACCAAAAATTTTATCTCAAAAAAACCCATTCACCAGATAATGAACTAAATTCACCAGATATTTGTACCTGATTCACCAGATATTTACACATACTTAACGAAAAATTTTATTTCCATAAAAAACGCATTCACCAGATAATGAACTGAATTCACCAGATATTTGTACCTGATTCACCAGATATTTACACATACTTAACGAAAAATTTTATTTCCAAAAAAAAAAACGCATTCACCAGATATGAACTGAATTCACCAAATATTTGTACCTGATTCACCAGATATTTGCACATACTTAACTAAAAAATTTATTTCTCAAAAAACCCATTCACCAGATAATGAACTGAATTCACCAGATATTTGTACCTGATTCACCAGATATTCACACATATTTAACAAAAAAATTTATTTATAAAAAAAAAAAATCTAAAAAATTTTAAATAAATAAATTTTTTTTTTTAAAAAAAAAAAAAAAAAAAAAAAAAAAAAAAAAACCGCTACAGTGCCGCACAGTGCAGCAGCTACAGTGCGGCACATACGGTGTCGCCCGTATTGATGTCGCTATTCTGTGTTCAGATAGCATTTTTGTTTCTTATATGGTGTTTTTAAATGCATTTAGGATAAATTTGAATTAATTTGGGGTTTGGTGAAGAATTTTTTTTTATAAGCGTTTTGGAGAAAGAATTAAAGTTGGATTTGAATTTAATTGTTAGGCGTTATCAAATTATTATTGATGTTAATAATTTAAAAGATTTTTATATTGTTAATTAATAATAATTTGATATATCATTGAAAATATTTAACCTCGTATCATAATTACACTAAAAGTCCCAGCTCACATAGAATATTGATTTGTGATTGATTAATAGGTGTACCTTCTAAAAAATATGGCCGAGTTATTATCATTTTTTTTTTCGATTTTACTTCGATGAGTATCCCACCGCCAACCTGAGACGGAGACTAATCTCCAGCGGGAGTTTGTTCGGCACCTCGAAGGGTGGCATCCCTCCCAGCTAAGGTTTTTTCCAAACCCAAGGCTCGAACCCGAGACCTTGGTTAAGGGGCGAGAGGCCTTTAACCACTCACGTCAACCTCAGTTGGTAGCCGAGTTATTATCATTTGTTACATGTAATTAAATATCATCTTGACTTATTCAAATTATAAGATAAATTAGAATTATATCTTCACTAACCATGATTCAAGGAGATAATATCTATCTACTAAGCCATTATGCCATTATCATAACTCCTCATGAGATGATGGGAGAGGTTCAATCCATAGTATATGTTGCTCTATAAATAAGGACAGAATTATCATAAAAGAGAACTAACATTTAGGAGAATGCTATGGATTGAGGATCAAAAGGATCAAAATTCTTGTTGGGATTCGGTGCATTTTATACCATGAAGTATGATAAACTTGATTTTTTTCAATGAGATTTTCCTTTTTTAGTTCTCCAAACCAGTGCCCATTAGCATTATTAAGTAACTTGACGAGCCCAACTCACAAATCATTATACTATTTTGATTGGGTTTGGGGCTAGGGCTACTCAACAAGAAGAACTTCAATAGGAGCTGCTACCTACACTTCACATATTTGGCATCCACTTCCACACTTTTAGTTTTTGGCATTTGAAATTACTATATTACCCATGTAAGTTTGAACATCCATTTCTTTCTTCCTCTCTCTTCCTTCTATTTGGTTCCTACCCCCACACCCCTTCCTCTCTCCATACTGAAAACTCTCTTTCCACCATACATCATCACCAATCCATTTGTTACCAGTCCCACGACCCTAACTATGAGGAAAACACAAACAATTCACGTATCCAAAAAATGATCGCTATCATCTATAGCAAATTCCTACACAAAAAAAGTTCTACCCCAAAAGAGAACTAAAACTAACAAAACTACCAGATATAGTAATGAACGGTAAAATAGTGATAAAAAAATAAAAATAATAACAAACATTTGAACGTAGGGAATCAAAACATGATTGATTATTGAACTGAAATGAAACACCTGCCTATGATCGACATGTGAATATGCCCAGAAGAAGAAGCAGCTTTTATCGGGACCCCTTTGCTGCTCACATACTAAGATGTGTTCCGACAATTAGTTGCCAGACAACAAAATGAAGTATGCGGCAACTAATTGCCGAAGGCTAGTTATTTCCTATTCCGCTAACTAATTGCCGCATTGCTGTTTTCTAATTAAAAAAAACATTATACCGGCAACTAGTTGCCGGATTCATAGTTATTGAATCTGGCAATTAGTTTGTCGGAAGTTCATAAAAAAATGAAAAAATACAACAATGCGGAGCAGTACCTATTACATCCAGCAAGATGATGTCTCAGACACAATCAATCAGACATCTTGAGAGTTGAGTTGAGATGACAGTGAAGAGGGGTGGAGGAGATGAGAGAGAATAAGGTAAAAAATTAGAGTAGATATATTTTTTACTCTTAAGGGTTTTTGGTAATAAAATATTTTTTAAAAGACTTGTGGGGGTGGATGGAGGCAATTATAAGGGTACACGGAGCAGCTCCAAACTTCAATTTCAATGAAAATAATTCTCTTTTCCATGGCCCAAGATCTTAGTCCAATAGAAATTAGAAGGCCCTATAGTGATAGCACCAGTAAGTTCGTCCATGCCCAGTCCTCATGCCTTTCAGTTTTTGTGATACTTTGTTGACCGGCTCATATAGCATTGACAACAAAAAAAATTAGAAACCCCAAGTTGACATAGCTAATAATTTACCTGAGCAGATGTTTTTTGTTTCCAGAGCGAAAATATGATATTTTATTGAACATGACATTGTAGTTAATGCCAGACCAACATTCAGTTAGGATTAATCTCACAGTCAATAAAGTGTGAAAGTATTTCATAGTCTGAGTCAAAAAGCAAAAAAATAATAATATAAAAACGAGTAATTTTTTGTTGAAATAAAAAAAAAAATTAATGTGACAGACGGAAGAGAACAAGCTTAGATGTCAGCTACACTCAAAATAAAATGTTTATTGACCCAACTAAAACGATGATCATAGATCAGTCAATGTGAATGGATTGAGGTTTTTCACAGGAACCTGTCACATGATCACATATCATAAACAAGCCCAATATCCCTCTAGACATATAGTCAAAATTGTTTATCTTCATATATACGAAGTATATATTTTTCTCATCTTCAATGGTAACACATAAGTGTGTTTATAATGAGTAAGAGTATTTTTATTTTTATTTTGGACGGAAAATATAAGAGTATTTATTCTCACTTATTTGTATGGATATATTTGCACTAATTTTTCTTGAGGCGAGTAGCCATTAAATTAAATTAAAATAAGACTCATTAAACGTAAAATTAATAAAATCGAAGCGGACACAAAGAAACGATAATAATGCTGCTGAAAATGTTTAGTTATCATATCCTCAGGGAATTGATGATAAAGGAGTAAATTCACTGTTCCATCATCCATGTTCTGGCATGCTTATCCAACTAAATCGGTAATACCAATAAATGATTGAATAATTTTATTTTGTCCCCTGAATAGGAGAAGGCATCCGACATGGCAACTTCCTCACTGCAACTTTTGTTGAGGAACAACTATATATTGAAGAAATTATACACAAAAGTATTATATACAACAGATATGATATATGAACACCGGGGTGCTGTAGCGCTACAGTAGCGCTACTGTAGCGCTACAGTTTTTTTATTTTATTTTTATTTTTTTTTACAAATTCTGCCTTTTTTTTATAAAAAAAAAGTTAGTTTTTTTTAAATACTAACATTTTTTGTTAATCCCAGTACAAATATCTAGTTTAATTCAATTCATTATATGGTTAATGGGTCATCCTGAAACTTACAATAATTTTTCCACACAAATTAACCATATAATGAACTGAATTAACCAGAAATTTGCATGTGATTAAACCAAATATTTACATGATTGTGAAAAATGATTGTAAGCTTCAGGATAACCCATTAACCATATAATGAATTGAATTAACCAAATATTTGCACGTGATTAACCATATAGAATGGTTGAAGCATCAAAGTTACCGATTAACCATAGAATACACTGAATTAACCAACCATTTTTCAAAGGATTAACCACGTGTTTTTGTTTTAAAAAAAGTCGACCAAAAAAAAAAAAGACCCATTAACCATATAATAAACTGAATTAACCAAAAATTTGCATGTGATTAACCAAATATTTACATGGTTGTGAAAAAATAATTGTAAGCTTTAGGATAACCCATTAACCATATAATGAACTGAATTAACCAGATATTTGCACGTAGTTAACCAAAGATGTTAGTATTTAAAAAAGTTAAATTTTTATTTTTTTTAAAAAAGTCAAAATTTTAAAAAAAAAAAAAAAAAAAAAAAAAAAAAAAAAAAAAAAAACGCTACAGTAGCGCTACAGTAACGTTACTGTAGCGCTACAGTAGCGCTACAGTGCAGGTGCCGCACCCGGGTGTCCCACCCGGTGTTCAAATATCATTTCTGTATATACAATCTAAGTTTCTAACAAACTATAATATAATTTGACGTCCATGGTGTGCAAATGATTTTGATCTTGTCTAAAACAACCAAACTAAGGAATCATTGAGTCAATGAATGAAAGACAAAAAAAAAAAAAAAAGGGAGAAAGATAGAAAGCAGAAACCGAATAAACAACGAACTTGGAGCCTTGAACAAATGATTTTTGCATTAAAAAGCTTGTATGTGAGGGGGACAAGTGTTGGGACAATCTTAGCTGTGCTAGTGCACTGGAGGCGGTGCAGCAGGGTCAAATCGCGGGCATCCTTTATTATTTTTTGAAAAGCATGGTTTTTAGATTACTTTTAATTTTGTGTTTCTTTTGAAAAAAATTTAATTACATACTGCATTGAAACGATATTTATTTTTTGGGTTAAATGTGGGTGACTTTAAAATGATTATAAAATGAATTGTTATAAAATTGTAACTTTTATTTATAATTTATGGGTTATGTTAACTAGTATCCTAAGAACATTTGTTAAAAAAATAAAAAAGCAAAATCTTATTGAAAAACCAAGTCTATCACACTTCATGATATAAAATGTACAAAGTTCGAATGAGAATTTTCCTTCAATACTCTTAACATTTTCCATAATTTGTTATGCTTTATGCTTTATAAATCATAATATTGTGAAAGGTCACGCGTTATTTAACTTTTTTTTTTTATATACATGCCAAAATTTATTTATCCAATAATTAGAACAAAATCTACTACAAAAAATATAACAAGTCAACATTACAGCTGTACAAAAAATATTTTAAGTAGTGCTATTGGGACAATTCATCTATACTAGTCGCACCTCTCGAGCACCTATATCATACTCCCTCCGTTCCTTTTATATGGTAATTTAATGTTTCTACACACAGATTAAAAAAGCAATAATTTGTTTACATTTGTTCCAAATTACCCTTATTTATAGTATCATTGATATGTGTAGTGTATTTATGGCTGAATTTAAGTAGGGAAAGTTTAGTATGTTTTCAATGTATTTCAATTTAATTTTATGATAAGGGTATATATGGAAAAAAAATTGCCAAATATACCTTGGATTTATAAAAGATCTATTGTTTTGAAACAGAAACAAAAACAAAAAGCTAAAATTACCATAGAAAATGAACGGAGGGAGTATGTTATATGAGGACAATTCAAGTACCATTAGCAAATACTAGTAGTATACTTTAAGTTTTTTTCTCTCTCAAGTATAGGTGATATTTTAGGTTTATTGGTTAATATGGAATGGAGATAATCAGCTCCTAAATCAACAGGAGCTTGCAAATTTGAGAGTACCATTGATATTTTTTAATTCCTCCATCTCTCTGTGAGGAGTTACAAAAAATGATGAATTCCTTTTGGTGGGAGAAGAGTAACCGTCGCACTAGAGGATTACATTGGTTGGCTTGGGATAAGCTCTCTGTTAGAAAGGAACATGGTGGTATGGGTTTTCGCAATCTTCAATGTTTTAATTTGGCCATACTAGGGAAACAAGGTTGGAAGATTTTTTCTAACCCAGTTGCTATTATTTCTCGTGTCCTCGAAGCTAAATACTTTCCCAATGAGGATTTTCTAAATTCTAAGCTTGGCTCAAACCCAAGCTATTCTTGGCGTAGCATCTGGTCTTCCCGGGTTCTAGTTAAAGAAGGATTGAAGTGGTGTATTGGTGATGGGTCCAACATTCGTGTTTTTTATGATCTTTGGATAAGAGACAATGATAATCTTCTTTTTATTGGGCCTATTCAACAGGAGCTTGCAAATTTGAGAGTTAGGGACATTCTGCTTCCAAATGCAAAACGTTGGAATGTGGGGTTAATAAAAAGTATTCTTCATCCAACCAATGCAGAAGCTATCCTTAATGTGCCCCTGTTTGACTCGGTCCGAGTTGACTCAATTAAATGGTGGCCAAATATTAAAGGAACCTACACTGTTAAGTCTGCATACAATCTTTGCATGGATAGAGTGGTTGATATAGCTCATTTGCACGAAGAGGGTGGCTGGGGTATGCTTTAGGGGTTGGATGTACCTCCTAAAATCAAAAATTTTCTCTGGAGGCTTTGTCGTAATGTCCTTCCCACCCGCAGCAGCTTGCAAGATAGAGGCATCCAGTGTCCTGTTATGTGTGCTTCATGCACTCTTGCCATTGAGACGTGTTGCCATAGCTTCATAACGTGTCCAGTTAGTGAAAAATGTTGGGAGAAGTTGCATATGTGGGAGGCGCTGTCCTCTGTGCTGGACCGTGTTGAGTGCTTCACCCAGCTTTTCTTCCAAGTGGCAGCTGGTTGGAGTGACCATAAGCTGTGTGTATTTAGTTGGGTGCTTTGGAGCATCTGGAGGGCGCGTAATGTTCGGTTATGGGAGGAAAAAAGTGAGACACATTATCAAATTATAGTAAGGGCGATTCATGCCATGGACGAGTGGGGTCTCTACACGGCTAGAACTCGTTGTAATTTGCCTAGGTGTGAGCCTTCCAGTAATGCCCGTTGGTCGAAGCCTCAGGTTGGGGAACTCAAGTGCAACACTGATGCTGCCTTCTTCAAACATGAGAACATTACTTCGGTTGGCATGTGCATTAGGAATGAAAATGGTCCCTTTGTTCTTGTTAGAAGTGGTTGGACTAGTCCCCTGTTGATGGTTCCCGAGGGTGAAGCTGTGGGTCTTCTTTCTGCTATCAAGTGGGTTGGTGAGCTTGGCTTCACAAATGTGACTTTTGAGCTAGACAGCAAAATTGTCGCGGACAATATTCAGAACAGTGGATGTCTCAGATTTTGGTGCCTTGATTTCTCATTGCAAGGCCCTGTTAGCTTCTAATCCAACCTTTAGAGTTGTTTTTGTTAGGAGACAAGGCAATTTAATTGCTCATAAGCTTGCTAGGGCGGCTATTTCCTTTCCTAGTCTCCATACTTTTGATGTTATTCCTACTTGTATTGGTAACATTATTGCTGATGAAATGAAATAATTTGGTTGCTGTTAAAAAAAAATATCAAGAGGGGTTGTTAATATTTAAAAATAAAAAAAAAGACACGGTCAACTGTATTTTATCGTTTTAAAAGATGGTTAAGCCATTCTTAATGAAACTGAGAAGTGCCTGACATTGCAATTTTCAGATGAAAACATTTCAAAACAAAGATACGATCAGATAGAATTAGGTTGGAAAGAATATGAGATAGAATTATGTTGGTCTTTCCAGTGTGATAAGAAGGGGTAGTGTACGTGATGGAACGAACAAGGATTCAACAACTCGTTGATTCAATGAATATTCGAGAGGTTTTAACAGCACAAAATTGAGAAAACTCTCAAATTTTATCAAATTCTAATTTGCCTCTAATGAGGGCTGAAACAATATATATATATATATATATATATATATATATATATATATAGTAAAACCCCTAAAGCAGAAAAAACTAAAGAAATACCAAAAAGGTCCTTACTTAACAAAATTACAAAAATACCCCTAAAATTAGGATAAAAGTAAAAAGTGTCGTTTTGACCCTTTAAATGATGAATTTGACCAAAATCATGTGACACATCCTGTGTATTGCTCAAAAGGTCGATTCCATATGAAAAATAGTGCTTGTTTATCAAAATCAGACATTGATGACTTTTGAGATCAACTTTACACTACACTATATTGCTATTCAATTTATTCGGGAAGGTTACTCTGTTAGGCACCCTGTTATAGTCTTGTAGCTGTATTGAGAATTTAGTTAGAAGACTGGAGGCTTGCTCTTGGCATCATATCTTCAAGGAAGCCAATCGGGTAGCGGATTCTTTTGCAAAGCATGGAGTCTCTATGGAACATAGTGTTCATCTGTTTGAGAATGTTCCTACTTTTGCTTTTTTCATTTACTATTTGATGCCTCCTCAGTTGTTTTTCGGAGGGGGCTCTTAGTTTTTGTTTGTGTTTTTGTTTTGGGCTCTAGCACTTTTCTTCATAAAGAAATATGATAGAATTATATTATACAAAAATCATTTCATTTATCAAAATTATTAAATTTAATTAGTTTAAACCAAAATAATAAAGTTCTTAGTTTTACTAAACTATTCTTATGGTAACCCCAAGGGGTGGGTTGGTTTAGTGGAGCATGACATTGTCTCGTATCTGACATGTTGCAGGTTCGAGCCCTCACTACTCTCCTTGGGGTGAAGTAAATGTAAATTCCTTTGTAAATGCTCATAGAACCTGAAGGTTTTCCCTGCCTTGGACTGGGGCTCCATCCCCTCACCCCTAAATTTTTTTTTACCAAAAAATATACTATTATCATTGTTTTAACAATTATCAAATTAAAAAGTAATATATATTCAAAAGAGTTTGACCGGTCAAATAACCATTATTGTACTCTTTTTTGGGTACAATCTCTGGATAGATTGGTTGATGTGGAATGTCACATCCCGGTTTTTATGGTTTTATTTTACATAAGAGGAGCATGTTTAAGACTTGGATTAGGTATGTAACATGTGGTTTAAGGCTTAGGAACCTCTGCATGGAAAGCACGTGGTCTTTTGGTGTCGGAATGAACGTGAATGAAATCTAGGGTTTCCGTAAGTTGTTTTAAAAGGGCATAAGTGTGTGAATTAAGAGATTTAGATTTAAGTAAGAGATTAGGCACTTTTGAGGGTTTGAGGTTGTTCATTAGGTCTTGCTGAGCCTATATCTCAAATTTAAGGTCAATCTGGCTTCAAGAGAGCTCAGAACGCGACGAAACGCACGAACTGCTAATGATGTCAACAGGTTAACGCTCAAACGTTGGAAAACCAACGCTCAAGCGTTGCATTGCATGTTGGGCGCTTGAGCGTTGGGACAAAATGACACCTGTGTTGAATTTTGACGCGCGGCAACGACATGGCATGCATGAGGGAACGCTCAAGCGTGGGAAACCCAGCGCTTGAGCGTTGGAATTTGGGCGCTTGAGTGTTCTGAGTGCTGAAAGGACACCGTGGTTCTTTTTAAATGTGAAAAATTGAGAGAAAAACTCATGTTTTCAAAGATAGAACAGAGAGCTCGCGAGGAAGGGAATATAGAGTTTAGAGAGAGAAAGTGAGGCTGAGGAAGATCCGTCCGTCCTATCGAGATTCCGACTTGGATTATATGACTAGGACAACGAGTACTACGAGTTTTGACTAGTGATTCTTTGATGCAACTGAGGTAATGTTTGAATCCCTAACGTGTCGACACGTCGAAATTGTCGTTTCTTTCTTTCTTTCTTTCTTTCTTTCTTGTATCTTGATTCGATTCTAGCTCTGTTTGAAAAACTGTTTCAAGATCAAGAGTTATGACATTGTTGGGACCTTGTCCTTGTGTTAGGGCAAATTGTGGAGCATCGAGAAGTCTCTTTTGGGAAGCGTGGCAACAACCTAGAAGGAGAGAAAGGAGCTCGTTTTACGAGGTTCGAGACGTTGGTACAATAATATACAAGGTTGGGGAGGGGGATTCCAATTATCGGGATTATGGGCATAAAATACGAACATTAGCATGTGTGGGGATCCTCAAACCCCGTTGATTTTTTTTTTTTTTTGGTATGTGTACTTGAATAATATGATGATATGTTGACTGATAATATGCTTATTTGAGTAAGTGATGTTAGTTGTTCATTAATATGCCTAGTATTATTTTCTGTTAATAATATTGTAATATGTGTTGTTAACATGTTGATGTATGATGGATTTGATTATGGTTGATGTGGTGATATTGAGGTGTTAAACGAAAAGGTTGTGTGAATCTATGTGGTGATGGTTGCATGCTCATATTATATTGCTGATCAACCTTGTGGGTAGCCGCAACAGTTGTTAGGCGGATACTAAGATAAGGTTGATGTTTGTGAACGACTACAATGATAGTTGGACATTTGTCACAGGAGGGTTGTATGAATAGCCTTCAAAGTTGTTTGAGTGGCTGTTATACGATGTCGGATCATACTTGTGTATATAATTGCAACAGTCATTTGAGTGGTTATTGCACAAGGGAGGTGACCGTATCAACTGCAACAGCCGTTTGAGTGTCGTTATGGTGGAGCCATGTGAACAGTTGCAATAGCTGAGTAATTGCCACATGAGGTTGAGGTGGACTATCCTGGGCCGACCAAGATGACAGAAATCATGTTGGTAATGCGAGAGCCAGTAGCTCAACTATCGACTTATGTTGTTGTAGAATAGGTCAATCATGCATGTAGGACCAGTTATGTATTTGAATAAGCTATGATCCTAGTCGCTGAGATGTCGAGGTTGATTGGGATGACGATGATTTGGGAGACGGATTGTGTGTGTTTATTTACATGTTATAAGTAGTATTTTATGATGTTTCCCCTTTATGATGATTAGAGTTTCTTACCTCCAGTATATCTCTGTTTCTCTGTTTATATTTATTTTGGGTTCTGTTCGCGATCCGAAGGCGGAGATGAGTTTTTAGCTGGTGCAGAGACGAAGAAGTTAACGAGTATACTTATGTTGATGGACGTTGAGTCTTTTAGTAGGTATACCACGACCAGTGGAGTGTCTGTATTGTATATGCATTTGCTTCCTTCATAACTCTGATATTGTATATATGTTTTATTGTTGAAAATACATGCTGTAAATGTTTTAAATTTCTTATGTTATTTTATTACATGCATTAACATTTATGTGGCGCCTAAAAGGGGGTGTCACATGGAAGTACGGATGGAAAGGGTCACATCCCTTACACGTCAAATGAACAACTAAACACGTATAGAGTCACATTCGACTCAAAGATTCGAAATATATATATCTAGTGGCGGATCCAGGAATTTTCTTCAGTGGGGGCAAGAAAATAGTATATAAATTTTTTCACAAAAAGAAATATTATATTCTTTTGCAAAGTATATAATCTCATGATAAAAAAAGTTTCAAGATACGTAAACTTTTAAAAATTACAATTGTCCTCTATGTATATTCATATTTTAAAAATATTGTATGATTTTTTCATTTTTATTACTATAAAAATATCTCTCTCTAAGTATGTAATTAAATAATTATTCAACCATTCATCTCCCATGCGACTGCGCATTTCATTTTTCACAAAAAATTTATTATAGAAAAACATATTTCAACCGTTGCAGTTGTCACAGGCAAAATCAATGGGTGAACTTAAAGAAATACATCTTGAAGTTGTCTTTTTTTTTTTTTTTTGGGGTGATCTCTTGAAGTTGTCTTCCAATTACTTAATAAAATTGATGGAAATTTGAAACTTTTTGAACTTTACCCTTTGATTTTCCTTGTGTAATGAGTGCATCATCCATATTTGGAATGTTAATATCTTGCTTCTAACAAAATAAGTATTGTGCAATAATGTAGGATTTAAAATATTTGAAAACTCTCCTTTAAAAATTAGTACCAATTTATTTTCTCTTTTATCTCTTATGACTTCTTTTGTATTCATTTAAAAATATTTATCATATGGGGGCAACATCAATTTTTTTATGGGGGCAAAAGAAAAAATTGTTAACTGTGTTCATGTAAAATAATTTGGCCTTATAGGGGCAATTGCCCCCATCCACACGTAGGTGGATCCGCCATATCTATTTCATGCCAATGGGAGAAAAGCGAGGATGCTCCTAAGTTGCTAACCAGACCACTTAACCACCTATCCAAGAGCCAGTTGCATATCTGAAAACTCCACCCCAAACTGGCCAAGTAACTGTCGTTACAAAACAATTAATCCATCTACATTACACACCCAGCCATCGGCTATTGCTCTGCTGGCATGATTTAGTAAAGTTTGCCCCAAGCATACTGACCATTATCGACATTTTGTTATATATCATAAGTTGTTATGAGATTAATACCAAAATATCCTAACTATCCCCCCCCTTTTTTTTTCTATACGCAAATGTTAGTATGTTAGCATGTTAGTTGTTAACTTTTTCTCCTTTGCCAAGGATTGAACATTGGACCTCCCAAAATATTTTGGAGATTAATACCAAAATATCCTAACTATCCCCCCCTTTTTTTATAAGCAAATGTTAGTATGTTAGCATGTTAGTTGTTAATTTTTTCTCTTTTGCCAATGATTGAACCTTGGACCTCCCACACCTTAAACCCTTAGCTCTAACCACTTGAGCTAACCCACCCCTCCTCACTATCCTTATATCCTTAATGATTAGGATATAAGCAATATTGCAAAGGTTTTAATTTGTGGTCGTAGTTGTAGTTGTAGTTACATTATGTATAATTACAGGAACAAGAGTTTATTTGGTTTGCCGAATTCGCTAGCGTATAGCGGACAACTTATATTGGATGGAAAAGTAGTACTGTTTGGTAATCGTTTTTAAAATTAGCTTATAACGTTTTTTCACTAGCTAGCTTGTAGCATTTTTTCTGGCCGCTACTTGAAGTAATGTTTGAGCTTATAGCATATAGCTTATCATTTTTTCAACCATTTTTATCCCTACGATATTAATTAAATTCATTACTTATCCTTAGCTAATAAAATAAAATACTAATTATGATTCAAGGCCCAAATGATTAAAACTAAATTAATATTAAAATTAAAAATTAATATTATAATTTTTGAAATGATAAATAATTTAAAATAAATTAGAATGTTAAAGTGATAATTATTTATATATATATATATATAGTTTATATAAAAAATGCAAACATGTCATTTTATGTTATTTTATATTTATCAGCTAGTTCAACCGTTAATTTTACCAAACACTTCAAATTTAATTCATTATTTTATCTTTTATCCGCTATCAGCTAGCTTATCTCCTATATGCTAGTTTTTACTAAATGGAGCCAAAAGTGGTCGATGTAGCTGTGATTGTGATTGCAATGCGTGCGGTCTTAAATAATATCAAAATTACGACGTCACGACCTCAATTACTCTCTTTTTTATGATTTGACTAACTGAGCCTATGTTTAGATCTCGTACTTTTACTTCAGTCCTATTGACCGATCCTATGAACTATATATCATGTTTTCAATTCGTAACCTTATTTTTTTTTTGTATAGATCCTCGATATCAGAAAGACACATCGAGTCGAACTAAATGAACTCAAATAAAGGGATAAAACTCTTACGGTGTCTATTTTTTCAATTTATAAGACTCGAAATCGAGATCTTTGTTAAGTAGAACCATGCTTCGGTGCTTGGACCAAGAGGCGTTGGCCAACTGACCTTACTTTCGCCATGTATACCGAATAACTTCCCGGGCATTAAAATTCTGCTCCCTGAACACGGTTTCATTTTGACATCTCTATGGTCCAAATGGTAATGCCAAACAACAAACTCTGCTCGACTGCTCCACCATACGACCCTTTCCCAGGTGATTCGTGAGAATATCATCCAATCACTGCCTAACCACCATGCAAGGTCGAAGAAAGTGCAACGACGTCGTTTCTGCTTGAACATCACACAATGGGCAAGCCGCGTTCATGGCAAGGTGAGGTGATGCGTGGCTCGGAAGTGGTTGGTCTTCATCAGCCCACCCTTGAGAACGGCCCACAAGAAGCAGCGTAGACACTGTTGTCCATTTCATATCCAAACCTTACTCCAGAATTCCTAATGGCCTCACTTGTTTGACCACTTTAATGAATTAATATACTAGAATAATAATTATATCTAAATTAATAATTGTGTGGGTTATAAGGTATGAAATATATGTGTATAACTTATTTTGGAAGGGTTTTTTTTTTTTTTAATAAGCAACTTATTTTGGAAGTTGATCTAGTTAGATTGCTAATTAGAAAATTAAAATAATGTATTTAAAAAAAATTCATGTATAAAAATAATATCATTTTGATGTAATTAAACATAATATTGATAATAGTTCAAAATTATGTTTAAAATTTAAATTAGTTATATTATATTATATTATATTATAATCTAAATAAGAAAATTGAGAACCTACCTAGAAGACCATTTAATGTATATAATAGTAATTAAATAATAGTACATTTTATCACAAGATTTATTCATGAACCAAACTCAAAATTCTATAATAATCTTTATTAAAATACTTAATTAAAATAGAATTTTGGATCGTTTAGTCCAAGAAGGTCATTAAGTTAACTAGGTTTGGTGGAATCGTTGAAGAAAATTTGTCCATAGATATGAACTGGACTGGTCTAAAAACTGTTTCATGGGTTTTGGATATAATTAATTGGGTCAATCCAAGTCATAACATCTAGTATACCATAAATGCAATTAATTATAGAATTTAACTGATGCATATTATGTGTAAATATTTATTATCCTATTAACCAATTATAAACTGCACAACATTAAAAATGTAGAATTTATTAAAATTATTTTAAAAGTTACACATAAATTCAATTGAGAACTTTATATCGATGATATATCAAAATTAAACTCTTAGTTATATAATTCTTCGGAATAAAAAAAGTCATTCATATAGAATTTAAAAGGTAAATAAGTAGATTGGTCTTATACGTTTTTTTTTTTAGTTTTCACATCGGTCGTATAAGTTTATTTTTTTTCAAATTGATCCTATACTTTATATTTCATTTTCATATTAGTCATTTCTATTAATTTCGAAGATCAAAGGCCACATGTCAGACTAACATGATAGTCACATCAGGTCAAAACAAATATATGAGATAGAATTAATTTTTTTTGCTGTAATATACTTCCTCTGGTCACTATTATAAGCAAAAATTAAATAAAACACATATATTAAGGAAGTTAATAAATCTCATTTAATTTTGTTAAAAAATTAGGTTTATTACCTAAATCACCCTTCATCTAAAATTTCAATTTTCATCGTTAAAATACATCTACATTAAATAGATCCCACTTTCAATATGGATAAGAGGGAAGATGACCTTTTATATGTCAAGGAGTATTGAAAAATAATGTCAGTATTAAATTGGAAGATGACCCTTTGTATTCAGCATTAAATTGGGAATAATGTCAAAGAGTATTGGAAAACATAATTTATATTAAGTGGGGGGTATTTGGGGAATAATAGCATTAAATTGGATGGAAGTACGAAAAATTTGCTTATATTTTAAACAAAAAAATTTAGGGTTTTTTGCTTATAATATTGACCGGAGGGAGTACTAATGTTATAGTTTGTACAATTAATTGTCAAATTAAAAAGTAGGCTTAATTATACTTTTCGTCCCTTAGGTTTTTTTTAATAGTACAATTTTGGTCCCCCAAAAATTTAATTATACATTTTAGTCCTTTAATTTGTCAAATTGTACAAAAAAAAGTCTTTACTACACGTAGACTTGTCATAAATGAAAGGATTGATTTTGTATAATTCAACAAATTAAATAACTAAATATGTAATTAAATTTTTGAGGGACTAAAATCACATAATTAAAAAAGCTAAGTGATTAAAAGTGCAATTAAAATTAAATCTGTAAATTGTAACCAAAAGAATTTGACCGGTCAAATAACTATTGTTGTACTTTTTTGTTTTTTTGGTACAATCTCTGGATAGGATGTTGTGGAAGTACGGATGGAAAGGGTCACATCCCTTACGCGGCAAATGAACAACTAAACACATATAGAGTCACATTTGACCCAGTGAGACTCGAAATATCTATCTCTATTTCATGCCAATTGGAGAGGAGCCATGATGCCCCTAAGTTGCTGACACAAAACCACCTACCCAAGCTCCAAAAATTCCACCCCAACCGGCCAAGCAACTGTCGTTACAAAACAATTAATCCATCAACATTATACTTCACCAAGCCATCAGCTATTGCTCTGCAAGCATGACTTAGAAAGGCTTGCGAAGCATGCTGACCATGCACTGTAATTTCGATATGTTGTTAGTGCATGTTTGAAACAACAGCATAAAAGTACTTCCCAACAAGAATCAAGGTGCTGTTCAAAAAAAAAAAAAAAAATTCATGGTGAAAATGGCATAATGAAAAATAAAAAAGGAGTAAAAGCATAAGCCGGTGTGAAATTTTATTTTTTTTATCAGCAAAATATATGTATATTTATCTCAGAGTACAAAATGTACTCAATCATTTACAGCCCCTACGGTTACAATTTCCATCCCCTGGACAGTCTTAGCACTTTGCTTTAGTTCCAATTACTCTTAAAATGAACTGAATCAATTATTGAGTAGACACCATTTGACACATTCCAAAGGAAGATACAACCCCTCCCAGTACATGGACCAAATGTGTGCCCTATAAATTCGACGTGATACCAAACACTCTTTGAATCCTCAATGTTTAAATAAGTTTTTGGTTCCTACAAAATACACCAATTTTGATTTTAGTCCCTGCAAAATTTTTGTTTAGGATTTCGTCCTTGTATTTTAAATTTTTTTGGAAATAGTCCCTATCATCATCTCTTTCCGTTAACTACTGACGTGTCAAACGAATGCCATGTCAGCCATGCCCCATCATCCACGTGGCACATGGCGTTCTGTTTGCCACATCAGCAGGGACTATTTCCAAAAATTTTGAAAATACAGGGACAAAATCTTTAGACAAAATTTACAGGGACTAAAACCAAAATTGATGAACTTTGCAGGGACCAAAAACTTATTTAAAGAAAAAACAAAAATTCTATTTTCTGGCCAAACTTCAGAGCAAGTCAAACATGTGCAAGATTACAGGAAACTACCTCGGTACCCACGAGTATTAGAAATTATATCAAAAGAATAAATTTGATAGTTTTATCCTTGTATAATGTATGATTGTTTTCTTTTATTTGCTGGCCAAATCTCTGAGCAATTGGACAGGAATAAGAAATTACCTTGATACCCTCGAGTACTAGAAATCATACTAGATAAAGAGATTTGTCAATTTAAAATATGTGGCGCTAATGTATGATTTCTTTCTATATTCTAGCCAAATTTTACCAAGGTTAAAATTGCTCAAATTTCTTAATCTGGTATGATTTTTAGTACTCAAGGTATCGATGTAATTTCCTTTTCCTGTCCGACTTGCTATGAAATTTGGAAAGAAAATATAAACAAAATATACATTATGGACCACATGGTTAAAATTGTTAAATACCTTTATTTTGTATGATATCTAGTACTCAGGGATACCAGTGTAATTTCTTGTTCCTGTCCGACTTGCTCCAAAATTTGGCTACAAAATAGAAAGAAATCATACATTAGGGCCACAAGTTTCAAATTAACAAATCCCTTCATTTGGTAGTTTCCTGTCCCTATACGACCTACTCTGAAAATTGACCGGAAAAAATATTGTTTTTGTTTAAATAAGTTTTTGGTCCTTACAAAGTTCATAAATTTTGGTTTTAGTCCCTATAAATTTTGTCTTAGGATTTTGTTCCTGTATTTTCAAAAAATTTGGAAATGGTCCCTGTTGACGTGACAAACGTAATGCCACAGCAGTGCCACATGGATGACGTGGCATTCCGTTTGCCACGTCAGCAATTAACGGAAAGAGATGACGGCGGGGACTATTTTCAAATTTTTGAAAGTACAGCGACGAAATTCTAAAGAAATATTTTGTAGGGACTAAAATCAAAATTGATGTATTTTGCAGGGATAAAAAACTTATTTAAACCAATCCTTAATGATAAGGATATAAACAATTATTGATATCTGTTTTTATGATTTAACTATCTGAGCCTATGGCTTATCCAAAAAAAAAAAAAATTAACTGAGAATGACCAAATGGTAGCAAACCACGCTACCGTCCACACTTTCTTGAGACTCTTTTCTCTCACCATACCAAGATGGCTGGCAAAATGAGATTTTGCATCAAATGGCAGCACCACTTGAATTAGTACCTGAACTGGTGGTGGAACTTTCTGTACATGAGTTTGAATATATCTTATACTTTTTATATTATATATTCTTTGGCTTATAAAAAAAAAAAAACTGTCTGAGCCTATGTTCATCTTTATACTTTTAGCTCGATCGATCCACCCTAAAAGCATTTCCAATAGGAAATATTTAAACAACCCACTTTGGGTTGTTTATCTTTTATTAAGTGAGCCTCACTATATCACATTATATATTTAAACAGTCTATTATATTTTTATTCCAATGGTACTTATTTAAGCAACCCTTAAGAAACTTACATTTTTATATTTTTTTATTTACACATAATTTTGAATTAATTTAAAGTAGTAACTCATCCTTAAAATTTGAAGAAAAAATAATTTTTTATTCATAAGCAACTCATCCTTGGGGTTGCTTATATAAGCAATCATGCCTTATTTTTAAGCAACCCATATGAGATCGACTCCAATAAAGAAAAAAATAAACAATGATTCCTTATTTACCATATAGATTTAGGAGCTTCATAAACAACTCCTACCGAAGATATTCTAAGCAGCTTAATCATACATAATGAATCGTAAATCGTGTTTTCAATTGGCATTGTTTTATCTAGAGTCTCGGTATCTGAAAGTTACATCACATTTTGATTAACTCGAGACAAGTTGAATAAACCCAAATAAAAGGTTAAAGTTCTGTGCCTATTCTTTTTGTTCATAAAATTCGAACCCAAAATCTTTCCTGAGGATATCATCCATCCAACAAACTCAGCTCCACGACTCTTTCCCAGGTGATTCGTGAGAATATCATCCATCCAGTCACTACCTAACCAGTAACCACCATGCAAGCTCGAAGAATGTGCAATGTGGTTTCTGCATGAACATCACATAATGGGCAAGACGCGGTCATGGCGAGGTGATGCGTGGTTGGTCCAACACACCCTTGAGAACGGTCCACAAGAAGCAGCATAGACACTGTTGTGTGTTGTCCATTACTCCATTTCATTTCCAAACCTTACTCCAAATGGCCTCACTTGTTTGACCATTTTAATGACCTTTTTAATGAATTAATAATCTAATAATATAAAAAATTATAATAGTCACAATGAATGAAAGTTAAAGCTAAAATGATAATTGTGTGAGTTATTAAGGTATGAAATATATAGTTGTATAACTTATTTTGGAGGTTGCTCTAGTTAGATTTTTTTCGATCTACTTCGAGGAGTATCCCACCGTTAACCTGAGACGGGGACTAATCTCCCGTGGGAGTTTGTTTGGCACTTTGATGGGTGGCATCCCTTCCAACTGAGGTTTTTTTTCCATACCCAAGACTCGAACCCAAGACCTTGGTTAAGGGACGAGAGGTCTTTAATCACTCACGCCAACCTCAATTGGTTGCTCTAGTTAGATTGCTAGGTTAAGTAATCAAATTTGAAAATTAAAATAATGAAGATGTTTTTTTTAAAAAAAAAAAATATTTCATGTAAAAAGTATCATTTTGATGTAACTAAACATAATATTGATAAATAACATCGTGTGACACGGTTGGTAGATAACCAGGTCCCTTACGCATATGGTCAGAGCTTCGATTTCTGACTCATGTGTACGGAAGAATATCTATTGGGAGAGGTCAACCCCTTAAATGAATCTCAGTATCTCGAGGGATTAGTCTTTGGTTCCCGGCCGGAGAATACCCGAGTTTATAAAAAAAAAACATAATATTGATAATAGTTTTCAAAATTATGTTTAAATTTTAGATTAAATAATACATTTTATCACCATATTTATGCATGAAGAAAGCTCAAAACTCAATGATAGTCTTTATTAAAAATAGAATTTTGGATCGATTAGTCCAAGAAGGTCATTAAGAATTACTAGGTTTGGTTGAATCGTTGAAGAAAATTTGTCCATACATATGAACTGGGCTGGTCTAAAGACTGAGTCATGGGTTTTGGATATTATTAATTGGGTCAATCCAAGTCATAACAGCTACACTATAAATGCACTTAATTATAGAATTTAATTTAATTGATGTACTAGTATATTGTGAGTGTAAATATTTATTATACTATTAACCAATTATAAACTGGACCACATTAAAAATGTAGAATTTTATTAAAATTATTTTAAAAGTCACACATAAAATTTAATTGACAGGGTTATCAATTTTTTTTTAATTGACAGAACTTTATACACCAATAATATATCAAAATTAAACTCTTAATTATATAATTCTTAAGGATAAAAAAGTCATTTATATAGAATTTAAATATATATATATATATATATATATATATATAAACCTTAGTTGATCAACGCATCTAATTGTTTTTTATTCATAATTAATTAATATAATTGATGTAAAAAAAAAATTACATTAAAAATAATGAATTTTTTTAATACAATTCGGATAAGATTGAATTTTTTTTTGAAAATGTATCAACTTTTAATTGTTTAAAAAAACAATGATTAATTAGTATGGAAAAAAACACCAAATAATTAATTTTAATTATAATTATACCATTAATATATATTAATTAAATCTTTTTGCTACCAAAAAAATAGTAATTAAATTTTTTTTTTTACTATACAATGTCAGATGTGAATATGATTAGAGGTGGTGGATGAACGGTCAAAAAAGAAAGAGAGTGAAGAAAGTAAGAAAGAAAGAGATAAGAGAGAGTGATTGATTGATTGAAAAGCAGCAAAAAAAAAAAGATAAAAGATAGAAAAACATAGATGTTTGGGCTCTTGTTTGTGTTGACTGACTGTCACCACACACCAAATAACCAAACAAATCATAACACATAGCCAATTATTATTTTCCATTTGTCCCCATCCTCTTCCTTTTGTCTCTTCTTTCTTCTTTCCCATTCCCATTTCCCATTTCCCATTTCCCATTTCCGAATCCAAGGAAAAGAAGGAAACAAGTGAAATACAATACCACACTTTACTCAACCCACCACAACAAATACCATTAGATCCAACCAACCAACCAAACAAAACACTTCAAATTTTGCATTTGTAAGCTTCACTTTCTGTTTCCTTCAAATTCATTCATCTCTCTATCTGCTTTAGTTTCGTGTTTCTTCCATCTTTCTTTCTTTTCATTATATGATGATGACGATGACGTGTTAGATGTAATCAATTATTGTTGGGTGTTCGTTTTTCTATACGCGTGGCTTTGATCTGTGGATCCAATCATTTTTAAGGTCCTTATTTAATTTAATTATTAATAATTAATCTCTAACTTCTAATGGGTGTTGAAATTTCTATCAAAGTTTGGTTTTTTCCTATGATTACACTGTGATTCTACTTTGGTGCTAGATGGGTTGAGGAAAGGGGATTCATTTTGGGTGCTGTTCAGAGGGGTTAATCAATGTTTCTCTTACTGGGGTTTTGAATTGCAGACATTTATGTGATTTTTCATCTTTTTTTGCAGGCTTGAGGTGTTAAGATCCAATCATTTTTAAGCTCCTTTTTAATTTAATTATTAATAATTAACTTATAACTTTTAATGGGTGTTGAAATTTTTATCAAGGTTGTTTTTTCCCCTATGATTAATGAAGGGGGTTCATTTTGGGTACTATTCAGTTGGGTTAATCAATGTTTGGCTTACTGGGGTTTTGAATTTCAGAGATTTGATTCGATTTTTGATATTTTTTGTAGGCTTGAGGTGTTAAAGTTGCTGTTGAATCTCTAGGTTGCTCTTTGAAGACCTGTTTATTGAGGTAGTAGAACCTGCAAAAGAAAAAGGAAAACAAAAAAATCTGATCCCTTTTCTCTGAAGTGATGGCATCAGCGGGTGTAGCACCTGCTTCGGGAGTAACAGATATGAATGCAAGTTCAGTTGGTGTTGAAAGGTTACCTGAAGAGATGAATGACATGAAAATAAGGGATGAGAAGGTAAAAAATAAGCTTTCAACTTTTTTTCTATGCTTTTTTCCCTGTATCTGCATTTGTTTTTGAAGAGGCACATGGTTAAATATTGATCTATTTATGCCAAAACTTGCTGAATAAAATTCAGGAAATGGAAGCCACTGTGGTAGATGGAAATGGGACCGAAACAGGACATATAATTGTTACTACCATTGGTGGCAAAAATGGACAGCCCAAGCAAGTACGTGTCTGATTTCTTATCTTTGGTAAATTATACAGCTATATAGTCTGGATTTACATGGTTATTTTCATGATTGTAGACAATAAGTTACATGGCTGAGCGTGTTGTTGGGCATGGATCTTTTGGTGTAGTGTTCCAGGTTAATTCTTTGTAATATTCCTTAGTTGCTAGCATTTGATTGGATATGCTTGAAACTTTGCTGTCATACTGATGTTTTTTTGTTGTTATGGTTTTCTTGTGCAGGCAAAGTGCTTGGAGACAGGTGAAACCGTGGCTATAAAGAAGGTTCTTCAAGATAAGCGGTACAAGAACCGGGAATTGCAAACCATGCGCCTTCTGGACCACCCTAATGTTGTGTCATTGAAGCATTGTTTCTTTTCAACAACTGAAAAAGATGAACTTTATCTTAACTTGGTACTTGAGTATGTTCCTGAGACTGTCAATAGGGTGATCAGACACTACAACAAAATGAATCAAAGGATGCCATTGATATATGTGAAACTTTATTCTTACCAGGTATTTTCTATGTACTGTGTCAAATTTTACTTTATGCTTTTCTTCTTCTCTTGTAAGCTTTAACTAGAAATTATGAAAGTCATTGTATACATCACTTTGTTGGTTCTTAACATCCCTTTTCTTTCTTAATTTGTAGATATGCAGAGCACTTGCTTATCTTCACAACAGTATTGGAGTATGTCACAGGGACATAAAACCTCAAAATTTACTGGTATATTCACATGGAAATTTGTTTCTTTTATTTCTTTATACTGTTCTAAGTGAATATGAATATACACTTCATACTATTATGTATGCATTTTGGAAGTTTATGAACCTGCAAAATCTACAGAAGAGTTCTTGAATATTTTAACTTGAAGCATTTATAAAATGATGCCTGCATCAACTGAAATCTGTGCAGCAGTTCTAGTTTACTGCTGTGGGTTTTCCCCCTTCATTTATAAGATGTACTTATTTTCCTTATACGATGGAGTGATTTATGACTATATCTTTTGGATATTGTCTCATAACAGGTGAATCCTCACACCCACCAGCTGAAGATATGTGACTTTGGAAGTGCTAAAGTCTTGGTTAGTTTATTCTTAACCTGCAAATCCTGTTGTCTCTTTTCAATGGCTATCTGATGATTATTCATGACCAATGCTGCTCTATACATGACAGGTAAAAGGAGAACCAAATATATCTTACATCTGTTCTAGGTACTATAGAGCTCCTGAGCTTATATTCGGTGCAACTGAGTACACCACGGCCATTGACATCTGGTCAGCTGGTTGTGTACTTGGTGAATTATTGCTTGGCCAGGTATCTAGCTTCCTTAAATATGTGTGATTCTGGTATCTTTAGAATTCATAAATGTATAGAAACTAAGAATGAATTTTTGTTGCTGTCAGCCTCTCTTTCCTGGCGAGAGTGGAGTAGACCAGCTTGTGGAAATTATCAAGGTAAGATATGTTCTAAAGAATAGTTTTTTAAACATCCAGTCTTACTGATAATGCAGTCCTCTGTCTCTGCGTAATGATCCTTACTTTGAACAATAACCCAGTGAATGTATGGTGATTGTGTTTACTATGTAACTAGTTAGTATGTATTTTTTTTATATAAGCAACTAGTTTGTATGTATTAATAATAGTAATAAAGCGACCTTGCTTCATTCTTCCACTTTGTTGAATTCCATTTTGTCGTTCGTTACTCATGAAGATCCATGGAATTCACTTGCAGGTTTTAGGTACCCCAACGAGGGAAGAAATCAAGTGTATGAATCCTAATTACACAGAGTACAAGTTTCCTCAAATTAAAGCTCATCCATGGCACAAGGTATTGTAGTGTTACTTTGTTTGTCCTTTAACACTGATTATTGCATTGTAGTAATATTAATCTACATATGATCATCATCAGATCTTTCACAAGCGAATGCCACCTGAAGCTGTGGATCTTGTCTCAAGATTATTGCAATACTCTCCAAATCTTCGAAGCACAGCTGTGAGTATATAATTTTCTCAGATATATGGAGGCTTTGAAGAGTTTTTTCTGTATTTGACCTTAATGCATGTTATGTGCACGACTATTCTTTGGCTGCATTTGTGTTATCACAGAATGCATGTAGTTTCCTGTTTTATTGTACTTAGCTTTAAAATTTCCTGCGTAGCTTTAACATGCCATGCATATGTAGCCAATTCAAATGTAGTTACATATGTTTCCAAGGGTAAGACTGGGTGTATCTACCCTCCCCAGACCTCATCAGTTGGGAGCCTTGTGCACTTAACCGGCCTTTTTATAGCTGTAACATGTCATGCATATGTAACCAATTCAAATGTAGTTAGCCAAACCCTTTCCTTTCATTACTGAATTTATCAATAACATTTCTATAATTATTTCTGATTAAACGTTATCTTAAACTAAATCATTTGTGCATTGTGCAATGTAGTTGGAGGCTCTGGTTCATCCATTCTTTGATGAGCTTCGCGATCCAAATACCCGATTGCCAAATGGGCGTTTCCTTCCTCCACTATTCAACTTCAAAGCCAGTGGTAAAGAACTAGTTTCCAGCTGAATATTATGTCATTATATCTCTTAAGGTATTGAAGTTCTCTGATATATCGATGTCATGATGTTGCTGTTGATCTTATGCAGAGCTTAAGGGAGTTCCTGCTGAGATACTTGTGAAGCTGGTTCCAGCTCATGCAAGAAAGCAATGTGCCTTGTTTGGATCACAATGAAACCTTATGTAGTTATATTTATCTTCTCCCTGCCTGTAGAAGTGTATCTAGTCTCTTTCAGGTGGTTAATATACTTAATAGTAATAATAGGTTGTTTTCTTTCTGTTATTTTGTTCTTCCCCATCACCCTATCTTCCAATTTATTATTTTTCTCCCTGTCATGTAAAAAGCTGTTTGAGAAGAAGCTTCAGTTTGATCCTTTTAGGATTTGATGTGTTCAATCATCTTAAAGGTTAGAAGACTGTATTAACTAGCACCATTATTTATTAAAGTGATATACTTGATCACTACCATTTTTATGAGAAGTTTTGCCGTGTAGGATTCCCATGCTTTCTAGAAGCAACTAACACATTTTTTGGGGTTTAATTCTAGCTAGTGAACCTGTTAGGTCTTCTATATTTTTTTTATCATGTTATAAGTGTGAAGTATTCACTGACTTCGTCGAAGACTAATCTTTATCAGGGAACCTGGTTAGCCACTTTTAGTGAGGTCTCCTCTCATTCACCTTTTTTTACATCTATTAGACTTGAGCTCGAGATCTTGCTTAAGAAATTTGAGTTTAGTTTTATTTGGATCAATGTAATGTTGGTCTTCTATAAAATGGTAAGTTTGAAAGATTTGAGGCGTGTAGTGGTGTTTCAATTTAGTTGCAAGTTTTATAGCAAAATTCAAAGCCGAAAGATTGATTATGGCGTGTGGAAGCTGTTGGGACTGGAGTGTTTCTTCCGGCAAGAAAGAAAGAAACTTTCTTTAATTGGACTTAACCTTTTCAACTAAAAAACCAAAAAAAGAAGAAGAAAATACCTGGACCTTATATTCTTTGCTAACCGCTTAATACGCACTGAAATTGTATAAAGATCAGGAAAAAAAATATGAAGGGAAAAGGAAAAATGAACGCTTATCTGAAAAAAAATGGATGTACCGTTTGATCTGAAGAATATTACTAAAACGTTACAGTTTGATGCCATGCACCAATGAGTCAGTGACTAATGCTGCTGTAAAGATATGCATTTATTGTGCACGGGTAATAAGACCGTTATCAGGCTATAAAATAAAGGTAAATAATGATTGGTATAGTATAACCAATAATAATAGAGTTTCTTGAACATATTATCAGATGTTCAATTTTTATCGTGTATTGAAAAAACTTTATTAAGAGAGGTAAAATTTATTTCGGTGGTCTCAATGTCTCGAAAGGGATTAGTTTTTGATTATCGATCGGATGATACCCCTATTGTACAACAAAATAATGATTGGTACACATTATGCAAATTATAAAATTAACATCACTTCATGTAGAATTGTAAGTTCATAGAATCAGAGTATGAGGGGGAAAAAGGAAAAAGAAGTTAGATATATATATCACTTACAAGTTACATATGCCTATCTTTAGAAGATTAGAATAGATTTCTTAGTTTTTCCTTGTTAGTAGGCAATATGGAAATTTTACTATAAATTTTTATGGTAGTCTTTCTTGGTCTTGTAAGGGGCCCGGGGTGTGTCTTCCCATATTCTAAACATTTCTGTTAAAAATAATAAAAATAGAATAGATGAATGTAAAAAATAAGGCACTGCTAAATTTATTCATTTGATGGAAATGTAAGGTGTGTGGAAGCATATGAATAAAATTACTAAATAAAAATGTGGAATAATAAAAGTCGGATAGTAACGATAACGTAATATGTGTACAAATATATGCAACATTATTCAAAATAAATTTTTGAATAAAGGTCCATTTTGATCCCTAAGAAAAATATCGGGTTCCATTTTAGTTTTAGTCCCTAACAAAATTAAAGTACCAAAATTAAAGATGACTTTGAAAAGGTGACTTAAGATAATAAAAAAGTAAAGAAGAGGTTGATAGATTCTTAAGATAAAATATAGTATTTTTGTTTGAAGATGTACATTGATTATATGAATATTTAAACAATTTTAGTACCAACATGCATTTTTTTTAAAATAAATGTAGCTCCGACTAGATTTAATACTAACAGAATCTATCATGCATTTAATGTAGTTAATTACATAATGGAATAAAGAATTTCAAATTGGGAAGTGGCAGCACAAGATATCCACCTGACCTGAGCCATTCTTCCTTTCTTTTTGGCTTTTAAGTCTTAAGGATTAGGAGCCTCTCTGTACTCTTTCTTTTTTATCTATCATGTTATGATAGAGAAAGACACAAAAACAAATTTTAGTGAACCAACACACTAAAACAAATTTGATTTTGTATCTTTATCTTTATAATATGTGAGGAAAAAAATGAGAGAATATAAGGAAATAATCCAAATTCAATTTTAAGTAAACCATTGAACTATTGATTTAAGTTTTTTTTTTTTTTTTATTTCCAGCATGTGCCAGTTCTTGTTAGGATGAGCTCATTCTTCTCATTGGTCACCACTGTTACACCACCTTTCTTAGGGACACAAGATATCCGAAAGCGAAGATATTATCCTTTCGAAGGTAGAGATAAGTGGATTTTTTCTCTTCCAATAATTTTTTTCCACACACAAAAAGAAATCGAATTAGAAGCTCAACTATCTACCAACTATTTCAGACTTTATTGGTATTGGATTGAGTTTTAATCAGTCACTTTTTGCATGCTGAATGCAGTTTATAGAATATTATTGGTGTGTTTTAGTTTTGATCCACTGAATGTGGTATAGTAGGACAACGGAAAGTTGGCCATTCCCTAGCCGCAATGTAGGGAAAACAAAAAAAACATTGCTGTTTCAGCATCTTTGTTACTTTATTGAATTCAAAAAACAAAGGCAAAAAGTGTTATGCTAGACAATTGAGGAGTCACCTGAAACTATTGCGGACCGAGAGGTAATATACTAAACTGCTGTCAATGGCTATCAGTAGCAGGGGGAATTGAGAAAACCTGACCAGAGATAGTGGCATCAATTTGGGCGGCGAAAGTAAGTTTGTAGCAAGCAATACTTATACACCGAAAGTTGTTCTAAGTTCTACGTTGAGTAAATAATAAAGCTCAAAGTGGTACTAAAATTACCAGGCTCTTCCACTTAAAGTGTTAGCTTTTTGAATTAGACTCTTCTCAAGAGTTTTTTTTTTTTCTTTTTGAGGAAGACTCATCACGAGTTTAAATCATAACAAAATGATGTTTTAGCTGAGAGTTAGCTTGAATACAGTCGAGAATTGATAAAATGTAATGAGTGATCATACATTAAGTTTTTTTTTTTTTTAGAGATAAATGTTAGTTGTTAGTTTGTTATATTAGTATGGATAGGATTCAAACCTTTTAACTTTCTAACACATTTGTCACACACTCCAAACCCCATAACTCCCTACGAGTCATACATTAAGTAGATAATGAAGATAGCTTAGATACTGATAGCATAGAATACATTAATGATAGCGTAGAATACTTAAATTATGATGCCCTCTCTTCTAAATAATTAGTCCAGTCATAAACTTAAGTGATAAAAAATTCTGCTTGAGTGGATGCAAAGGTAGGGGTGAGAATAGGTTAGGGCGAGCTAAGCCCTGATAAGCCTGGGAGGTTAGGACTGGCCTACGTTCCAATCTCGAGGTTTGAGCCTGACCTATTAGCCTGATATAGGCCAATTTTTCAGGCATGAGTCTGGCCTACTTTAAAGCTTGGCCTGACCTGAAAGGCTGCTTAAAAACCTACTTATCAACAAGACCTTTAAATATGCCTCCACCTATAAATAGGTCATAGGCCTTCACTTGTAAATAGGCTCGTAGACCTTTAATGATAAATCAGTTGGTAGACCTATACTAATAAATAGGTCACTAGGCGTTCAAAAATAAATAGACAAGTAGGCCACTACATGACCAATAGGCCTTTACTTTCAATTATTATAAATAATATATAATATATTATATTATACATATATATATTTATGTGTGTACATGTTGAATAGGCTGGCCTGATAGGCCTAATAAGCTTTTTTTAAAGCATCAGGCCAACCTCTTTAGCTATATAAGTTTTTTAAAAAGCCTTGACCTGACATTTTTATTAAATAGACTAGACCGAGATAAACCTTAACTAGATTAAGTCATAGGCATCCAACGAGCGGCTTAGCCTATTCCCATCCCTATGCAAAGGAGAAAGGTGAATTTTCAACCTCTGATTAATGGACGGTTGCAGATATAAGATATTGTATGTTTATTTTTTTACAAAAAGTATTGTATGTTAACAATGTTAAAATAAATATTTTAATTACTATGAACTGCATCCACATTTCTTTATTTTTTTTAACCAGTTGAGAGAGACAACTGAGTTAGCCCCATTCTTCTTGCTATTATTTACAGTATTATAATTATAATGATGAGATTATAATTGGGTAGTCATCCTCTTCTTATGAACCTAGCTTCTCTTCTAAATTTTGCACCTTATACAGAGTTGAGCTATCAATATTTAGCATCCTTTGGCAGTTGGCACCATTCATTGTTGGGATTGAGACCAAATGCAATTGTGTCTGCACTCTGCACCAATATCAATACTTGCACGGTGGAGAATTAATAGCTTGAACATTGTAGCACTTAATCATAATTTCCTGAAATTTTATATATATCACAGCTCAATAACATGAACCTATGATAAGTACAATTATTTGTGAATGCCTACCGATACCATGCACAATGATAATTTTTTTTTATTTTTTATGCAAGGTGACAAGTCACCATAAATTTATTAAAAAAGAAAAAAGAAAACAAGAACATGGAGGGACAAAAACCAAAACCCATGAGAAATAAACGGCAATCAAGCATACCTAAAATTAGGTTTTTTATTCAGTCTCAAGTTATACTTCTTCTGAGATTTGGACTTAATCACCGTGAAACCATCTTCAACAATATTATTATTATTCTGCTCTCATTCCTTAGAAATACTAGCATCTTTTTGCTTTTCTAACCAAGCATATACAACATTAAAATCATTCTGAACAACAATTGGAAAAGCGCTAACATCTTGAACATAAACTGGATTTGAATTAATCTCAGGAGTCTCAAGATTCTTACCACTAACTGTTAAATCACAGGTAGTCTTGGAATGCACGAACACTGGAGTATGCTTAGGCACCGGAGTATCCTTGACTGTAGAGTCAAGATTAGTTGTAACATAATGCAAATATAGAAAGTCTCACAAAGTTGTAAAAGAAAAAATGTCCCGCGAAGTTCTACTGATTATAAATGAGCGAATTTTGTTTATGCTAAAACAATAAAGATCGATATGTCAAGTACGTATTGTATTAATGGTTGTTCGAGTAGGCGGATTGAGCTAGTACATCTAGGTCATCCTCCTCCGCTATTGTGTAGTTGTGTGAACAGTACAGAAGGGTCTTGACCTAATGAGGATGATGAACGATTTATATAGGGACTTGGATGCGTTCAATCCACGTGAGACGGTTACATCGAGTGGATCCCTCCACTTGGTTAGCCCGATTTCCGGGCATGCATGGGTGAAGATCTTCCTCTCTCTCCAATCATCAGGAAATTCTTCTAGAACCGCTACGTGTCCTATGACCAACATAAATTTGGTTCCATTCACTTAGGATTATTTCATTTCAAAATTTAATTTAATTTATTTATTTATTTATTTATTTTAAAAAAAAAATTGATGAGATTTCAAATTTTAAATGGAACCAATTTTAATTGGTTTGAGTTGGATTGGATAATTTAGTTTTTGACAAACATAATAATCAAAATACAAGCTTAAATTATAGCAAAAAAAAAAAGAGTATATATTATTCAAATATCAAAGCCTAAAAACATCCACAAAATCATACTAGTACTAGATAAAGTTGATGCACTACCATATCTTATCAACCTGACCATACATGCGGTTGGATCAAATTTAAAATATTATTCATATAAGAATTTCTCGCTTATCACTGCCCACTAATCAGATTTCTCGTTATTCTGTTTTGCTCTTTTTCAGAACAGTCATATTGCAGACTCCACATTCTCTAAAGGAAATGCCAATACTAATGAGGTGTTTGTCGTTTCCCACTCCTAAAGCCATTAAAAAAAAATTGGTAACATGAAGATGAAACTTTAGCAGACCTTCCACTATGACTTGTTATTATATATAGTAACTCAGGCTTTCTGATTCTGCTTGCACTCCAAGGGCCAAATTCAGTTAAACTTATTCAACTTGTTGCAACTTTAAGTGTTTTAGTGCTCATAGTGGTGACTCACTTGTACCAAGAAGCTATAGACACACACTGGTTTCTAATTATTCATAATTAGACAGTTTTTATTTCTCTCATCAAGTTGTTGCCAGTGACAAACACAATTGGTCTCAGGTTTTCTAAGTTTTAGAGGCCAACTTGTTTATTCTTTTTCAATTGCTACTAGAAAATGTTAAGAGTGAAGCATTTTCATATTTTACCACTAGCATTTTTCATATTTTTCCTTACTTTATTTCTTTCAATTCAAGCTAGACATCATTCCCATACAAAACACAAGCACTCACATTCTCATAAATCATCTGAAACTTCACACCCTCCTGCTCCAATGCCTGCACCTCCTCATAACAAGGACTATGGTAATGAATCAAATATTTTTGATGTGCTTACATTTGGGGCCATAGGAGATGGAATAGCAGATGATACAGAATCATTAAAGATGGCATGGGACACTGCATGTCAAAGTGAATCAGAAGTTGTTGTTATCCTTGTTCCACAAGGTTTTTCCTTTATCATTCAGTCTACTATCTTCACTGGTCCTTGTCAAGGTGGCTTAATAATATTGAAGGTAATGTACACTTACTCTGCACTTTTTGGTCCTTAATTTCTTACATGCCTTTTAAGGGTAAGGATGACTAATGCACTTTGCTGTTGCACACATATGGATAAGGTGGATGGCACTCTTATGCCCCCTGATGGACCTGAATCTTGGCCTAAGAATAACAGTAGGCATCAATGGCTGGTTTTTTATAGAATCAATGGAATGTCACTAGAAGGAGGTGGTTTAATAGATGGGAGAGGAGAAAAATGGTGGGATCTTCCTTGTAAGCCTCACAAGGTATTGATGATTAAAAGTACAAGAACTTTTTTTGAAAAAAAAAAATGGATTTGGGTCCCTGCATTCACTGTCTATATCCACGTATTTAGTGATATACACCGTTAGATGCATTTGAGTATGCATTAAAAAAATGAAACAAGATTGATCCAATGGTGTATCTTGTGACTTTATGAATGCGTAAATGTAAGGATCCAAATTAAAAAAAAAAAAAAAATTGGTGCTTCAAATAGCCACTGACCCCTCTACAACAAATGCCATAGGGACCTAATGGGACAACAACCCCAGGACCTTGTGATAGCCCAATTGTAAGTTTTCAAAGCTTTTCTTCTATATAGTATATACATCTTCTATTTATATAAATGCATTATGATTGAGCATAATTTGTCATATATAATTTCTATATTATGCAGGCCATAAGGTTTTTCATGAGTTCCAACTTGACTGTGCATGGACTTAGGATCAAGAACAGCCCCCAGTTCCATTTCAGATTTGATGGCTGCCAAAACGTTCATATAGAATCAATCTACGTAACAGCTCCAAAATTAAGCCCCAACACTGATGGAATTCACATAGAAAATACCAATGATGTGAAAATATATAATTCTGTGATTTCTAATGGTTAGTCTTGATAAATTCCTCTAAGTCTCCTGATCTATTGCATCAAAAGGCATTGTTAACAATATATGTTTGCTGAATTGTCTTTTTATAGGGGATGACTGTGTGTCCATTGGATCTGGCTGCTATGATGTGGATATAAAGAACATTACATGTGGACCTGGTCATGGAATTAGGTAGTCTATTATTTGCTTTCAGAAGAAGTTTTAATCTCAATATATTTATTGTATTGTTTTCTTAGGGTGTTTGAAAAATGAAAATACATCAAATAAAGTACATTTTAATAATTTTAATTAAATGAAAAAATATAAGCTGAAAATGAAACCAAATACTGCCTTAACTTTTGCATATGAGCCTACTTGGGGTGTGTCTGGGAATCTGTTTGCAAAATTGAGTTTTGATAAACTGAGTTTTACAAATCGAGTTTTGATTAAAGATGAGTTTGTGGTGATTAATTTATGTTTGAATATCTTATTATCTACTTTGGTAAAACGAATGTTAATTGGATTGTGGCATTCAAACTGACTTTTAAATGTGTACTTAATTACCTAGCTACCTTTCAACTTTTAGATGAATATGAAAAGTGATTAATTTTTAATCGTAGTATGATAAAATTAGTTGTTGAAAAACCCAAACTAAGTTTTGATAAACATAAAAGCAACAAATTTTTGCTTCTACCCAAACCCAAGTTTTTCCTCAAAATTAATTCTTCCAACTAAATTAAAGGTATACCAAATATCATAAAAAATTTGACAAAAGCAATTTTGAGTTTATCAACAACCCACATTTCACTGTGCCAAACTGAAATCCAAACACACTCTGTATTTCCTCTAGCTAACACTGTTATCTTGATAACTTATTCAGCATTGGTAGTCTGGGAAATCACAACTCTCGAGCCTGTGTTTCAAACATTACAGTAAGGGACTCAGTTATAAAACTGACAGATAATGGGGTTAGAATCAAGACATGGCAAGGTGGATCAGGATCTGTATCAGGAGTAACATTCAACAATATTCACATGGAGAGTGTAAGAAATCCCATCATAATTGACCAATTCTACTGCCTCACTAAGGATTGCACCAACAAAACCTCTGCAGTCTCTGTATCAAATATACTTTACACCAACATCAAGGGAACATATGATATAAGGAGCCCCCCTATGCATTTTGCATGCAGTGATTCTGTCCCATGCACCAACTTAAAACTCTCAGATATTGAGCTTCTTCCCAATCAAGGTGATATAGTGCATGGTCCTTTCTGTTGGAATGCTTATGGAGATTTGCAGACACTTACCATTCCACCAGTCTCTTGCTTGCTGGAGGGAACTGCTCAGTCCATTTTGGAGAATGCCATAATTCATTGCTAATGCTGACCACCTATATTCTGTAAAGCAAAAATTTGCACATGTATATAATTGATTTCTAGGGAAGTAGTTAAGGAATATAGCATAATGTTGAAACTTATGTTGTGATTGTTGAGGAGTTGTGTTTTTTGTGCTCCTTACCAATTGTAAACTATTAACTTTGTCTCTTGATTATTCGGGTTTGAAATGGAAGTTTAGACTTGTTTGTTTCTTAAGAGCTTGAAATTTGAGACCAGTGTGTATCTAGTGACTGATGTTTACAATCACTACTGCTATAAGTGCTGTGGCTATATATTTCTGGTGGAATGCTGCGTGATTTGAGCCCTATCCTTCTGGGAAAATTACACTTACCTCATTTCAAGTTTAGCTTAATTGCACCTTACACCTCTCTTCTTTCAAAAGTTACACTTACCTCCTTTCTGGAAAGATGTGAGTGTTATGATAACCTAAACCACAAGAAAGGTTGATGTAATTTTTGAAACAAGAGAGGTACCCAATATACTCAAGGTTTTTCATGAGAGATCAATGTAATTCCCCTATCTCTTCAGTTTACCATATGGCACATGGACTTTCAACTTCAAGTACGTAATGTTTTGAATTGTGATTGCGGTCATAGTTGTAGTTATGTCATATTTATCGCAATTTTCTGCAATTGTGGAAAATTAAAGGCTATATGATCACAATTACGGTTATGATGCAATTGTGGGAACTACTAAAACCATAATTGCTGCCGCAATTGTGTTGCAAACCACAATTTAGAATTTCACTGGTAGTCATTCCAAGATGATGCTGCAGAACAATGCACCCTCGTAGCCATATTTCTTAAAGTCAGTGATTGAAATGCATCATAGTCAATTAGTCATAAAAAAATTCTTGGTCATTTCTCCCATTTGATTCACTACTATGTATATGTGAAAAGTTTTAGGAAAAGCATACAAGGGACCGGAATTCTCTGCAGTCATTTTACCTTATAGTCACTACATATTTTCCTGAAAATTGGGCACTGTTTCTGTTTAAATCGTATAAGTCACTATAAAGCATCCAAATCCTCTAATTTGATTTTGTTTTAAAATTGAAATTGAAATTGAATACCGGTGAAGCATTAAATGATACATCACTAGATCAATGGTCATACAAGCTTTGATACTATATCAAGAACCAATCTCATGCCCCCTTATGCATCACTTAGGTGTAGGTTCCCCATTAGCTTTATATATCTCATATTCCCATATCCATAATGGACCTCCCTAAAAAAAATTGAATTGTTTATGGATGAAACCACACTAGCTATTTCAGCAAAGCAAGTCTGATAGTTGATGAATTTGTTGTTTCTTTTTATAGAAGTTAATACTCCAACAGGAGCACGAAAATTTGTCTCGCACATAAAACATTATAATTTTGCCCAAGATGAATAAGTTCCCTATTTAAATAAGAAACTAGAAGATTCCAATACTCCCTTGGCATTTGTGTCTCCATGGTGAAATATATAGAGAGTCCGCAAATCAAGGCAAAAAGAGAATGATAATTTAACATTAGTAGAGTGAGGGATTTCAAGAGGATTTGTACCCCATGACCTGAGGGATACAAATTGCCTTTCTAAGTCATGCACGCGCAGTGGTCACTCTAACATGGGTCAGAGTGTTTATATACCAACAAGGAATGTAGACTTATGTTCACCAAGAAAAAAGTCACACATTGCGCACTGTGCTAAATCCAATTGCCACCCACCAAACATACCTTTTTTGTTTTCCATTCTTGCAAAAAGTTATCATTGTTGAGAGCACAGAATGCAAGATATGATATAATAGGATGGGAAGAGAAGTAGTCTTGGATTTGGATGAATTTTTTATAAACGTGATTCTAAATGAAGTATGTGTTTGGATGAATGTTTGATAAATGCGATTTCAGATGGAGTTGATTTTGTAGAATTTATTTCAATAGAATTGAGTTTGAAGGAAAGTGATTTATGTTTGAATACAATCACGTAAAAATGAGTTGAACAATAAATTTAAGACTAAAAATAGCTTCTGAGGGCAAAAACTCCAAATTCCAATTTCAAGTTGGAATCCATTCTAGATCTAGAGGAAAAATCAATTCAGACCAGTCAAACATATCAAAATCAATTTTATATCTATGAAATCACTTTTGTCTCTCACAAAAGTGAATTCAAACATGTACGAAATTGTTTTTGTAAAATTGATTTGATAAACTTAAGTTTGAAATAAATTAATTTATGTCTATGAAATCACTTTTGTCTCTCACAAAAGTGAATTCAAACATTTACGAAATTGTTTTTGTAAAATTGATTTGATAAACTTAAGTTTGAAATAAATTAATTTATGTTTGAATGTTTTTATTTTAAAAATAAGTTTTATCAACTTAGTATAAATTTTTCAACCTAATGGAAAAATTACTTTATGTATCTTCTACTAGAATCATGGATGAAGGCAAAATCAAATTTGTTTGACAGATATCAGACACCTCATTTTCCCTACTAAAATCATATTTGACATGGGACAAAGATACTCTCCACCTTAGAACATTATTAACCTGGGATTCATGGAAAAAAAACATTCTTAAGTTCAACATTATTGTTTGGGTAAAGAATCATTTCAGCTTTTAGGCTCATTCTGCCTTCTTTTTCTATTCCACTTCTTCTTCTCTTCTTGTCCAGTAATTATTTTGCAGCAAAATGGTGGACCATTCTTCCAAAACAACTTCATTCAAGATTGATCATTCTACACCCGTTTTATACTCCAAGCATCACAGAATCTATGCTTAGATTTCCTTTCAACTTTTGTTTCTCTGTCCTCATTAGTCGTAAAGATCACTTATATGAAATGCATCTAGTCAACACCTTTTACCCTGTAACCACAGTTTGAAACGCAAGGAACATGGCTATAGACAGCAACACGCCAACACAACACGTCAGCATTGATGTGTAGTTATGACAAATTCTAAAAGCTATAAAATATATAGGAGATGGCTTAGTGCATAATATACAATTAGTATATTAACCTAATAATACAAATTTTAAATTAAAATAAAGGTATAGATATTTTATGAGTGATTATTTTTTTTCGATCCGCTTCGAGGAGTATCCCACCGCCAACCTGAGACAGGTACTAATCTCCCGAGGGAGTTTGTTCTGCACCTCGATGGGTGACATCCCTCCCAACTGAAGTTTTTTCCATACTCAAGGCTCAAACCCGAGACCTTGGTTGAGGGGCGAGAGCCTTTAACCACTCACACCAACCTCAGTTGGTATTTTATGAGTCATTATTAATCATCATGAACGCAATCAAATATTATTATCTATTTAATCATTGTAGTATTCCATATATATTATATATAAAATTTAAAAATAACTAAAAGATGAAAGGAGAATTATAACAACCGTCCTTAAAGTTTGACTTAATTACAATTGATACTTTTCTTATTTCAAAAGTTATATTTACATCCCTTAGAGAAGGTTAATATCAATCAATTATTATCCCTTCAAGTAGGGGTGTTAGTTGGTTTAATTGGATCAACCCAACGAACCTGGAGGAAAAAAAAAAAATCGAACCAAACAAATATATTTGGTTTAGACTGTTTGGGTGTTCGGGTTGAATTCGAACTTGAATTGATTAAGATTCGATAGTAATTGGTTTGATTCTCAGATTCAAGGTTTATGAAACCAAACCGATTATATATATATATATATATATATATACACACACACACTTATGCAAATTTCTTTGTATATTAAAATTCTTTGTATAATAGCTTTTCTTTTTTTTTTATAATATCTTATGGTAGTTTTATTATCATATCTGAGATATTTTCATATTCTGTCAAGTTTGGAATTTTTTTCTCTTGATCATGTATATTTTTATAACGAGTTTATGTATTTTTTTCCATATTTTTTAAACATATTTTATTTTAGTAGAATCGAGCCGAATCAACCCGTTCCTTATCGGGTTGGTTTGGTTCAGATTTATTATTTCTCTTTCTAACTTTACTTTGTCTCCTTTAACCCTTTCACTTTTTGCAAGCTGGTCATTTCTCTCCCTAACCTTTTGCACCCTCATATGAGTGGCGAGACTCATCGTCGTCGCCTAGTGCCGAAGGCATCAGGGACTCGTTGAGGCACATTTTGTCAAACAAGGGGTAGAAAAGATGGTGTTGCACTCATTGTCGAAGTTCGCTTATGTGGATGACAACCCGAGCAAGTGGGTGGCAACACCAGAATGCATGTTTTGCTTGGTAGAGTTCGCCACCAACGACGAGATCTAAGTGCTGCCACTAGGGGTGGGAAGAGGCCAAGCCTCCCGATAGGGGCCTACGGCCTGGCCTCTTTAAGGAGGTCTAGGCTTTACAGAAAGCCTATTTAGTTAAATAGGCCAGACTTAGGCTTATAAAAAAACCTTTTAGGTCTTGTAGGTCGACCTGTTTAAAACTAATATTATTTTTAGTTAAATATATAATATTAGTTTAATTAAATATATAATATATAGTCTAATATAATATTGATAAAAAATGATAGTTTTGATTTAAAAAAAATACAATCTCATTTTTAAATTCCTAATCCTAGAAACCCTTGTTCTACTTTTACCGTTTGCGTCAACATACCCATGCGCAAAGAAAGGCTAATATTGGGTCACAGTCAGTTTGGTTCATAGGTTTTGGGCTGAAGTTTGAGAATTTTATTTTGAGGAAGAGGAAAGGCTAAAGTTTGAAAGTGAGAAACCCTTGTTCACACTGCAAAGACTCTCTCCCACCTCTCGGTTGAGCCGTCATGATCCTGACCCTTGAGCTTTGAATATTTTCTCTCCATGGATCGTGAGTTTCTCGTCTTCGTCTCTCCTAGCCGCCACTCCCTCGTCCGCGTCTGCGTTTCGCTCTTCGACCCGTCATTCCTTGGCAGCATCTCTCTCCTTTTACAAGTATTTCATACTCCATGTCTTGTTTGCTACATATCTGCCGTGGAATATTTGTTGTCTGGCGTGTCTTTGTATCTTGCTTGCTGTGAGTCGGTTGTTGGGGTATTGAGAACCAGATGCTTATTTAAAATTATTTCAGGCAATAAGCTATTTGAAAATTAATAATTTAAAATGTTTCAGTGGGATTAAACTGCACTTTTTGGGATTATTTCAAGCAATAAGATATTTGTTAACATAATTATTTTTTAAGTATTTTTCAGTCTAATGACAAATTTTATTTTATTTTGAAGGTGAATGAAGGACATGAAGATATTAGCCTGAAGATTTTATGTATTCTTTGCCGTTTGATGTGTTTGTTACTATTTTGTGATTTTGTCATAACCCTTGAAGATTTATTGGTGGTGTTTGGTATTAGGTATTGGGCCTATTAAATTGTAGGCTTATTGGCCTATTTAGTGGTAGGGACTTCGGCCTATTTAGTAGTAGGCCCGCTGCCTATTTAAAAGTCTTAATGTAAAATAGGCTTTTAAGTAGGCTTTCAGGCCAGGCCAGGTCAGGCCTTAAAAATAGCCTACGTCAGGTAACAAACCAGGTTTAGGCTTTATATTTTTGAAACAGACCAGGCCTATTTAGCTAAAGCCTGACCTGGCCTATTCCCACCCCTAGCTGCCGCAATGGGGGCACGAGTTCCGCATCAACTACATGGACACTAATGTGCGTGAAACATCATATTATGTACTTGTTTTGCATGCCTTTTTACTTCATTTGGGCATATATATGAGTTCCCTCCTTTGCTTGTTTTTCCTTAGTTCAGATAATTGTTGCGTTCCATGTATTTTTGTGCAGGCATGGTGCAAAAGTGTGGATTGGAAAATGGTGGAAAGCATCCGTGCTGGAATTAGAATTTAACTGGGAACAAAAGGTATTAGAAGGGCAAAACAGAGCAAACCACGACCAACTTGTGAATTCCCCACGATCCATCGAGGAGCTCATAAGATTGATCAGTAGCAAGTCTGAGGCATCCACGACCAGCCTGTGGAATCTCCCACGGTCGTGGAATGCCAGAGTCATGAAGTTGCAAAATTTCAGAGAGATCCACGGCCAGCCCTTAGAATTTCCCACAGCCATGGATCGGGATCTGACACTATTTTCTGCTTTTGTTTTACTTCTTTCTTTTTTTTTGGGGCTTGGATCTTTTTTAAAACCTTATAGTATAAAGGGTTGTTCTAAAGTCTAGTAGGGGGTTCGAATTTTGGATTAAAGGAGACTTGTTTAGAGGCATTGGATCATGTTCTTGCTCTTTCTCTCTTCCCCTTCAATATCAGTTTTAATGTTCTTGATGTTTTTCTTTGTTTTCTTCTTCACCGTGTTTGAATAGTTATCTTTGTTTCTAGAAATGGCTATGCCTTTTGATACTTGATGCTGATTGATTGACTTTGTTTCCACTTTTGTTAACGATGAATGATCTTTTGATTCAATTCTTATTGAAATTATTCTTGTGAATTTGCGGGCCACTTATTTACATTCCTTAGATATTTAGGGGGATGTATTGGATTGGGATTTTAAAGGATTGTTTTGACCTTAAAAAGTCTTGTGGATTTTAAAAGATTATGTAGGAATGTGATGACTTTTAAGACTTTTTTAAAAAATTGTTATAATCAGGATTCTAATACTTGGATTTTAAAGGATTGATATCAAGACTTTTTTTAAGACTTTATAAGATTTGAATGGACTATATGGATTTTATAAGATTTGAATGAAAATTATAAGATTTAAAAGGGTGAGTTTAATTTCTATGCACTGTCAGTATAAATATTTTTATACTGACAATCAGAAATCACGAAATTGATGGCTATTAAGGTGGTTAGGATAGGAATCAAAGATTTGTAATGATGTGTCAATTTCTGATTGATTGACGGTGTAAAAAAATTTTACACTGTCAGTGTATACCAATTAAATCCTAAGGGCTCGTTTGGTGGTCCGGATAGGATAGGGACGGATAGGATAAGATAACACGATAGGAGTAGGATATGATGTGAGCATGATAAGCTGTTATCATATCCGACGTTTGGTATCCACAAATAACCAACGAGATAAAATTTAATTTTAGTATGAATTTTAAAAATTTCATTTTTATTCTAAATGTTTTCATATTTTATTAGATTTTACTTTTTTTATATTTTTCATTTTTTAAATATATAAAAACACAATATTATAATTGTGATAAAATTACGTATAATTTTTTTAATTTTTAAAATATTGTTTAACTTGAGCACAAAAAATATTGTTTAACTTAAATTAATTTTTTTTATAATTTTAAATATTCTTTTTAGTTTTTACTTTATATATGGTTAAATTGTTAGAATTTTTTTTATATTTTTAATTTTAAATTAATAAAAAATAATAAAATTAGCCTTGTGACAAGATAAAAACAATTTTTAAAATTAATATTTTTTATCATTTTAAATATTTTATATTTTATTATATCTTTTTTTGTAATTATGTTATGTTTTATTATACTTTAATTATTATATATAAATTATTTTTATATTTTATTATATTGTAAATCCCCTTATCCTATCCTGTTGAGTTCTAACTCAGCTCTCCCCTCATGATATAATTTTAACTAGATGGACAGGATAGGATAGGTGACATGATTGGTTTATCCTATCCTGTTGGCTCACCAAACAACAAATTTTGACAGGATATGATAGCTTATCCTATCATGTCTCTCTTATCCTGACCACCAAACGAGCCCTAAAAGGGATACATGATTATTTAGTAAAGATTTAAAATTACAAAAGTCAATGGAAAATATAACAAAGAAATGAATAATTTTTAATTAAAAAAAGTAAACCACTTCATAAGCATTAACATCTTGTTATATTGATTCTTAAACCACTTCATTCGGCTCAGGTATTTAATATAAGTTTTAGGATGTATAGTTTTTGCATTGAGGCAAGGGAAGTATCACTCTTTCTACCTTTTGCTTGCTAAGCGACCCATTAGCATCACGAAATCTACTATTTATAACATGTACCAAGAGGTGCAACAACCCATTGGTATCCTCCATGGTTCATAGTTTTCTTTACCCTTTCCTTTATTATTTGCTTGTTGTGAATCCCTAATTTGAATTATTACTATATGTATAAAAGACTTATTAGTTATTTAACAAGAATACTTATCATACTCATCAACAAAATTACAAATTGGAATGAGTGTCCCAAAAAAAATACAAATTGGATTCTAGTGTTTTTTGAATAAATATATATATATATATATGTGGCGCCTGTACAGGCGCTATGCCTGTAAACAAAAAAAGAAAGCATAAAAAATATGTGTAACAAAAGAATGTCATATACATTACATAAAAAATTGGCATATACACACATCCCATTCATGATATTGATATATTACTATTCGTCAAAAAAAAAAAAAGATATAATACTAAATGCAATATATCGATGCCTGGGGGAGAAAAGAGAAAGATACAGCCAATTGATACACAGGCAATTGCATTGCAAGGCAAAAAATTGATAGTAAAGAGTTGCTCAGACAATTGTAAGAAGGTACTTTTGAAGAACAGTGAACGGCTTAGGGAGAAAGTATGGGAGAGGAGAGAAGGAATAAAACGTCTTAGGGTTTTTGGTGGGATTTTGAAATAGATTTGTTATTTATATATTTCACTAAAAAGTCATTCAAAATCCATTATACAAAAGAATCCATCGAAATTAGCAAACTTTTGAATAGCAGAGGATTTTTAGTAACTTATAAAAAGTCTTAATTGAATACTAATTGATTTGGAATCCTTAAAAAAATAATCCTAATAATCCTAATTGAATACCACATGACTTATTTATATTTTATAAATGTCTTGGTTGAATACCACATGATTCTTTTGTCATAAAAAAGTTCATTAAAATCTTATGAAATCTCAATCCAATACACCCCCTTAGGGAAGAATCGAGGGATGAACTTAGATATTGGAACTATAAGCAATAAATTTGAGACTAAAACCACAAAAGTATATTTGGTCTTTCGAGGGTTTCATGATTTACCATAAATTGTAAAAGGTTTAATTAATATAAATATAATTGTCACGAGAGTGAGGAATTGATTTAATATGACACGGTTCTTGTCTCATAAGAACATTAACTATAATAGAAATATTTTTCAGACATCTGGGTTTGACAACTATACGGGTTAGTTGAACAGTGCAGCGCTACTGTAGCACTGCACTGTAGCATTTTTTTTTTTAATTTTGATTTTCTTTTGAAAAAATAAATTTTTTTGTTAAGTATGTACAAATATCTGATTAATCAAGTATAAATATCTTGTTAATTCAGTTCATTATCTGGTTAATGGGTTTTTTTGAGAAATAAAATTTTGGTTAAATATGTGCAAATATATGGTTAATCAGGTACAAATATCTGGTTAATTGAGTTCATTATCTGGTTAATGGGTTTTTTTGAGAAATAAAATTTTTGGTTAAGTATGTGCAAATATCTGGTTAATCAAGTACAAATATCTGGTTAACTCAGTTCATTATCTGGTTAATTGGTGTTTTTGAGAAATAAAATTTTTGGTTAAGTATGTGCAAATATCTGGTTAATCAGGTACAAATATCTGGTTAATTCAGTTCATTATCTGGTTAATGGCTTTTTTTGAGAAATAAAATTTTGGTTATGTATGTGCAAATATCTGGTTAATCACTTATAAATATCTGGTTAATTCAGTTCATTATCTGATTAATAGGTTATTTTAGAAATAAAAAAAAGTCAGAATTTGTAAAAAAAAAAAAAAATGATGCTACTATAATGCTACAATAACGAATTGTCCAGTACATCGTCCCGTGGGAGTTTTCTCGATTAAATCATTCAAATGGGAACGAGGATGGGAAAAAACTTCCTATGGAAGGGATCGAGAACAGAGAGAGGAGGGTACTTTCGGCCCCTATTTGGCCCATTGTCATCATGGGGAGAGTTACAGATATCAAGAAAAGATTATATATATATATATATATATATATTAGATCAGCCTTTTTCAACTAGTATTACCACAAAAACATTATCCTTCAATTGCATGATTTAATCGAGAAATTAAATCAAATGCTGGTTGGTTTACTTCTAAACCCACTAAAGTCAAAGTAATCACAAATCTGCGACCCCCTAATTTGTGTTAGTGTGTAACACGTGAATCATCTAGATGGATTTTCTCTTCTTAAAAAAACTACAATATTAAAAGTATTTAGCAAAGCGATCCTAACGACTGTCTTACAGTATTGTTTGAATTTTAGAAAAGTATTTAGAAAAGCGATCCTATTTATTTAGCACAAATTAATACTGACGACTGTCTTAAAGTATTGTTTGAATTTTTTTTTTTTAAAGTAATTTTTTATTAAAAAGTAGCATAATCAATATATTGAAAAACGTATATTTACCTACATGTGATTAATCCAAGTGGTAACGGACTTGAATATCTTAAACAAGTGGTCAGTGGTTTAAATCATGACTCTTATGTATGGAGAAAATCTGGTTGAGAGGGGAGAACCCACCTTGTGTATCAAACAGGTTCCCCGACGGAGATTAGTCACTACTAACAGTGGTAAATACTTATACCTAGGTATCATGGTTATCAAAAGAAAGGTATATTTAATTTTGAAGATAAAAAAAAGGAAATATTGTTTTGAAAAGATTGTGTATTGATAAAAAAAAAGAAAAGAAAAAAAAAAAGGTAAATGTTGTATTGAAAAGTTTTTATTGAAAGTAGCATAATCAATACATTGAAAATTAATTAGGACACGGTTTAAAGATAAAAAAAGAAAATACTACTATTATATTGAAAGATAAATTTAATGTCTTAAAATGTGTAACACTTAGGGCATGTTTGTTTTGTTTCCAATTTCCTGTTTTCAGAAATAATTATAAAATTGCCATATTGTTTTTATTTTGTTTCCTGTTTCTAAAGATTTGTATAGGAACCAGTGGAAATAGAAAAAAATTTGTTTCCAAATGTTTTTTGTACAAGTTTCGGAAAACATGTAAATTCTGCAATACAGTGGTAGAGACTACTGAACATCTATTCTTGTTTTGCAATTTTTCTTATTGTGTGTGGATGCATATTTATAATTGGTTAGGGGTGGATATTGCTCACAATGGAAATTTGAAGGAACTACTCTTGCAACATGATGGTTTAATTCCAAGTAAAATTCCAAACAAATCTTGGAGACTGATTTGGTTTGTTATAATTTGATCATTATGGTTACATCGAAATGAGTTGGTGTTCAATCACGATTCGCTGGACTTTGACAAGGTGTTGGAAATGATCAAATTAAGAGTGTGGACGTGGGCGAATGCTAAGGGTAAGAGAGGTGGATTCTCTTTCGTGGATTGGTGCATTAATCCCTTACCATGTATAAAAGCTGCTGGTTGAGTTGCTGTTTGTTTATGTTAGTGTGTTCATCATAGTTATTAAAACCGGACCGGACCGGCCGGTTCAACCGGTTCAACCAGGAACCGGACCCCTGTCCGGTCCGAAATATACTGCGAACCACCCTGCCAAAGAATCGGCCTTGAACCGGCAGAACCGGTGAAAACCGGCCGGTCTACGATTTGGCCGGTTTGCACTTTTCACCTTTTTTTTCGAAAACAGGCACAATTGCAAAACTGCAGGGGTGGAGTATCAAACTCCTACCCTTATGCATATCTGATTCATGCTTTACCACTGCGCTGAAAGCATATTTGCTTAGAGTTGAACAAAAGTAATATATATATATATATATATATATATATATATATATATATATATATATAGTTTTTTGTACTATAAAACTTAATAATTAATATATTTTTATTAGTAAATATACTATATGAAATTAAAAATATATATTTAATTATAACCGGTTCAACCACGGTTCAATTTCGATTAGACTATTGACCCTTGAACCGGTGAAGGCACCGGTTTGATAACCGATCCGGTTCTGAAAACAATGGTGTTCATTCAAGCCCCATCGAGTTGACTCCTGGACACTTTGGTGCATGCACACATTCTATTTGGTCAAGGTGTCTTCTTGCTGTCAAAAGCTAATGTAGTAGATTAACATTTCTTTGAGCAGCTGTTTTTAATATTTGGTTGATAGTTTTGTGGTTCTTTTGAGGTTGGATTGTAGTTATCTCCTCAACCTATCTGCTTTTTGAACTTTGGTTTTTAGGTGTTGGTTGAATAGGTAGCTTGGGTTCAAGCTTTTTTCTGGTTCTTTCTATTACTGTAAATTGTTAGAGTACATCTTATATTCTCATTTCATATATATAATTGAAATGTTTATTAAAAAAAAAAATCAATATTTACTTTGTTTGAGTTTTTCTAAAGAATGTTAACTAAATCACATGACTCACATTACGCATTGCAGCTAGCGCAATCACCTAGTTGTGACGCCAACAGTGTTACGTCATCGACCACTCTGATTAAAGCCGCAAGGTGTAACAACTTCAACATTCCACGTCCACCACCTACGTGATAATCGTGATGCCACTCCCCAACCATTCTATTTCAAATATACTACATCTTATAAGAAAACGGAAGAAATGTAATGACACATCGTGGACTTAATTTTATTTTATTTTTGACGGAAATGGACTTAATTTTATTTTAAAATAATCACAATAAACTTTAAAATTAATAAATATATATTTAACTTTATTTAATTTTATAAAAGAAATTTTGATGGATGAATTTTATAATTAATAATTATAAAACCCATTCATTAGTTGCCTTATACTCACTCCGATCTCTATTATTAGCAAAAAAGTCTCAAACTTTTTTGTTCAATATATAAATAAATTTTAATTATTTCCACTACTAGAAATTTATAGATTACTTGCGGATTTTCGTGGGAATTTTTTTCGAAGGAATTTCCTGCAATTTTTCTAGAAATAAGGTTTTTCCCATAGATTTAAATTCGTAGGAAATTTTGTAGGAAATTTTGACATTTCCTGCGAATTTTCCTGCGAATTTAAATTTTTCACAAGAAAATTTGCAGGAAACTTTCTACAGATTTTAAAATTCGCAAGAAAAAATTACCCACGACGATATTACCTATAGGTGAAATTCATAGGAAAATCTGTAGGTAATAAGAAGATTTCTAGTAGTGTTCTATCCAATTTCATGACGTTATCTCCAAAATACCCTTTTCGGTGTGGGGATCCATCTTTGTTCGGGGTTCGGGGTCCAACAAGGCAACAACACAAGCTTACTAAATAAGATGAAGAATAATTTAGGTAATAAACTTAATTTTTTTAAATAAGATTAATAATATTAAATGAGATTAACTAGCCATTTTAATATATATATTTAATTTAATTTTTGCTTATAATAGAGACCGGATGACATACATGTTTAGTAATATATATCATAAGATCTTTTTTTTTTCATTTTTATGAAAATTGTTTCTTATAATTTTTTAATTTAATTGAAAATATATAATATGCTATTTATGAAGATAAATGAATTTAAGACACGGCATATATATATATATATATATATATAGGGGGCATATCAAGTGAGAATGACATTTTTATGTGAGAGATGAGAGCATGTTATGACAGCCATCGGATCTATTTTAACGGCTGAGATTAAACCATTGATTAAAAAGGGCACGTGCCTCTGCCCTGTTTCCTTCTTCCCACCCGTCTTCCTTGTTTCAATCCCACCCTTCTTCCTTATTTCAAATTAAACGATTTTTCTTTCTTCCAGACTATCATATGGCAGATAATGTGCCTGCAATATTAATAATAACTTAGATCTATAAAAGCCGTTTTTTATTTCTTTCTTCCTGCGAGCCATAAAGCCGTTTTTGCTCCACCGCCTCGGGCCATCATCGTGCCGTCCACCATCGTGCTTTGTTCGTCCTCTCCGACCAAAACTTCAGTGCAAGAACCACCCAGCAATGTTCACTGTCCAGAGAAGAAATTACACCACCTCCACCTCTCCACTTAAACCACCGCCCATCATTCCTAACCTTGGCTCCTGGGACATAAGCCTTTCTGAAACCAGAGAAAAAATTAACGACGGAAGAAGGAAGAAAAATGGGAGGGAGAGAGAGAAGAAATGAGGGAAGAGGAAACGCAGATGCCGTGGAAAGTGAAGTAGAAGGAAACGCTGCTAAACGTGAAACGGAAGAAGAGAGGCACGTGCCCTTTTTAATTTGGAGTCTAATCTCAGCCGTTAATATAGATCCGATGGCTGTCATAACATGCTCTCATCTCTCACATAAGAATGTCATTCTCACTTGATATGTCCCATATATGGGGGCATATCAAGTGAGAATGACATTTTTATGTGAGAGATGAGAGCATGTTATGACAGCCATCGGATCTATTTTAACGGCTGAGATTAAACCATTGATTAAAAAGGGCACGTGCCTCTGCCCTGTTTCCTTCTTCCCACCCGTCTTCCTTGTTTCAATCCCACCCTTCTTCCTTATTTCAAATTAAACGATTTTTCTTTCTTCCAGACTATCATATGGCAGATAATGTGCCTGCAATATTAATAATAACTTAGATCTATAAAAGCCGTTTTTTATTTCTTTCTTCCTGCGAGCCATAAAGCCGTTTTTGCTCCACCGCCTCAGGCCATCATCGTGCCGTCCACCATCGTGCTTTGTTCGTCCTCTCCGACCAAAACTTCAGTGCAAGAACCACCCAGCAATGTTCACTGTCCAGAGAAGAAATTACACCACCTCCACCTCTCCACTTAAACCACCGCCCATCATTCCTAACCTTGGCTCCTGGGACATAAGCCTTTCTGAAACCAGAGAAAAAATTAACGACGGAAGAAGGAAGAAAATTGGGAGGGAGAGAGAGAAGAAATGAGGGAAGAGGAAACGCAGATGCCGTTGAAAGTGAAGTAGAAGGAAATGCTGCAAAACGTGAAACGGAAGAAGAGAGGCACGTGCCCTTTTTAATTTGGAGTCTAATCTCAGCCGTTAATATAGATCCGATGGCTGTCATAACATGCTCTCATCTCTCACATAAGAATGTCATTCTCACTTGATATGTCCCATATATATATATATATATAGGGTTGAGATCATTTGATACCAGGTGTCAAACTATTAGTTTGACACCAAATCTCATCCGTTTATCCCTATTTGATCTAAAGGCTGAAAAATAAGTCGTTTATCCCCACGTGAGCGTAAGTTTCTCGTTTCCTCTCTCCCATTGTGCTGACTGTTTCTCAATTTTGCTCTGCCTCCTGATCCCGTCCCCCCGTCCACTCTTCTGAATCCTTATTTTCTCTCGCTCTCTCGCAACTCTCCCACTTACGTCTCACCTCAGACCGCCAAACTCCAACGCTACCGTTTGCTAGACATCACCGTCGTAGAGCGCCGCAGATAGCCACACACCGACATAAATCCGTGCCATATTCCATCACAGCAGAAATGCCAACGCCGCCTTCGCCAGACATCACCGCCGCAGAGCGCCACAGACAGCCACACACAGACCCAAATCCTCGCCATCTTCCATCACAGCGGAAACGCCGACTCCGCCGTCCGCCAGACATCACCGCCGCAAAGCAGAGCTGCTAACAGTGGCATGCCGACGAAAACCCTCCCCATCTTCCATAACAGTGAATTTGATGAAATAAAGAGAACAGAGGCCACCAGAGTTTGATGAAAATTTCGGCATCCATATTATTTTTTTGCATCAATTTCACTCCAACAAGAACTTTTTTTTTTTGTACAACACAAGCCAGTAGTTCTCATTTCTCAAGTCAAACCCGTAAAAAAAAACCAATCTTTTTATTGAAGAATCTATCTCTCTCTCTGATAGTGTCAAGGCTCCTATTAAAAATAAATAAATGACAGAAGCTTTGTAGCTGGTGCTGCTCAATTTGCAAGGCCTATACAATTCCATTTCCTTTATCATTCCAAGAATCGAGACATGTACAGGTTTAATCAAGACATAGTGAATTTGCAATTTCTTTAATAAATGTTAGGATAAATGCATAACCCACATCTGCTCCTTTCTCTGGTGAATCAACAATTCACACTATATCACAAAAAAACAGGGGCAATGGCATAGCAAAGGTTGCATTCACACGGGCAAAATGTAGAAAGAGAATGGAAGTATTGATTGAACCATTGGGCGGTTTTGGGTGGATGCTCTTGCTACACGAACGTGATGAATCAATCACTCACTCAAGCGCCAATATGCTACGTGCTTTCCCCTTCACAAACCGCCGAGGTTGTTCCTCCAAGCTCCGGCGTCTCGCGCAGGAGTTCCGGTCCCTGCCGGAGCAGGTGGAGCGGGTGAAGCGGCTCCTGCACTACACGGGGCTCATGCCACTAATCGAGTAGTCGGCGCGGGTCGATCTGAACCGAGTAAAGTTTGCACCGCCAGGGGTGAGGATGGAGGTGAAGATGACGGGAAGGGAAGGTGAGTTTGGCAACGGACGAGTCAGAGGTGAAACGATTGACGCACAAATGGGAGTCACGAAAGTATTGTCACGTGACGGCTTTAAGTGAATTATTTTTCGGCCATTAGATCAAATAGGGATAAACGGATGAGATTTGGTGTCAAACTAAACTTTGACACCTTGATGTCATTTGAACCCAACCCATGTATATAGAGGGAGCGTATCAAGTGAGAATTACTATCTATTGTGAGAAATGAGAACTATTAATAAGAGTCGTTAGATCGCAATCAATTCGAATGAAGGGATCCGATTAAAATATTGATAAAGAAAGTCACGTGAGAGAGAAATAACCTCCATTTCCCCTTCACGTTTCAGCCATGCCTCTCCCATCCACCACCATCGCCCTTCCCTTCTCCCTCCCCTCCACCCCGTCACCACGGCGCAGCACCTCTGGCCCGCCAATAATAGTCGCAGTGCTTCACGAAATCGTTAGTCCCACACTGCCTTCTCTCGTTTTAGCTGACGTCCACTGTCGTGCTCCGCCGCTACCGGAGACCCTTCGCTGAAACACCTCAGCCACCACATCGCAGACGAGCGTGACCGCCGTCGTCCCGAGCGTGGCCGCCGTCCTGAGCCGCACCTTCGTCCCAAGTCGAGCCTGTGACTTAAACCCATGGCAGTTATGCAGATTACTTCTAGTACAATTGTCTGGTTTGTCTTATAGAAATTGTCCATGTGATGCCTTGTTACTGATAGTGGACCTTCATCAGTGAATGTAAAGGTAGCATTGAATTAAAAAAACATGATGCATATAAGATGTTTGACAAAATGCCACAGATGCATATAAACTTCTTGTGCTGGTTTTCAATACCCAGTAGTATACTGCCGGTTCTCAAATGTCAGGGGCTGCTTGGTTGTGTTGCACTTCTTTGTATTCTACAGTCTTAGTTCATATCTCCAACTTGATTGCCTTTAATTTGCTCAACTACACCTAATGTGCATATAAATGACATTAGCTTATTTCATAATGAGATTGTTTCATATATAAATGACTACTATCAGGAGGGTCACAAATTGATATTCTATCAGGAAGTTCCTTATGGCATTACGTTAGTGCTGTGCTGTGAATTCTTTCATGGCGACACTAGAGCACAACACTGCAGCAATACATGATCAAAGAAGAGGTTAATTTGTTGGAGGATACGTTATCACAAAGGATACGTTGTCATAAAGGAGATATACCAAAGAACAAGGAGGGGGTTTATTGTTTAAGTCACGTGACCTTTTAATGATTAATATAATCTGATCCTTTCATTTATTTTAATTGTGATCTAATGATCCTTATTAGTAGTTCTTATTTCTCATAATAAGAAGGAGTTCTCACATGATACATTCCCTATATATATATATATATATATATATGGGGACATATCTAGTGAAAAAAGGGGTTTTTATGTGAGAATGAGAGGGTTATATTTCAGCCGTTGGATTAAATTTAATGGTGCAGATTACACTCCCCGGTTAAAAAAGTCACGTGCCTCTCTTACTTCTAGCCATATGGATGTACATACTCAGGGTGTTTGGATAGTTGAAGACAACATCATCCTACTAATTTATAAAACTGAATCTCCATTTATCACGTGGATGAAGTTGCAGCTAATTAATTTCTTGTTTTCAACCCCACAAATAAATAAGCCTGCCGCAGGTAAATCATAATTAATGGAGCCTTTATTTGTCATGAGCCATAATTCTTATTCATCTGTGTTGAACATGCTGCAACACGAAGTAGCAAAAGTTGGCATCCTATTTTTCAGATCTGTATTCTAATAGTTTCCAGCTTGTAATGGCATAATAGCTTGTCTCATGGCCAATATAAGTGAGTTTCATGAACCAAATATAAGCTTTAAAAATAACAAAATAACCAAGTATCAATACTAAAACCATGACAGCAAATTAAACTTCTCCTCCTCATCCATGACAGCAAATCCGTGACAGCAAGAAAGTCTTCATATATGACAAGAAGTTACAATTTTAAGTCTTCATCCATGATTGGGGTATTGAATAAAATTCAACAGTCAATCAAAACCTATGTAAAAAAAAACTTGTCAAATAAAAAAAAATCTTATATTATATTATAGTAAATCTCCAAAGATAAAAATGCAATAATAAGGATTCTTACCAAAAAATTAGGAAGAGGATTTCGTGGGACAATTACGACTATCATGATATGCATATTTCTTACATGCTTTACAAAGTCTTGTTCTTTTTTGTTGTTCCATTGCCTTCTCTTTTCCTCATTTGATTGGTTTTCCACATCCTTTGGTATTTGAAGGTTCAGGTGGAAGAACTTCAATTTCCTTAGGGACATTGGAACCAATAAAAGCCTCTACCTCATCTAAGGTTGTTGGTTCAATATCACTATTCATGTTAGCCAATTTCAATTCAATACCAAAACCTTCATTTAATATGAGGAGTAGTTTCTCTTTGCATGTACCAGCCATATGCATGCATTTAAATAATTGTGCCCATGCATCTGAAACTAGCTTACTCTCACTTTCAAATTTAGAACATGCCTTCAATACATTTCCATCACAATCAAAAACTGGTCTACTAGTTGCCAATTTTGTCCATCTATTAACAATGTAATGGCTTGGGATTTCATTTAATCCTTTTCCCTTTAATATAACCCTTTAATATAAAAAGGATATGTCGACATGGCATGCCTTCAGATTCAAACATTTTACATGAACAATGTGCAATGCAATTAGAAAAATGGTAAACAACTTCTCTATGTTTACTCACTTTGCTGCCATTGACCACAATATTGTCAAGTATAGAAAATAAAGACTTGTCATCTTCCTCTTTTGTTCCTTCAATACCACAATCCACACATGCACTCTACAACTCCCTCTGAAAAATGTAAAAATTTTCATGAGTATAAACTTCTCTACCATGCTTCTCTAAATCCATATGCAACTTTAATTCTGGAATAGAATGAAGTGTATCATTATCTGCAAGAAGTTCTTTATGCCTCTGTGCTTCTATTGCAGAATCAAACCGCATCCAAAATTCCACCAAGCTAAGGTTCTTATTCAAGTAGTTGCCAAAGAATGAATTTTCACTCTCAGATCTTGAGGTTGTTCTCAAAATTCCTGCCAAAAAGATATCATGAAAATAAGCCGGTATCCACATACTTCGAATATCGTACATTTGAGAGAGCCAACCATTTTCTTCCAACCCGAAATCACTAATAATAGTCTTCCATCTTAATTCAAATTCTTCTGAAGACTCTGAATTCCAAACACATGACTTGAAACGGTTATTAAAATCAATATTTCCATTTAAGGAAACACCCACCTTTTCTGAAAGTTTTTTTAAAATGTGCCACATGCAAAATCTATGAGAAGAACCACTAAACACCCTCTCCACTGCAATCTTCATAGCTGGGTCTTGATCTGTTATGATTACAATAGGTTTGTGCCCTCCCATTGCTTTCAAGAATGACTCAAACAACCACACAAATGAATCAACCTTTTCATCCGTTAAAAAGGCAGCCCCAAAGGTTATACTTTGTCGATGATGATTTACGCCGGTGAATGGTGCAAAAATCATACAATACTTATTTGTATTGTATGTTGTGTCAAATGAAATCACATCTCCAAACAACGAGTAATTTTTTCGACAAATGCCATCAGCCCAAAACACGTATTTCAGTCTCCCTTCATTATCAACCTCATAATCAAAGTAAAATGAATGGTTCATCTCATGCTTTCTCCTAAAATTATCAATAAACATATGTGCGTCAGAGTCTTTGATCAATTCTTTCAAATCCCTTGAATAATTTTGGAAATCTCTTTGTGTGCATCCTATATTGTTATAACTCCCAACCTGCTCTTTCAATACTTGATAAACTTTTGAAGTCCCCACATTAGCCCTGTTGCAGGAAAACAATAAATTCTTATGAACATTGTTTACGCTCCTTGCCGATCTTAAGAATTGCTTCTTTCTAGGTGTGGCTAATGCATGTGTATGACCTTCATGAAACTTTGAAACTTCATATTTACCTTCTGCTGTCCTCTTGAAAACAATCCTTGCATTACATCCCTCCCTTGTTAGCTTTCTTTTCCTACCTTTAGGCAAACTATTTTCATCAAGCATCAATTCAGGTAATGCGATCTTTTTCTCTACTTTGAAACCTTCTTTTGAACAAAGAAAATACTTCCACTTTTTGACACCATTTTTATCTTTTGTTTCAGATGAATTACGCACACTAAAACCAGCAGCATGTGCATACCTTTTATAAAAAGTTTCCTCCTTCCTCTAAAGTATCAAATACCTTGCCAATTAAAGGTTTGAGTTCTTCATCACACGTAGGATTCCACTCCGATACTATATTCACTAGATCATTGGCACCTTTCAACTCTGTAGCTAAATCAAATTCATTACCACCCATCTCCATACAATTATTCCTGAAAAAAAATAATGTACTGAATCAATAAGTAAAAAAGCTTGCATGAATTGTGGCAAAAAGAATACCTATTAAATCAGTCATCATACAATTATATAATTAAGATTAAGATTATTGCCCAAAAAGAGTGATGAAATTTTTTAATTATATAAAAAATACCTAATAAAGAATACCTAACGTGCAAAGAATACCTAATAAAAAAGTATATATTTAAGATTATTGGGCAAAAGAGTGATGGAGTTTTATAATTATATATTTAGGTTCACTGCTATATATTGAATGAGTGATGGTGCCATTACTTTTGCCAAGACCATGGCCCCAAAAGTTTGCACAAAAATGAAAAGCAAGGTCGTACCAGAAGAATTGAGCCGTCAGGAAGATGAAGGTAAGTGGTGTAAAAAAAAAAGGGTATCAGGAACGTGGGGGAAGAAGAAATTGGAGACGTGAGGTTTAGTGATAAAACAAGTCACGTGCTTTTTTAATTAGGCAATGTAATCTGCATCATTAAATTTAATCCAATGGTTGAAATATAACCCTCTCACTCTCACATAAAAACCCCCATTCTCACTAGATATGGCTCCTATATATATATATATATATAAGAACACTGGCCGACACTCGTCCACGTTGAAGCAAGACACACACGTACATAGACAGACACCACTGTCTCTATCTTATTTCTTCTCATATATTCTTTTCTCTTGTCCTCTCTCTATGCAGCTCTTCCTTTCTTCCGGTTAACTTCGTGTTGGCTACATATTCATCTATCTAATACATCTTCATTATCTCAATGGAAAATAAGAAGAGAAAGGGAAAACACGATGATGAGTTAGAAGAAGAGAAGAAGATAGATAAATTTTACTCGCTATTAAGAAGCTTCAAGGAAGCACGCGATAGAAGACGAAAGGAAGTGGAAGAAGAAGTTGAGAAGAAGAGGAAGATCAGCAAGACAGCACAGTCTAGTTGGGTGCCATGTTTTGAGTTGGGGGATTTTACAAACGATGTTCACTTCAGAATTAAGTCACCTTTGATTTTTCCAACTCCGTTTACATCTACATGTGACGCAGACAAAGGTAACAAAGACCAACACCAACACGATGCTCTCGACCTCAATCTTGCTCTCTAGCTCGTCTTTTTTATTTTTATAAATTTTTGTACGATCTATTATATATGAAATCTCGACTCCCTAGCTTTGAATTAAGGTAAAACATTAGCGAGCTTTATAAAAATATTTACAAGAATGTGATTTTTAGGAATGTAATTTGCAAAAGAGTAAAGGCTCAAAGTGGTTCATCAAATTTTTCGAGTAGGCCAGTTTGGTCCCTAAAAAAATAAAATGACAATTTGGTCCCCGAAATTTTAAAAACGAGGGACAATCTGATCCTTACAGAGGGGCCAAATTGTCCCCTGTGTTTAAAATTTGGGGGACTAGATTGTCCCACGAGGGAACAAATTGTCTTTTTTTTTTATGGACCAAACTGGGCTACTCGAAAAATTTGAGGGATCTCTTTAGGTCTTTACTCTTTACAAAATAAAATATTTCAGATATCAAACGTTACTTAAAAGATATAAAGACACAAACGAAGTTCATTTTCCGCTTAACTAATGGAGGCCGCTTTTGTATCTTTCAATTTTCTTTTGTTGAAATTAATGTTGATACGCTCGCTTCCAAATTTCTTTTGTTGAAATTAATTGGTTTAAATAAGTTTTTGGTCCCTACAAAGTTCATCAAATTTGGTTTTGGTCCCTGTGAAATTTTTTCTTAGGTTTTTGTCCTTATAATCTCACAAATTTTGCAAATAGTCCCTACCGTTATCTTTTTCTGTTATCTAATACTCATGGGTATCGAGGTAATTTTATTTTACTGTCCAACTTGCTATAAAATTTGGCCATAAAATAGAAACAAAATCATATATTAGGGACATATATAAGGTTAAAATTGCTAAATTCTTTCATTTTGTATGATATCTAGTACTCAGGGGGTACCGAGGTAATTTCTCGTTCTTGTCCGACTTGCTCCAAAAGTTGGCTAGAAAGTAGAAATAAAATCATACATTAGGGCCATAGGGTTAAAATTGACAAAATTATTCATTTAGTATGATTTCTAGTACTCAGGGGTAACAATAGGGACTATTTACAAAATTTTCGAAAATACATGGATGAAATTCTAAAAATATTTTTTACAAGGACTAAAACCAAAACCAATAAACTTTCCAGAGACTGAAAGCTTATTTAAACCAAATTAATTTGGTTTCCCAGCATCCTCTCACCCGATAGTTAATCGCTCTATCTTTCTTTATATGGGATGGATATTGCAATAGAGTAGATTAAGGCCGTGGTTGCAATTAGAAGAAAATGCAGCCGTGATATGGTTGTGAAGATTATTAAAATCGTACGTTCTGGCTTCAATTAATATTGTGGACCTTTTTTTTTTTTTTTTTTAACAAAAGGGGCTGAAGTCCAAATATATATGGAACTCATTTTAAAAGTTTCCATAACATTTTTTTTTTGTTTGATCTTATTAATGGTGAAATGCATTTCTGTTAGAGACAAGAGTTAATTTAATGAATTCAAGTGGGGGAAGTACCAATTTGATTAATTGTTGGAACATAATGGTCCAGCTGAGATAAATTTTGATAACACGGAATTAAGGAACCGTCAGGATTTGTCATCTCATTTTAGTATATCGCATCATGTCCCCGTTAATAATATGAATATCTTATCATATATTATATCTTTTTAATATAACATAAAATTTTAACTTACTTATATGAAAATATATTATTGGTGAGAGCAGTATATATTATATCAAAATTAGACAACAAATCTTCGTTCCTTAAACTCTAATTGTATAATAGAATAGAAGGGTCGATGGCGTCTTTCGTGCTATACGTACTGGAAACTTAGTATTTGCTGTCTTAATAATAGCATATAATTGCAAAATATAATATTACTAAGTTATTTATAGTATTTTAAAAAAATTACGATTTTGAGTATGTTTGTTGAAGATTAATATGTAAAAAATCACTTACGAGGATTTGTCATGTGTTTGTTTTAACTTTGGAGATAATCAAAATTTTAAAAAATGATTAATCTGAAAAAATCAGAAGCTTTTAATTAAAATCTGATTTTATAGAGGAGGAAGAAGGTTTAAAACGCAAATTAACTTATGTTTTAATAAAAAATCTTTAAAAAATCATCACTTAGATTATTTATATGAAAATTCTATATTTATTTTTGCTCCATATATTTTTTGTCAATAAATTATATATCCGTAATAAATGGGCCTTGATATTCTAATATAAATGTCATTTTGTAAAAGTGAGTTAAACGTATTTCAATAATTTTGAGTTTAAAACAAACTTTTTTGCTTATAACGCAAATCACTACTAGAAAATGGTTACTTACCGACGGATTATTACCGATTGCCAAGCCATCCGTCGTAAATAAGACACTACCGACGGAAATAGTCGTCGGAAATGATGAAGATGAAAAGTTTTCAACATTATCGATGGATACCGACGGCTATTCTGTCGCTAAATGCCGTCGGTAATGGAGGCGGGAAGGGGAAATAGTGGCGCAAGACTTACCGAGGGTATTTCGGTCTGAAATGGTAACGAAGTTACCGACGGAATGTCCGTCGGAAAGTGTAGGTTACATTATCGACGGACATTTCCGTCGGTAATTCAAAAAATTGATGTACTGACTGAAAAAGCCGTAGGAAATCTTTATTGTCCGTCGAAAAATTTGTAATAAACCAGCACTGAAACCCTGCCCCCCTTCCTTTTCTCTTCCTTCTCACTCTCAGGGCTCCTCTCTGTTCTTAGCCCCCCACCGCCCCCCACTGCTCCACCTCCGACCTCACCCCCTTCCTCTCCGCACCTCCGGCGCCCTCACCACCTTCCTCTCTCTCTGCATCTCCTCGCCACCTTCCCCTCTCTCTCTCCTTTTTCTCCTGTCACTGTCACCACCGCGCCACCACCGTGCCTTCACCGCACTACCACCGCGCCTCAACCGGCCCACCATCGCACAGAGAGCACCACAAAGGGAGCCAACACTCTGCACATCAGGTTTGTACATTTTCCTTCAATACCTAAGTTGTTTAATGCTAAGCTGAGCACCACAAAGGGATTTGTTTTTACATCTATATAGTCCAGGTCATTGATTCTGAAGTGAGCAGTATTGTTTGATTAATTATTTCTGAATAATTTTACTTTTGAGCAGTGTTGTTTTTGTGAGCCTGTAAGCTGAGGTTTGTGGTAAATGCAATAGAGAGGGTCCTGTTTGTTTGAGTATTTTTTGCTTTGCTTTTGCTCTACTGATAAACAAAGGGTTTAGTGGCTGTTTTGGTTAAGTTAATAGGGTGGGGTATGCTGTTTATTTCAACTAGATTTGTTATCTTTTGTAATGTTTAGGGGTTGTGTAACATCCTAAATTTTAATTGAATTAATTTGATAAAAAAAAATTTATTAAAAAGTATAGTGCAAATAAAATATAATTAAGAAGTTTAATGTAAAGATTTAATAGTATTAGGACTTATTGAAATTAAATAACTATTATAAAGAATATAAAAAAAAATAATATAAATATAAGGTGTACAAGGGCTACGTTAAGCCCAAGTACCATTCTGTATTGACTTTTGGCTTTTGCAAAAACAAGTCATATGGGATTTTAAATAATAATAATAATAATAATAAAAAAGGGGTCATATGCTCCACCCAATAGCAACTCACGTGGAGTGCTAGAGCCTTGGTTGGAATTGAATTTGAATTCCCAGCTCATGGTGGGCCACCGTTATGGGTGGGAATGGGTCAGGTCTGGCCAGGTCAGGCTTATTTAAAGCCTGACCTGTTTTAAAAAATATAAAGTCTAAGTCTGGCCTGTTACCTAACATATGCTATTTTTAAGCCCTGACCTGTTTTAAAAATATAAAGTCTAAGTCTGGCCTGTTACCTAACATAGGCTATTTTTAAGGCCTGACCTGACCTTTTTAAAAGCCTGACCTGGCCTAAAAGCCTACTTAAAGCCCTGTTGCACATTAACATACTACTATAGAGGTTGAACCCAAACTCATGCCAATAAATAGGTCATTGAACAAACAAGCCAATAGGCCAACAAACTAATTACCAACCTGCAAGAAGCTATGCACATACGGTATAGTAATAAAATAAAATCCATACACTTCCATGAACTACTAATATTTGTAAATAAAAATTAAGCCTCATGCCATAAAATACTAATAATCCGCTAGTTTATCATGTTTTATATATTATTTTAGAGTGGATTTTATTAATTAAGTTGAGTTGAATGCTTGATTTATCCTAAATTAGACTTTGTTTTTCTATTTTGATTTATTAGAGTCAATGTGTGCATTTAATTATTTTTGATTAGATTTTAGTTAATTTCTTTATGTTATTATTATTTTGATTTTTAGGAAGATATTAAGAACAAGATGGAACAAGTGAATTATGCACAAGAGATAGAATTTGCAATTATAATTTGGAGGCAATTAACGTGAATGAAGAAAAGCTATAGGCAGAGTAGAATTAAATTGAAGAAACTCAGTTAGGGCCATGTATTATAAAGTGATGTTGGAAGATTGAATTGGTTGGACAATTGAAAGAGTCAAACTTCAAGCTAACAAGAGTTTGCATGGGCCCAAGTCTAACTGAAAAGTATAAAGAATAAGAAGTGAAGTCAGAGTGTGATAAAGGAATAGCATGAGTTTTTCTCAATTGAAGCTTGGTCAACGTGAAGAAAAATTGGTAGGGGCCCACGTGAAGCATTGCATCATAATTGAAATCAGAGTTGGAATTGTTCTTGCTTCACATGAAGCAAATTTGTGCAGAGGCCCATATGATGACTTTGAATGCAAATCAATTTGGATAATAATTCATAATTGCATTATCAGAAAAAATAAAGGAATGAGATTTTGGATTGAAATAGAGATTGAAGTTGTTAAAAAATTAGCATCAGTGAGAGAAAGTCGGGGATGGGTTCACGATTTTGTTTTGATGGAAACATGTGAGTCATGATACCATGACACATTTTCTTACATCATACGGTTTTACACCGTATAGTGTGGCACTGTAGCTACATTGTACGGCACTATAGCGAATATATATATATATATATATATATATATATATATATATATTAAATTTTAGTTTTTTTTAATAAAAAAAATTATTTATAAAAAAATCCATTAACCAGATAATGAACTGAATTCACCAGATATTCGTACATGATTCACCACTTAACGAAAAATTTTATTTCTCAAAAAAACCCATTCACCAGATAATGAATTGAATTCACTAGATATTTGTACATGATTCACCAGATATTTGCACATACTTAACCAAAAAATTTATTTCTCAAAAAAATCCATTCACCAGATATTTGTACACGATTCACCACTTAACGAAAAATTTTATTTCTCAAAAAAACCCATTCTCCAGATAATGAATTGAATTCACCAGATATTTGTACATGATTCACCAGATATTTGCACATACTTAACCAAAAATTTATTTCTCAAAAAAATCCATTCACCAGATAATGAACTGAATTCACCAGATATTTGTACATGATTCACCAGTTTAACGAAAAATTTTATTTCTCAAAAAACTCATTCACCAGATAATGAACTGAATTCACCAGATATTTGTACATGATTCACCAGATATTTGCACATACTTAACCAAAAAAATTATCTAACAAAAAATAACATTAAAAAAAAAAACTAAGGTTTTAAAAAAAAAAAAAAAAGAACCCGCAACAGTGCTGCACAGTGCAGCTACAGTGCCGTACAGTACGGCACTATACGGTGTAAGTGTAAGCATTTGTGTCAAGATAGCATTTCTCCAAACATATATGATAAATATTTGATTTGGATTAGAAGGCAAGCAGCCCATACAAATATAAATACTGGCAGTCTGAATCATAGAGGGGAAGCGCCGTTTGGAGGGTCGGCGGAGCGCAAGTCCTAGTACCGCAGAAAGCAGAACGCAGTGTAGCACCGTTGCAATGCAATTTTCTTGTTCTTTTCCTCTTCTTTCTTTTCTTATGAAACTAAACCCTTTTTCTAGGGTGACGATGTAATCGCATCATGATGGTTTGATGATTTTTATTTCAGTTTTTACTTAATTTCTTCTTATCTTTCTTTTGTGTTTTATTCTCTGTTCATAATGCTTCTAATTGTTTGATCATTAATTAGATGATAGGCTAATCATAATGAAACCGAGAGGAGATTTATGTATCAAGGGTATTGAGATAAAACCATAGGGTTAATACGGATAGAGATATACCATAGGAATCTTGTGCAACTTTCATAGAGAGTCATTGATCTTAATGAATTTCTTAGTAGTTGATCATCATAGAGATATAGTTGGTTAATTATTAAGGAGTGTTTTCTAGAGTACTCGAGAGAGACTTTAGGATAGTCTAGGATTCTTGGTTGACATTAGAAGAGTTTAGTAATTGAACCAAACCGAGTGAGATAAGGATTCCTTGTCTATGAGGAATGCGTATTCATAGCGTTGGTGAAGTTGGATCCCTAGAGCTTTCTTTATTTGATTGTTCTTTGTTTATTTTTTCTTTTTAATTATTTAATTCAAAAATCCAAAAATATCAATTTTACTTTCTTTTCATAATTTTTATCATAATTAAAATCTCAATTTCTTTTGATCTAAATAGTTGTTAAATTTGTGAAGTGGTACTTGGTCACCCAATCCCTGAGTTCGATACTCGGTAATTTACTTGCCGTTTTAATTATTATCCGGTACACTTGCCGGAGCCCATCAAATACCAAACACCACCAATGAATCTTCAAGGTTTATGATAAAATCACAAAATAGTAACAAACATCAGAATAGAAAAAACCATTTTGGGTTACAGAAGAAACAAGGGGAGGCAAAAAAAGAAGAATAGGAAGCATCAAAACAACGCCAGAAACAATAACCTTCATTACATATATACCAATGCCATTACAACACCAGATATGAGATGACCCGGTAGCAAACAGATCCGCCGCGACTCCGTCACGTGAGGCTCCACCGCGAGGCTCTGTCACAAACCACCACAAACAGATCTGAGATGACGCATTACAACACCGTTTGAAGTGGATCTGACGCGGTGCTCCGTCACAAACCACCACGAGGCACCAAAGAGACGCTGCCGACGAGCGAAACGAAGACGAGAAGCTCAGACTCGCAGATGGAAGGAACCGACATGGTAATGGCGACTGACAAGGAAGCTGGTAGAGAAAAATAAAAACATAAACTTGCAGCTGAGGATGGCGGCACAGTCGAAAGGAAGACGGAGAGGGAGAGCGTTTATTTCTTTCAAACGTGAATAGTGTTTGTTTTTTGGAATTCCATAATAAAGCTTTTAGATGACTAGGATTAGGAATTAGATATTTAAATATTTATTTTTTAATAAAATTAATATTATATTATATATATTTAATATTTAATTTAAAATAATATTAATTTTAAATAGGCCGGCCTACCAAGCCTAAAAGGCTTTTCCATAAGTCCAAGCATGGCATATTTAACTAAAAAAACTTTTAATAAAATCTAAATCTGATCTTTTTATTAAACAGGCCAGGCCAGGCCTTAACCAGGTCAGGCCATAGGTCCCTGTCGGGCGGCCTAGCCTATTCCCACCCCTAGCCACCGTAGTATTAGGATATAAGGAAAAATAATAATAATAATAATAATAATAATTGGTGAAAGCCTAGAGAGAAAGATATGCTGTATATTCCTTTCTCTTTAGCCAAATACTACTTGCGTCAGATAGAAGAACTGCAACGCCGCAACAGTGAGAGACAAAGGAGAAGCGCCTCTTTCATGTCATTGCAGTGATAGTCCTGTTTGCAGTGGTGATTAATCAAAAACTATTGGTAAATACAAGAAAGATTTTTAGTGAAGCACTGACTTTTGTCATAGATACTTTTTAGAGCTTTTTGGAGATTTTCGATAGGTGAGTAACAATACTTTTTTCGAACCCCTTTCCTTTCCATGGTATATTAGTTTGTTTTGTGTTGACAAGGGTTTATCCAATGATTTTTGGAGTTTTTAATTAATTTAATATATGTTGTTATTATCCTAATTTCTAAAATTGGGGATTTTTTTATAAAAGGGGATAATTGTTAAATTGATGTTATGATGTGGTTGCTTGCCTCAATGTTTATGATTAATATAATATATGTTTAGTTGTATGCATGACTTGATTTTTATGATACTATGTAATTATAATTGTTATATGCCCTGAAATATACTTGTCAAACTGTGATTGATGTTATGCTTGATGGATGTGTGTTATAAACTATTAAAGAAAGATTATATTGTGATGTGTGAAGATTGTCGTTGTGTCACATAATTTAGGGACACTGGCTTGTAATATCGCCATTTAATGGAATGTTGAAACTAAGATACAGGGCGAGGAGTCTATTTTATGAACGAGGCTCTCGGGTCATCGTTAATGGGAGGCAAAGAGCCAATTTAATTATGAGTTTCTCGGGTCACCATAGGGGCAAGGAGTCAATTCTAAAATGAGATTCCCGATTCACCATGGGGGCAATGAATCAATTCTAGAACGAGGTTCTCGGGTCACCATAAAGAGGGTGGCAATGAATCAATTCTAGAATAAGGTTCCCAAGTCACTGCAGATAAGGGGCAAGGAATCAATTCTAGAACGAGGTTCTCGGGTCACCGTAAAGAGGGTGGCAAGGAATCAATTCTAGAATGAGGTTCTCGAGTCACCACAAATAAGGGGCAAGGAACCAATTTAATTATGAGGTTCTCGAGTCACCGAATTGGGCAAGAAACCAACACAAAGTGGGGTTTCCGAGCCACTTGAATAATGACATTATTGTTGTGATGTGTCGTTTGCTTTACTTATCGGATATGTGATTATTGCTTATATTTTCTTAGTTGCCGAAATAACTGTTTTCTCTAAACGTATTTTAAATAAACATTACTTTGGAAAATTAGCGGGTACCATGAACAGTTTTTCCGGTTACCGTGCCGGCTGAGAATATCACTATTTTCAAAATATTTTATAATTGTATTGTTGTTCACCGAGATTTTATATCTCATTAAAAAATGTTGTTTTCAGAGCCTGATGACATCGTCATCGAGGACACAGAGACTTGAAGAGTTATTATCTTGCTTTTAGCTTAGTTGGCTAGCATTGTAGCATGGTTTAAGCTATGCCGACATCATTTATTAGTTTCAGTTTACTTTTCTCGGATTGTAGTTAGATGCCCGATTTTGAGGCTTTTAATTTTTATTCGAATGTATGGATTTACTAATATTTTTTGTTACTTTGTAAATATTATTATTTTACTTAATATGAGGCATTTTTCAGAAATAATTATTTGAGAAAGTTTCTATAACTTGTATATTTTAATTAAATCTTTTAAATGATTTTTATACAATTTATTTTGGGTTACTAATGTAAAGAAAGACGTTACAGGTTGGGGTACCTCTTGCACCCATTATATTTATACAATTTTTAATTTTCAATTTGTGCGTTTTTATTTTTATTTTTTGCTTATTGTTTGTCTCGATGTTGTGCAGCCACCAATCCTCTGCCTTAGCTATCATCATTGTGTCTCTCTATTCGGCGACAACTATGAGTTCTAGAATTTTCAATTTATTCAATTGTTGTATATTGTATATTGTATATTTGCATATGCTTATTTTGTATATGTATGCATGCTTTGCTTGCTTGTGTTCTATTTAATTTGTTCACGTGTTCTGTTTTATTTTCTATTTTATTTTATGTTCTGTTCGTTTTCCCAATATATGTTCATATCTTTGTTCCTCGATGTTGTTGTTGTTCTGATCATTTGGAGATTGTTATTTTAACAGATGAGGACTTATAAATTTTAACAATTTTCAATAATTAAATAATTTATTGATAATAATTAAAAAAAACAACAACAATAGTTGGTCAGCTAAAGAAAGATTAGTTTTAAAGATGAATCACTTTGCATCTGGATATAACTTACCTAGGCTAAGAGGCAGTGGTTACAACGATAGCTCATGGGGCTTCAAGAAGCGTGCAAGAAATCGAGTGTGGAAAACTAAAGGAGCTAGAGAATAACAAATTTGAATACCAAATAAAAATAGTTAAAAATAATTTAATTTTATTTAAAAATGTAAATATTTGAATAAATCAATCTTATTAGAAGAATTACAAATTATTATTTAAGTAATTAACTTACCCTAATAGTAAGTTTGAAGACTTGATATCATAGGACTTTAAATAGTTAAGTAACATAATAAGTGGGAAGAATAAAAAAAATATGTAACTAACAAATTTCTTAGTAATTAACTAAGCAAGCAGTTTACTAATATACTAATAGTATATTTCAAAACTTGATGTAATAATTAAATTAATTTAAAATAAATGATTTAATAAAAATTTAGACAAATAAGTATGCAACTTATTTGTTAGATGAATACTTTGTGTATGATAGTTGCTTATGTGTTTTAATTGTTTGCCAACAATGTCAAACTTTATATAAAATGTCTCTGTTACTAGAAGTTTTATTATATTATATTTTAGAGTATAATTAATTTGTACTTGATAAAAACCTTAGTTTCTCGTTCGAGCTTCAATATTATTGAGCATGTGTACTTGCGGTCATGGTATCGCTCATTTTATTGAATCTTGAATTGTCCAATTGGGACAGTTTGGGAAGAAACTTTGTCTCCACTGCTATACTAATTACTCGTTGATTCTAATTTGTTAAATAGTTGATGAAATTTTGATTTGATGCATCTCCTTTTGTTCTCCGGGTCCATAGTTGATTGTGGTATCTTACCGCGGTCAAGTCATGTAGTTGGAGATTGATGGGAAATGCTGCCGAAATTTCGTTAGTTATAAGACATGAGAAGTAATGAGTAACTAGTATAATACAGTGGTGAAAAAGTTTTTTTCTCGAATGGGATAGGGCCATACCTATTAAAGAAAGGGAGGGATTCAGCGTCATAGAATCATGTTTAAATATACGTCAATTTATTTGAAAATGCAGAAGGATGGAATATTATCCCTCGAGCCATAGTTGGGTGTATGATAGGAACGAGTCTGGAAGATGGTGTCTGAAACAATCATTTGTAGTTGGAGTTGAGGAGTTTATATTCAAAGTTAAGCAACATTGTGATTATGCTGAAGACAGGGGATTAGATGTTCATGCATAAAGTGCAATTGTACAAAGGTTTTGACTGATGATGAAGTGAAGGTACACCTATACCGACGTGGGTTCAAGCCTAATTATTAGATATGGACTGATCATGGTGAGGAGTTGCCGAATATTGATCTTAATGAAGTCGGTGGTGGCGATAACAACATGGATGCATTAGGCAGTGGATTACACGGCGACTATGTCGAACAACTCCAGTCAATGCAGTGGATGGTGGATGATTGTCTCGGGCAACATGGGACTTTTAAGGCGAATAAGTCTGATGACATGGAAGAGCCTCCTAATGAATCGGTACAGAGATTCTACAATCTACTGTTAGAGACAAATAAGCTATTGTTTGAAGGGGCGTCAGATTCAAAATTATCAATTTGTGTTAGGCTTTTAGATTGCAAGTCCAATTGGAATGTCCCCGAGCATTGTTTGGAGATTTTTTTTGTAAAATGCTTCAGGATGTGACACCCTTCAAAGAGTTGTTACCAAAAAGTTATTATGATACGAAGCGGTTGGTGTCGAAACTGGGTTGGGGGCTAAGAGGATTGATTGTTGTCCGAACGGGTGCATGCTTTATTATGACAATGATTCGGGCACAAACGACAACGCTCTGGAAGTATGTAAATTTTGTCAGACACCAAGGTACCGTGTTCAAAAAAGTGACTGTAGTAAGAACAAATCAGTTCTTGTGAAGGCAATGTTGTATCTGCCAATAATTCCAAGGTTGCAGAGACTGTTTGCATCAACGCAAACTGCGGCACAGATGAGGTGTCATTATGAAAATAGAAGAAGTACTGGCGTTTTACGCCACCCTTCTGATGGTGAAGCCTGGAAGCACTTCGGTCGGGTACATCCTGACTTTGCATCAGATCCTCACAATGTACGACTTGGACTGTGCTCAGATGGTTTTACCCTGTACATTCAGGCGTCAGCCTCGCCATATTCATGTTGGCTAGTAATTGTTATGCCGTACAATCTTCCTCTCGAGATGTGCATGTCAAAACCGTATATGTTTCTGACTTGTCTCATACCGGGGCCATCTAATCCGAAGGCAGGGATTGATGTATATTTGCAGTCTCTGATCGATGATCTGAAGAAGTTGTGGGCTGGTGTGTTGACTTATGACGTTTCAAAGAAGTGAAACTTTATGATGAGGGCGGCATTGATGTGGACTATCAATGATTTTCCTGCATATGGCATGCTCTCTAGTTGGGGGCATGGAAATCCTTTTACCCTAAGATATGGTGGCAAAAGTTCATGGTTTGATTCTCATCGTTGGTTCTTAGATCATGATCATCAATTCTGAAGGAATATTTGAGCTTTAAAAAAGAATCAGACAGAAGAAGAAGGTCCACCGCCTTTGTTGACTCCTGAACAAATTTGTGGTCGGGTAAGCGACCTTCCAAAAGTCACTGATACCGGTGTGTCAAAATTACCGGGGTATAGAGAATGACATAACTGGACAAAACAAAGTATTTTTTGGGAATCGCTGCCTACGTCTCTGTTCTTTTCCCTTTCTAGTAAGTCCCACACCTCTATTCTCCTTATATCCCTAACAACACTAAATCCCTCACCTTTGTTCTCCCTCGTCGCAAAACTTTGGCCACCCTTGCATAGCTCCGGCCAAACGATTGGAACTCCAGTTGAAGCATCGGAGGAGGAGTGGTCAGAGAGGTCATCGTTGTCACCTGATCCAACGACGGTTTAGAGGAGCGGTCGACGCGACAAGGAGGTGGTGTCGTGGTGAAGGAGACATAATGGTGGATGGAGCTGTGGAGGGAGATGGGGGAGGAATAATTAATGTGTTGAGGGTGTATAGTATAATCATGGGCATTACAAAAATCAATGATATATAGTGGTCTATCACTGTGAGATCCCACCCTAGCAAAAGCCTTCTAACCAATTTCTTAGCCTGAATAGTTGTTTACTTTGTATTTGCGAAATAATAATTGATTATTGTATCCCTAAAAACGATAGTGGATTCTCACCATTTTATTATTACTTTCATCAATCCATAAACTTGCCTTGAATCCATCGCTATCCAATATAGAAGTCTTTCACTGCTTTAAATCTTTATCATGAGATTGATTTCTTGTGTGTGGTTTTCTTTAAGTTTCTGACTTCCTGTTCTCGCAGCTAAGTGAGCATGTATTCAACTTTCAATATTCGTCATAAAGTTGCCCACGTCGGACCTACTTTGAGCTATAATGAGCTCTCTATTATTACAGAAAAATGTGTGGCACATATTGTCTAAAGTCATATTATCTCCATTAAAATATCAGAACATAATTATGTAAAAATTGAGATAAATTTAGGTATAAACAACTATACAGTGAAGCACTTGTGTGTTAGTGAATGTTTAGCTATATATAAAGCATTTTCATTGCAGGTTTTTAGACTGATTCTTAGAGCTAAGCTAACAACCGTTCTTTCATAAAACGGCCGTTGGAGAGGGAAGGGTTGGCAGTCAGTGGCGGATTCAGAAATTTTTTTTAATGGGGGCAAGAAAATAGTTTATAAACATTTTTACAAAAGAAAAATATTATCAGCTTTTAAAAAGTACATAATCTCATGACAAAAAAAATCTAAAATACCTAAGTTTTTACCAATTATAATTACCCTCTAGACATTTTCATATTTTGGAAATGTTTATGATTTTTCCATTTTTAATATTATTAAAAATAACTCTGGATGTATGTAACCGAACAATCATTCAATCATTCATCTTTCATATGATTGCAATTTTTTTTTTTTGCGGTTTGTGATTGTCTCAAGTGAGTCAGTGACAGGTGAGTGTGTTTTTAAGTAAGACAAGGAATAATAGGTAAATAGCAAAGGGGTAAATAGCTAACTATTGTACATAACAATTAAAATATTTCAAAATCCTCCCCTAAAAAAAGAGTATTAATTTATTCTCATTTTATCTATTGTGACTCTTTTATATCCATTTTTAGAAAATTTGTCTCATGGGGGAACATCAATTTTTTTGTGGAGGCAAAAGAGAAAATTAGTAAATCTATTCATGTAAAAAAAAAATTGGGCTTATAGGGGCAATTGCCCCCACCTCTCCTCAAGTAGATCCGCCACTTGTAAGAACGATCAAGAACCAAGTTCTTATAATTTAAAAAAGGAATATATTTTTGTAGAACCAACAAAATGAGGAGGAAAAGGCAAATCAAGAACCCAAATTGAGTTTTATTATTGTTGTAAAAATTAATGGGGTTATTAAATCTCACGTGGCTTTATAAGATCCACTAAAAGAGAGTTAAAAGCTCAAATTGGACTCTAGGTAGTATTGAATATATGTTCTTAGAGTCCTTCTTACGTGACTTCGTTTCTTGGAAACACAACCAGTGTTAATGGTTCAGTGTTGTGGAAGTTCATACAAGTAACAAGTTGAAGATGCAATTGGTATTGGTGACTTGGACGGCTTGTGTGGACATTTGCTTTGACAGGGTTACTTTCTAATGATTGTTGAAAACTTAACATTTCTATACAAAGCCACTTATAGTGGTGCATGGTCAACTAATGTGTCAATTCTTGAAAATATGATTTTGTTTTAATTCCAAGTCCTCACCCAATCGATGATGTAAACTCACCTCTTTGTCTTATGTTAAGCTATTATTTTTGGAGCTATTCGTTGATTTTTGCTCAAAAGACATAGATCTAGGAATCATTAGATAGAGATGTAAGCTCTTTAAATAAACAATATGAATGGTTGAACCTCACTATGGAATGGTAGAATTTTATACAACAAAACCAACCACTAGTCACTCAACCAAGTTTACTTCATGTGATTGAGAAAGTTGGGAGCCACCTCTTCTTTTCATTTGGACATGCGGTGGGAAAGAAATTTTGTTCACCATTGCTTCTATGCTTTTTGCCCCTCACTTTAAAAAGCCACTTTTTAAAGTAAACTCGGTTGGCAAGTGCGGTCTTGTTTTCATGTTGTAATAATAGCAATTTTGACCACCAATGAGGGAATGAATCTTCTTAATCTGACAACATTTTCACCAAAAACAAAAAAAGTTTCAATTGGAGATCTTCAATATATTACATGCACACGAACAGTTCATATATAAACAGTTAAACACACTTATGACATGGTTTCATTCCATGCCATGGTTTTTTTTTATTGGGTCTTGCTAACGAGTGCCATAAGAACATTGGTTAAACAACTCATAAAAGGAAAATTTGTATTGAAAAACAAAGTGTAATACTTTTCGAAATGCTAAATTCACCATTTCCCATACAAAATTTCCTTTCTTGGTTTCTTAAACAATATCCTAAGGTTGTGTTTGGATGGGGTATTTTCAAAATTCCAAGGAATTTGAAATGCAAGGTAATTCAATTACTTCAATTGAATTACTTTCATTTGGAAAATATTTTGTTTGGATAGGGTAATTCAAATACCTTGTATTTTAAATTCTTTGTTTGGATAAAACATTTCAATTACCTTCAATTACATTTTTTTCAAATATTCCTTTAAAAAATACTTTGTCCGGGGTTGACACCCCCGGCCGGTGTCCCCACTGGGTATCCGGGGGCTGACGCCCCCCACCGGGTGTCCGGGGGCCGGCGTCCCCCCAACGGTTGTCTGGGGCAGGCGCCCCTCCACCGGTTTGATAGGGGGTCGGCATCCGGGGGCCGGTGCCCCCCACCGGGTGCCCGGGGGCGTTGTTAGGGGCCGGTGCCCCCCCTACCGGGTGTGCGAGTGCCGACGCACCCCACCGGGTGTCCGGGGGCCGGCTCCGGCGATAGGTTGTCCGGGGCCGGCGCCCCCCCACCGACTGTCAGGGGCCGGTCCCCACCCCCCCACAGAGTGTCCGGGGGCCGATGCCCCCACCTGGATAAGGAGAGGGAATTTCAAAATACCACCTCTTTAGGAGGTATTTTAAATTCCTCAAATTTACCTTAAACAAAATACCCTCATAAAATCCCTTGATTTCTAAAATCCTTTATATTTAATACCCAAACAAAGTATTTTAGAGTGAAGTATTTTAATTACCCTCTTAAAATACTTCACCCTCTACAAATACCCCATCCAAACACACCCTAAAGGCACTTGTTAGCATTCTCTTTTCTTATAAGCCAAAAATGTATTGATAAGATTATAAGGAATACTCAAACTCATATACAAAATGTAGAATCAAATACTGTTACATAGAAGACCACCCCACATATGGAAAGAAACCATTCCCTTTTCAAACTACTCAACCCGGGAAACTAAGTTTTTATGGGATGTGATGTGAAGACTGCCTGCATATCCCACTGAGAGGAATGGAGATAATAATGAGGATTTGATTGGTAAAGATTTTTTTGCGTGGTTAACGAATAATGAATTATAATGTCAATAAAAGTATTTGACTTTTACAATAATTTTTTAAAAAATTTTGTGATTGGTTGACAATGTAATTTTTTTTTTATTGATGGTATATTACAATTAAACTTTAATATTAATTTCATGAATATACATTTAAGGATAATTATTAGATTTTGGGCCTAACTCAATCCCAAAAGCTAGCTCATAGGATGAGGATTGCCCATTACTTATAAACTCTTATTAGAGATTATCTCTAGTCAATGTGGGACTTGGGTTTTTCCCAATACACCCCCTCACGCCCAGCACTATTGGGCTTGGTGCGTGGATAATATGGTGGGTGGCCTAATAATGGATCTAGGATAGCTCTGATACCATATTAGATTTTGGGCCTAACTCAATCCCAAAAGCTAGCTCATAGGATGAGGATTGCCCATTACTTATAAACTCTTATTAGAGACTATCTCTAGTCAATGTGGGACTTGGGTTTTTCCCAATATACCCCCTCACGCCCAGCACTATTGGGCTTGGTGCGTGTATAATATGGTGGGTGGCCCAATAATGGATCTAGGATAGCTCTGATACCATATTAGATTTTGGGCCTAACTCAATCCCAAAAGCTAGCTCATAGGATGAGGATTGCCCATTACTTATAAACTCTTATTAGAGATTATCTCTAGTCAATGTGGGACTTGGGTTTTTCCCAATAATAATAGTTGTGTGTTCTTGCAGTTTCATGGAAGAGAGAGACATGCGCAAGTAATATAGAAAAATACTAAACATCAAATTTTACTAGAATCAATTGATATTGTATTGTTTTCATCTCTTCCATAAATGAGTGATCTTGATCACTTTGATTTATGCAACAAGGCAACAACCACCTTTGAATCTCAGCAAATTGCAGCTAAATCATGTCAAACTTTTTCTGATTGTGTAACATTACTAAAGTAATATTGAGCTCCTGCACAGAAAAATTTACATTATCATATTGATATTCCTTAAGGAATCTTGTGATCTCCCTCTCAACTACTGATATGTGTATGTGTATGTGTATGTGTATGTGTGGTTGGTGGCCATTTTCAGAAGCTTTTTCGTTTGAAGAGTTATATCTTACCAAGTGACATTCAGTTGTTAAGTTGTTGTATAAGCATCTGAAGCACTATTTCAAGCTAATACAAGACTCAGATTAATCAGAATTTATTAAAACAAACACCTGATGTAATAAATATGCACAAATAGAATAATAACATTCATTAATACACTTGACATATATAGGAAAGCACCACACTTTGTTTACATATCTCTTGTACATGGGATATGGAAAAGGCTTTACAAGTTACAAGTTACAACCATGGTCCATGGCAAACAAAATTTAAGAGGATACTAACATGAAAATGAAGCCAATAAATAAGCTTCCAAAATCCTTAAAAGGGATAGGACTGCAATCTTTCACATTATTTCTTGTCCTGCTGTTTTGAATCAGGGTTAAGAGGACTTTTTCCCAGGTTTGCTAATCTCACTTCTCTGGCCTTTGGACTGTGTGGACCTCTGGTGCCTGACCGAGGACTCGGTTCAGTTGTGAGCTCACCGGAGCGGGAACTGAAGGAGAGACGCGGACTCTGATGGCTCTTGAGATCATTTCCTGGTGTTGGAGTGGAGCTTGAGATCTTTGGACTGCTAGTGTGCCTAAACTCGCCGCGGCTTCTAGTGATAACTTCATCTAGGATCTCACCTTCACCAATAAGAGTAGCACCAGCTCCAAACTCTGATTGCTGTTAAAACAGCAGACACAGATGTAGCATGAAACATAAGTATATCACAAAAATATTACAATGTTTCAAAGTGGATTAACATAAATTTAAGCTAAGCATAGATCTTACTGTTGCAAGGTTGAAGGGTAAAGCAGTTTGCTCTTCATATGCTGCTGCATCCAAGTCTTGAAGGTGTGCTCCTTTGAAAAATTTGGGGAGAAAGTACTGTCTAACTGGAACTAAGAGCATGATCATCATAGGAAACATGACCCCAGCAATAGGAACCCAAGTTAGTCCAAAACATACAAGAAGATATAGTGTTTGGAAAATGGTGAATGTTGCTATTGTCTTGAAAGGGACTGTTTCTACAAAAGTAGCATGGTAATCCTCAAGCACCCTACAAGAAGAGGAAATTTGTTGATCATTATAGGCTTGAAGTTGAAGATTAAGCATCATATGGCTAAAACTAAAAGAAGTAGAATGTTTATTTTTACTTATATCTTCTGTTTGGTGCAGTGAAGAGTAATAGGATCCTTTCCCAAAACTGGTTTCCAGGCAAACTTTCAATTGCCATATAGGCAAAGTAGCCCCAAAGGACTGAGGTTGGGATCTTCTTGAGTAAAGGCATGGCTGCAACACATCCTCCCACCATTGTTGCTTGAAGCAAGTTACTGAGACGCTGTTCCTTTACCTCGACGGGCAGAAGGTCATCTATTTCTTTCTCAACATCAAATATTGTCTCATCTATTGGGGCATCCATGTTTCCCATACTGGTAGCTGCTTGAATGGTTGATTCTTTTAATTCTTTTAGTCCTTGTGCCTGATCATAACATTTGACATAATAACAATGTGTCATATATTGATGGTACAAATAATAAGGTTCACCTTGGCCAAAACATAATCAGAAAAAAAGAAGTAATGTTGCAGGGAGTTGTCCTGTGCTATCTATATCAAGTGTTAATGGTAAAAAGTGATTAACCAATGATTGTTTTTCTTCGACAAATTAAGTATATATATGTAGTTTTACATATTACATGCTTGAAACTCAGATAAAGAAAATTTAATGACAAGGCAAATAGTATAAAGAAGATTTAGCAGACTTACCCGAGCTGAGGGGTCCTGGTAAATAAGAGGAGTCTGCATTTGATTGTAGGCTTCTTGCATATTGCCATATAACTGTCCTAAACTAGCATTCTTTCCAATACTTTTGCGTGCCGTCGACATCAGTCTGTTACGAAGCAACTGTTCCATAATTGCTCATTTTTAGTGAGACATGTTCAGGTTACTAACAATTAGAAAATAATTAAGGGAAAAAATGGTAAATGGAACAAAGTTATCTCCTCTTTTTACATCCATAACTTGATTTACCTGATGTTTAAGAGTTGCTAGACTCTTGGTGTGCATTGGTGACTGTGGTATGACTCCATTTGAAGGAGGGATTCCAATAAGGCCACACATTAAGGTCTTCCATCAAGAAAGATGAAATTCACCATTAGAAAAATAATTCAAGTAAGTACTAGTGTACTAAAATATGAAGCTGTGAAGGAGCATACCAAAAACCCCAAAAGGAGCAAGTCATAATGGTAAGAAGATGGCTTTCTCAAATTGAACTCTTTCTGCTGTGCAAGTTGGGATGCCACACTGTGATCAAAGTAATAAAGCACTGCAATCATGGTTGCTGGGATAAATGCTCCAATTATGTAAACAACAGGAACATGGACCATATCCTGTCATAACAAATCATGACAATATTGTCTCTTAACAAGCCATCTTGTTACTAAACTATGGACAATTAGAGAATTAATAATTTACATACCTTAATAACAGTCCAGTTCTCATATGCACCAGGTGACCACGGATTTGGGCTAAAGAGGCGCCTTGGGATACCATGTGGAACGCTTCCAGATGGTACGTAAGACAAACCTGTCCAAACCAGTACCATAAGAGGCACACCATAGTCTGCTATTAGGCTGCGAAGCCAACCTGTAACAAAATAACCAATAATTTTCATTAGGAACCAAATGATTGCAAGGGACTAGACTCGGCGTTTGGTTCATGGAAAGTTTTATTACTAAGTAAACTACATTCACAGAAATTTCATTCTCAGGACCCTCATACATGATAATGAAGTATTCAACTTTCATTCATAAATTTTATCACCGGACATCTTTTATGTCTGAGAATGATTTTTTATTTGTTGTAACAAATATGAGAAGTTTTCATTCTCATCTCACTTTCTCGGTAATACTAAATATGTCCGATACCAAACGCGAAAAGTTTCCATTGTTAAGCATATTGTATGGAGAAGTAAACCTCTATGTAAATCTTGATCAAAAGACAAACACTTACCACTACCATAACGCCATGACCTAGCCTTTCTACTTTTTAATGCAGTTAGGAGAAGGCCAAAAGAAAGGACTAAAGCAAACATCCCATTAGAAAACCTCCATGAAGGTATAAAAGCAATTGATTTTGAATCTTCTCGCTCTGGGGTGCGAAACTCATCCACCAGTCCCTGGACAATGATGCCAGTAGTATATTACATAAATTTGGCTAAAATGTGTCAGAATTCAGGTACTAATATATCATGTGAACATGTATAGTTAAAAGCATTGCTGATAGAATGGAAAGAATAAATGACAAAGGCCAACTTTGGTAAATATTCTTACTTTGATAGCTTGCTGCATGAAGAGCATTGCAATAAGTAAACCAAACAACTCTCCCGCAATACGGGTAAACCTGTTGATTATGGAACAAGCCCCTAAGATGGCTAGTAAGAATAGCAGTAGTGCAGTCCACACACATACCCTACAAAATGAAAACAGGACAATGTTAAGCCACATCATGGTGGACAGTCCTAGAACCATAGTTACCGGGTACGCAGTACATGAGTCATTTGGTACACGGTTCATCATTTTTTACATTATTATTACAAAACTTTCTTTTAAGGGAGTTCGGTATGCAATACGCAGTACGTAGGGTTAATGAGAGAACTCGGTAACTATGGTTAAAACATAATGGGATCAGGCTCTCCATATGAAAACATGAAGGGAAATTTTTTGAAAAACACAAAAAAGAAAAGAAAAGAAAAACATATTCACCATCCAGTCCATGCCAGGAACAAATTCCGACCCAACTCAGGTCTCTCTTTTGCAAAATTGAACATGAATGTGTACATGATCACAGTAGGCTCTGCCACTCCTAAAATAAGTAAAGGTTGACCACCAATGATAGAGTGTATAATGCCACATATTGAAGTGGATACCAAGGTTTGAACAGCTGTTAGAACACCATCTGCAAACAACAAGTACTTGTTATAAAGCCTTGATAATTGATAGTGTAGTGCTATAATCTTTGATGATACTGTCTTATTTCCAGATTTCTTTCACTTTCTTTTTCCTTTTGGAAATCAAGATATATGCCAATAGATAAAGGGTATTGTAAACTGGAAGGAGTAAATCTTTTTGTACTTTTCTCAGAAAAAAGAACATGCTAAAGTTAAAATATTATAGTACCAGTATTTCTCTCTAGTTGTTCACCAAATGAAATGACAGGTATTGCAGAAGCAAAAAATATGTAAGTGGTGGGGGCCAAAATCCTGTAAAAGAGAAGCAAAAAATTGTGAAAGTTATAAGTCGGATACCATTGGTTGATGCCATAGAAAACATTATAATCTTTTAGTACATTCTACAACTTGAGTATATACCTTAAGCCTGCTCTGATTCCACTTGTCCAATCTTGCTTGTAGCACATTAACCTTCCTCTTAGATCATTCTTGATTCCTTCTAAGGGTACAAATGTTTCTTCCATGGCTTTTTCCCACCAAAAAAAGGATCAAGGGAATGTATAGGCCTTGTTGTGTTTCTGCACAAAGTTACTTGGCTGCCATTGGGACTAATATACTTATACTGCTAATGAAAATTCAACCAAGTATAGTTTACATGATTTTCTTTTTTATTTGTTTTGGTAGATATATATCTCAACAAGGCTCAATAACTGATAAACTATGAAGGGAAGGTAGTAAAAATATTAAACAAGGGAGAATGAAAGGTGCAGCCTGGCTTCAAGAGACATATGAGAGAGTGGGAGATTCAATGCTGTGAATATGCCAATAAGCCAGCTGTGTCAAAGGCTAGATTTGTGAACTTGGGATTGATGCTGTTATTGGTCAGCTCCACCTCCAAGGAGCACTTGTTGTATGTTGTATCCTTCTTGAGTGCTTCCTTATAACAATGTGTGGACTAGGTATTTATAAGCTTTATAAAAGCAAGCAAATAAATAAACTAACTCACCTAAAAGCTTATTTTATTAGGGTGAGAGTATATAAATAATTTTATGTATTTAATATACCCTTTGATTTTTGGGCTTCAAAAGTAAATATTGTACAGCTCTATCATTTTTCTTGTGGCAAAATTTAAATTTTTTATATTAATAGAATGGAAATAAGAAGAATGGAACGCTACACCACTTAGTCATAAAGATTAACCAACTCTTTCAATAGATATATATTAGATAAAAGCACATGAGCATTGTTAAACCAAAATGTTTGATTTCAGATAGAGAGTACCAAAATTGTATTTATCCACTGTCATATATGATTTTAGTAAGCTAATTCACCTCTCACATTTGGGTATGCTACAAATTATTTCATCCCAAAATATAAAATACCTTATTCATAAATTCATATTAATATATGGTGTTTGTATCAATGTGTATTGATATAAGTGAAAGGGGCTTAAATCCCTTAAGCATATAATATTGGGTTCGATTCTTGAATTTATATGTATAAAAAAAAAAAATACTGTTAGAAAGGGTTTCTGCTTAAACATATGACAATATCATAAAAGATTAGTCTCTCATCACTTATCGAGTAAAAATTATTATAGAAAACCAAAAAATAAAATATATGGTGTTTATCCTTTATTTCTAACCCAATTATTAAAAATACATTTCCATATCTAAGGGAGGTGTGGACTGTGGAAAAAAGTATATTGCATGGCACTGCAAGGGTGCAAGTCACTGCCTGTAAAATGTATATACAGATCAATCCTATCTTTTCCAGCTTCGGCATCAATAGCGCTTCCATTCTTTTCTGCCAAAAGTCAGCATCAACAATTATCCGGACCCACTGAATAATGTGTGATCCTTCAATAAACAACGATGAATTTAAAAGAAGTAAACATTGGATCTATGAGACAAAGTTACTTACGCCTTGTCGCTATTAACGTATTTAATATAATATAATATAATATAATATAATATAATATAATATAATATAATGTTAAACTACTTTAGTCAATAGCAGTTTATTTGCATTAAAAACATATATCTTAACTTTCATTTCAACTCGGAAGTTGTAAAACAACTGAAAGCTATCTGTTATATTATAGGCAAAATAGGTATATTAGTATTATAAGTTTATTTTATTTTCTATATTGATCTTATACATTTTTTATTTTTCGAATTGGTCCTATATGTTACGTTCCGTTTCCACTTCAGTCATTTCCATCAATTTTGACCTTACAGAGTCAGATCAAATATCACGTGTCGGACTAAGGTGATAGCCACCTCAGATCAAAATTGGCGACGTTAGGTCAAAATTGACGGAAAAGACTAATGTAAAAAGGGATGTAACGTATAGGATCAATTTGAAAAATAAAAAACTCATAGGATCAATATGAAAAATAAATTAAATATAAAATAACCAATTTATCTATTTTACCTATATTATACTATGTACTGCGAATATATGGGGAATCTCCCGGAATGCCTCGTTGAGTAAATAGCAACACATTTAGTTGACTATCTTATTTTATCTAATTTTTGGCTGAGTATATAGCGTCGTGTTGAAGAATGCACTAGACTAGACATCATTAGAGAAATAATTTAAGAGTAAAGACCAAAAGTGGTCCCTCAAATTTTTTAAGTATGACAGTTTGGTCCCTGAAAAAAATAAAGGATAATTTGGTCCCCAAATTTCAAAATGGGGGACAATTTGGTCCTTACCGAGGGACCAGAACGTCCCCCGTTATGAAATTTGGGGGACCAAATTGTCCTTTATTTTTTTCAGGGACCAAACTGTCCTACTTGAAAAATTTGAGGGACCATTTTGGATCTTACTCATAATTTAATTAGTATCCAGTGCGAAACCAGTGTAAATGGTAATATAATATTCACCATTCTAATTTTTTTAGGGGGAAAAATTACTTCATTTCTTGCTAGCTTATGAGCAACCACGTTCCTTGTATCCGAATGAAACTAACATTAGTTCGTATAGGTAGTTTCATGTACTAGCTAGTTTCTTAGTAACCGTTATTGTTGACTTGAAATATATAACATATTATGTACTAGTTAGTTTTTTAGTTTCTTTGTTATCATATTATTTAGTTTATACTTGTGATATTATATATATTTAGCTTTGTTTGTTAAGTGTATACTTCCTTACAATGTAGCAACATTACATTAATTTATTTTCTTTTTATTTCAATTGTAAATATGGTCAAGCATTCATGGTGAGTTTTGCATATGCCAGTAGCAGTAGGGAGGATACATTACTTTAGGTTACTTTTATGAATACTCCATGTAAAGGTTTTGATTATTTTACTTCTTGGGGTATTGAATGTGATTTTGGTTGTATAAATGTATAGTTTTCTTTTGGCTTTCTTTACATAATCAATGTGTATACTTTTACATAATCAATATAACACTTTGAATGAAATTCTGGTTGTAAGCGATTCTATTAAGAATATTTAGATTTTGTTTACTAGGATTCTGGTTGTATAATTGAAACAGGGAAATGATGGTAACTGGTGTAAATCGGATTTAAAAAAAATTAGGCAATTTCAACATCGGTTATGACCATAACTGATGTTGAAATTTCAACAAAATTTTTAAAAATTACTTTAAACAGGTGCTAATAACCGATATTTAAAGTACACTTTAGACATTGGTTTTACCTAACAACCGATGTCTAAAGTAAGTGCTGTTCTTTTTCAAAAAAAAAAAACTGATGAACAACACTTTAGACATCGGTTCTTGCTAATAACCGATGTCTAAAGTATTGTTCTTTTTTGAAAAAAAAAATTGTTGAAAGAGCACTTTAGACATCGGTTATTAGTGAGAACTGATGTCTAAAGTGCACATCAAACCGATGTCTAATGTGCCCATATTCAATATCCGCTATTTCAACATCGATTCAAAAACCGATTTTAAAAGTCAATTTTAATCGATTTTAAAAGTGTTTTATGCACTAGTGGAATATCCTTGCACTTGAGTTGGGCCATAATGAATAATAGCACCACATTCATTAGAATCACCTGTGAGCACCCAAGACTATCCACTACCAGCTTGCAATCTGATTTAAACAACGTTACCAAGACTAAGATGTTGTGCCCAAATGAGAGCCTGCAACAAAGCAAGGGCTTCACCTTCACAGACAGTGAGAAGAGGAGCTATCCAGGCCATTAATGCAGCTACAAATACACCCATGTCGTTTCTGATACAATAGCACATACCTTTTAATCCTTGATCATTGAAGAGGGAGGCATCTACATTGCATTTGAAAAATCTCACACTCCGTTTACTCCAACTCTGAGAGATACTCCTATGTTGCTCAAGTGGCGTTAGGGCAAAACTTGTGTGGGCCATATTCCATTCATGTTGGACTTGTTGAGCTCTAGAGGTGACTTGAGTGGTTGATTCCACAGTATTCTCCCAAAGCTGCATAATACAAGCGGATAATGGAGCTAAAGTTACTTCAATCGACTTGAAAAAGAATTCGCAAAAGCTATTGGCCAAAGACAAAAAAGGATAAATTATATCCCATAACTTGGCCAACTTCCAACATTCAATCACCGCTGTGCAAGAAAGAAATACATGCCAATTATTTTCTAGGCCCGACGAACACATAAGGCACGAAGCTGGTCATAAGATCTCACTAGCTTACAGGTTGAGACGCAAGGGAAGGCAATCTCTACACAATTGCCATAAAAGACCTTGACCTTATGAAGAATAGGGAGCTTCTAGATAGCCTGCCAGTTGCCATCAACCGTCACGTAACGTGTTTCTAAAATAGTGCTCATGCAAAGCTTATAAGCGCTTCGAACCGGGTATGTACCCGAGCTGCAAGGCCACCAGGTTAGGTGATCAGATTCAACCCAAGGCAAATTGGGACTTTGAAGGACATAAGCCACTGCATTTGGATTGAGCAGGCTATTTAGAACCTCCACATTCTATCTCTTACCATCTTGCATGGAATGATCACGAACCACCAAGTTCTCAAGACTGAGTAGAGCTGGGCCATACAATTGCAAATTACCATCTCCACAAAGCCAAGGATCCGACCATACTCGAATAGGGAGCTGTCCCCAATGCACCATCGATGACCCTCCTTAAGCAACACCTGAGAATTCCAGATACCATGTGTAACTTTGATTTTGGCCTAAAGGAGCCTCCATGAAATCCCCCTTTGGGAAATATTTAGCTTTGAAGATGCGAGCTATCGTAGTATCCGGGTTACAAATAATTCTCCAACCTTGCTTTCCCAGAATAGCTAAGTTAAAGCATTGGAGGAAATGAACCCACCAACTTGGTTGTCTTGCAAAAGATTGTCCCATGAAAGCCATTGAACACCCTTTAGATTCTGCCCATTCGAACCCCACCAAAAAAGTTCATCATCTTCTAGAGCTCGTCACAAAGAGAATGAGGGATAAGGAAAATACTCATACAAAATTATATGCCATATACGGTCGTTCAAGAAAGTGAAATTAGACTTTCTTTTACGACCAATAATAGAAGGCAGACCCAAATATTCACAATACCCAGAAGAGCGTGAACTATAAGTAATTTGATGTGGACACTTGTAATTTGATCTCTAGTTTGAGCCTAGTTCCAACTGATTTGAGCTAAGAGTTTAAGGAGTTGGAAGAGTAGGAGGTTCAGGGTTCAAACACTGGCAAATGAGGAAAAAATTAACATAACAACTAACTATTAACATTTGCCTATTAAAAAAAAAAAAGTGTCCACATCAACATTTCTAAAGAGAATATCATATTTATGAAAATTAATAGCCTGGCCAGAAGCTCTCTCATATATAATCCGCTAAGATACCTTGCATAATTAACGCTTCCTTCTGATGAAGCTCTGAAGAAAAAGAAGCTATCATCTACAAAGTGGAGGTGTGAGATAATAGGCACTTCCTTATAAATTTTAATACCATGGAGATTCCCTCTGCTTTTTGTATGATGAATAAGAGCTGAGAGTCCCTCGTCGCAGATAATAGAAAGATAAGGAGAAAGAGGATCACCCTGTCTCAAGCCCCTACCCGGAATAATCGGGCCAAATAGTCATTATTGACAAGCACCGAGAAACTAACCGAATAGACACACATCATGATCCAATCCACCCAATTCACCACAAAACTGTTACGACTATATACTCGACAATGAAGGCCATCATAGTTATTCTCTATATATGTTATTGACGGATGTTTAAGATAAGCTCGGCCTTCTGACCTCTGGTTGAGCTTCTGTAGTAAAGGATCTTGTGGTGGAACAAAAAAAAAAAAAAAAAGATCTCGAAAAGGAGTGAAGAAACCAATAAATGACAAAGAGGAACCATTCAATCATGTTCAGGGAAGGACCGATTCAGAGCTTGGGAGGGGCCTTGGCCCCCCTAAGTAATTTGTTTTTTTTGGAAAATAGAAAAAATAAATTTCTAATTATTTACTATCCTTTATTTCTAAAATTATTAATAAATTTGAAAACTATTTTCGATCTGTCATTGGTTGGTAAACACTAAAAAAGTATAAATCTATCCTCTTGTATGTTGTAGTACCTCTTATTCTTTCATTTTCTTATTTCTAAAGCTGTAATAGGGTAATCTTTATTAGATATGAATATAGTTAATGCTACACTTCGCAACAAGACATAAGCTAAAGTTTTTAATGACGGTAAGGTAGTATATGAAATAGACAACTATAAACACGAGAAGGAGGGTTGAATTGTGTTTATCAGAAATTAAAATAAAGTTGAAATCTTTTCGCACATAGAAGCTAGGTTCAGACAGGTGTAAATTACGTTACACAGACAGGTCACCTATCTGGTATGTTTTCACAGAAAATCACACAAGCAAGCAGATGAAAAACAAGCTTGATAAAAACACTTTTAACCCCTTAGTTAGAAAGCAAATGATATATAATAAAAAACGACTAAAGAGTCTAGGGGAAGAGAGATTAACACAGTTATTTATCCTGGTTCACTCTTTAACATAAAGAGCTACGTCCAGTCCTTGGCAGCACCAAGTTTTTATCCACTATAACTGATCAGGTTACAGACTCCAAGTATTGTTTGCACACCTAGCCTCTTCAGGCTCCAAGACAAGTATTCTTTGCACACCTGACCTCTTCAGGCTCACTCAGATTTGTTTGAGAAATTTGGTTTGTAATAAATACAATTTCAGACAGACAGATCTTTCACTAATACTCAGAGAGTGGTTTAAATGTAAAGCTTAGGAAAGTCTGCGTAGTAACTTCAAATGATTGAAGAATACAAATAGAAAGAATGAACAGAGTAATGGCTCTTTAATGCTTTGTAATCTCTGATGTGTTCATCTTCAATGACTTCTGTATTTATAGCCTTCAAACATTTAATATCCGTTAGAGACATTCCTTGCAACGATGGCTTCAAGCAGAGCTGCATTAAATGCAATAGAGTCGTTCTGGGCAGCCATTAATGCAATGAAAACGTTGGTTGTACTCTAACATGAAGGATCATGGCTTTATACATCATGCAGTAGCCAAATCAGAGTTGTGCAGAATGCTTTTGTACTTTTGCAGAGTACATTTCCCTTCTTGTGTAATAACCGAAAGTACTAGGGAATAAAGCATGTTGGAAACATTCTTTAACTGGAAGTTTGTCTCTGACTTCCTAGATTGCTTGAGAGAGTAATCTTCTGAATTTCTTGATAAGCGTGAGAGAGAGATTCAGAGTCTTCTGCATGAGGGGACAGCTTCCAAAAACTTCGTGTACTCGAGTTCTTAACAAAGAACCTTAGACGAGTATGACAGCAAGGCAGAGACAGGTTGAAACCAATTTGTGGAAGGTCAACAATCCTAGTCAGCAGACAGGTTGACTTTTTGCTTATCCAGACAGGTTGTTACTTAAGTAGACAGATAGGTGAGTTTTGCTATTTTCTGATCTGTACACTAAGTAGACAGGTTAGCAACCACAAAGTAGGTTAATTAAATCATTAACCAATGTTTAGTTTTCATCAAAACTTAGGGAAATGCACACAGACATTTTAGAGACTTAACAATCTCCCCCTTTTTGATGATGACAAACATTCAGATGATTTAATAAACCTTAGAAAATGTCAACTTAGAGAATAACAGAATGTAGACAGGTTGAAATTTTCTATACGTGCAGACAGGTGCATATGAGTTCAAATATCAGTATCAGAGAGATATGCAGCAGCTTAAGTTCAAAACAAAATCAGAGATCAAAAGTTCAATTTTAACTTTTTCTTAACCATCTTATATTTTCTCCAGTTTTGAAACTTATCTTAATCATCTTACATTTTTCTCCCCCTTTTGTCAACAACAAAAAGGAACAGACAGAAAGAATCAACTTTCTTTTCTAACAGCAGCCTAGCATGCCTTTCTTCATCCAATTGTCTTCTGACTTCTTCTAACTCAGCTTTACGTAGATGAAAGCTACTGAAGTCCACCATCTGAGAAGAGGAGGCTTCTGAAGACAGGCTGATTGAAGCAGCAGACAGGGTTGGATACCAGGGTAAGGCTAAAACTGGGGGTGCCTTAGGTACAGAGAAGGGTGAGGAGACACGAGGAAAGATATACTGATGAATGGTTCTAAAATAAAAGAAAGGGAGAAAAGCTAACTTAAACAAAGGTTTGATTCTGACTACGTCAGTATCAAGAGAGGGAAAGACACAGGAGAGTTTTTCACATATAGACAGACGAGTGACTCTAATTTGAATAGGAGGGGGAAGAGGTTGGTTAGCTAAGACAGATGGAGGTAAGGGTAAGAGAGAGTCTATATGACAGAAAAACGAATTTGACCCAGTGACTAAGAGAAAGAAATACCTAAACCTAGAAGGTAACATTACAACAGAGGCAGGGTAGTGAGATCCTTCCAATGTTCTAATGGACAAAACGATAGGGGGATAGAAGAAAATCTCCTTACAAGGGTTCAGAATGTGAGGTGGAGGAGAAGGGATGACAGATAAGTGAAAGACACTTGCAGTCATCAGAGATTGCAGATCACTCACAAAAAGTCTTGATGATATGCCAGATTGTTCTCTGGAAGGTTAGTCCCTATGAACAACTGTATACTGACATATATCAGACACAACATCAAAAGATGTTTGGGTTGGGTGAGGGGAGACAGGTGAAGGAAAAGGAGAGGCAACTGACAAAGGTTTAATGAAAATGGCAGAAGGGGAGGAAACAGCAGAACTGGGGATACCTTGGTGAAGGGGAGAGGATGGTGCAGAAGGTGTAACATCCTAAAATTCCAATGTAATTTTAATATAGTCTTTTTAATAAAAAGATTATGCTGTTACCAGGTCTAGTGTAGAAAATTGTTAGTATAAAATTTATTGGAATTGTTTAGTAATTACAAAAGAATATAATTAAGTAAATAATAAATGGAAAGAAAATCATGGTAAGGGGCCCACCCCCTATTAACCATTTTGGCTTTAGGCTGGTACATGGAATCATAGACAACGTAAACAAGAAATTCTATCTTGTATTCTTAGCGATTAAAAATAGGGCCCATGTTTTTATTTTATAATAGAAATTAGATTAGATTAGATTAAAGGGGCTGTGATTGAGATATATATAAGTATAATAACAACTACGTGACCCTATTTCAAGAAAAGAGGAATAGCCGAATAAGAGGTAGTGCCGCAATAGTGAGGAGAGAAAAAAAAAAAGAGAAAGAAAGAAGGGGCACTCATGCCATTACAGTGACAACGCCGTCAACAACAAATAAAAGCGAGATTGCGCAAGAAATAGGATTATAGTGCGGCAGAGAAACGATGAGCTTATCTTCACACGATAGAAGGACGATCAATATAAATAGGATTTGTTCATGAGAAACGTGGAAATCTATGAGAAGTAAGTAAACACCTCTTTTCTTAAACTTCCATGGTATAAAGAGTTTGAATAAGAAATTAATCGGTAATTATTTGGGGTTTTATCCTTAAAATGAAATTGATATTTGATTGGTGATTAATTATAATTAGACTGATTATTTACATGATGAGTGGAATGATTATTATGATTTGGTATGTCTTTTATGATATGTGATGCCTTAATGTTGTTGTGATATGAACTTGATGAATGTTAATGCGTGTGATTGATTATCTCCCTTGGGAAGAGATAATCGTTTGAGATACCTCCTTCGAGGAGATGGCAAAGGGCCTAACTCGTAGCGATGGCATATTGGCCTAATGCGAGGCAATGGCAAGGGGCCTCCCTCAAGGAGAAGGCAATAATGATTATTGCAAGGGCACGGGTACCTCCTTCGTAGAGATGGCAAAGGGCCTAACTCGTAGCGATGGCATATTGGCCTAATGCGAGGCAATGACAAAGGGCCTCCTACATGGAGAAGGCAGTGTTGGACATTGAAAGGTTGTGGATACTTCCTTCGTAGAGATGGCAAAGGGCCTAACTCGTAGCGATGGCAGATTAGCCTAATGCGAGGCAATGGCAAAGGGACTCCTACGAAGAGAAGGCAATGAGATGTGATTGTACTCATATGTTTGTGTTGTTGATATTGCTATATGTTTTGTGGTTTATTTACGTTATTATTTGAGATACTTTGAAATTATATTATTTTTGGAAATGGCGGATTACCAAGGTTGTTTTTCCGGTTACCGCGCCGGCTGAAAGCAACATCTTTTCGAAAACATTTTAGAACTGTGTTTACTTACTGGGATTAAAAATCTCATTAGTGGTGTTGTCTTTCAGAGTTTACAGGTGATGACATGATGACGCGGCGACTTGAGAAACTCTTGAAGATATTAGTCTAAGTTTATACTTTATTTATTTCTTTTGGTTTATTAGACGGCCGCGTTTTGAGGCTTTATTTTATTTGGATGTAATGGTTTATTTAACACTATTATTTTATTTAATTATTTTGACTATATGAGATACTTTCAGACTTATATTTATTGTGAAAAATTTTATGACTCGACTATTTAATTTAAATGTTTTAAAAGTTTTTATAGAAAATTAATTTGGGCTACTAATGTAACGAAGGGCGTTACAGAAGGAAAAGCAAAAAACTGATCTTCAAAGAGTCTTGGCTTCTTCCTTGAAGGGGACAGAGCAGCAGCCTCAGAATGAACAACTGTCTGAGTCCCATCAGACAGGTCAGCAGAAGTTGCAGCAGCAGCAGTTACAGCAACAGGTTTTTCTGCAGGGACTTCTTCCCTTTCAGCTTGAGCCACTAAAGGCGTTGAGTAGCCTGACCTTCTTTTTCTGGGAATGATTCCAAAATCAAGAGGTTTCTTTTCTTTTGGCTCCTCCAGGGGTGGAGTTGTCTGCTCCCCCTGAGCAGATGCTTCCTCTTTACTAGGTTTAGACTCCACTTGTCTGACCTTGGTAAAGGTCTTCACTAGTCTTTTCTTCTTGCTGGGTTGTGCTGGTGCAGCAACAGATTTCCCAGCCTCACTTGACTTCCTCTTGGGAGAGGGTTTCTTCAGCTTGAACCTGAGAGGCTCAACTGTCTCAGCAAATTCCTCAGAAGCTGAAGGTTCTTCAGGCCTCTGGTCTTGTCTGGCCACCTTTCCAGCAGGTTTCCAGATCCTCTCAGAGATGGGAACTTCAGATTCACCAGTAGAATCCACTGGTTCTTCTATTTTCTCCTTCTGCTTCTGCTCAGCAGCATGCTTCTTCTTCTTCTTCTTCTTCTTCTTCTTCTTCTTCTTCTTCTTCTTCTTCTTCTTCTTCTTCTTCTTCTTGTCTTCCTCTTCATCCTCCAGAGGGATTCCTTCAATCCCCATCATAGACAGGACCTTCTTGTCTATGGGAAGAGACATGTCCACAAAGTGAACATCCGTTGGAACAAACAGCTTGTTCCTGAACACCCTTGTCAGCAGCATTCCATAGGGATAGGTCTGCATGTTGGTCCTCCTGATCAGAGACTCAAGATACATGTAGATGATGTCATTGATGTCTATCTTGATTTTGTGAATCAAGTGGTACAGAGCAAATCTGTCCATCTTGGTCACATTGTCTCGTGATCCTTTTCTTGGCATCACACACTCCAGCAGCAGCTTGTGCAAGAACCTACACTTGGGCACCATGCTGACAGGCTTCTTGTTCTCAGGGTTGGGAACTCCATAAATAGCAATGTTTACATTTTCAGCTCCTACCTGATCTTCCAGTCAGGTTTGAAGGCAGTTCCAATCCTTGGATATCTTGTAGCTAATTCCAAAGATCCAATAGGGAAAAGAAGGGTTTTGTCAGACATTTGAGCCTTAAAGCTCTTGGTTCCATCAAGCATGCTGGTGATGACCACAGCGTTCCTCCAGAAGTCTCTGACAAGCTTGGGATGAACAAGCTCCTTGATGTCAAAGAAAGCAGTCCACTTAGAGTATTCCAACTCTTCAGTGACATCCATTCCCCATTTCTTCATTTGTTGAAGATCAACAGTCTTTTCAGGAAGAATTTTCTCAACATTAGCCACTCTCATCTCGTATTTCTCAGCTATTTCTTTTGACGATAGACGCTTTGAAGATGCCATTTTTCATATAAGAGGTTACGAGGGTTTTGGAAAAGAGAAGGGTTTTAGAGGAGAGAAGATGAAGGTAGAACGACTTTTAGGGATTTTGAAAAAGATAAAGTTTGAACCTTTCTGAAAAATTGCCTTTTATAGCAATAAAGGCAGGAGAGAGAAATAAGACATTTTTAATTCAAAACGGCACGATTTTGGTGGGGAACTGTAGCGCCCACTTAAGACATAATGAAAACATAGTTTCGAGATAAAAACTGTCGTGCACATGATTAGCTTCAAATTAATAAATGGTATTAAATAAATAATAACCATTTTAATAAAACTGTTGAGTTTCAGTAAAGTGACTCAGCAGAGTCAGACAGGTAATCACAGACAGGTGATACAGAAACTATAAGACAGGTAGCATGACAGTTCAAAACTCAGACATTTCATTCAACAATGCAATGCATGTTTAAATTATCTCTAATAACTAAAAATCTTTCTTCTGCTAAAGGTTTAGTGAAAATATCAGCCCATTGATTTTCAGTTTTAACAACTTAATATCAAAGATGCCTTTCTGAACATAATCTCTTATAAAATGATGTTTGATTTCTACATGCTTAGCCTTAGAATGCTGAATTGGATTTTTAGTTAAGCAAATAGCACTAGAATTATCACACCATACAGATATATTATGCTCAAAAATAGAGTAATCCTCAAGTTGATGTTTTACCCATAAAAGTTGAAAGCAACAACTAGCAGCTGAGATGTATTCTGCTTCAGCAGTAGATAGAGCAATAGTTGTCTGTCTTTTGCTTGACCAAGAGACTAAATTTGCTCCAATGAAGTGGCATCCTCCACTGGTGCTTTTCCTTTCTATTCTGTCTCTAGCAAAGTTAGCATCACAGAATCCTACTAATCTGTATTCTTTAGTTCTTAAATATAGCAAACCAAGATTAGTAATCCCAAGCAAATATCTAAATATTCTTTTAACAGCTTTAAGATGAGATTCTCTTGGGTCAGATTGAAATCTAGCACACATACAGACACTAAATTGAATATCAGGTCTGCTTGAAGTTAAATATAGTAGAGATCCAATCATACCTCTGTAGATAGTTTGGTCTACATTTTTACCTTCATCATCTTTACTTATTTTTGCATTGGTTTCCATGGGAGTTTTCATTTGTTTAGCACTTTCCATTTTGTACTTCTTAAGCATTTCCTTGATATACTTCTGTTGATAGATGTAGATCACATCACTTGTCTATTCGATTTGTAAACCAAGGAAGAACTTTAACTCTCCCATCATGCTCATCTCAAATTCTGCTTGCATCAGCTTTGAAAAGTCCTTGCACAGCTTTTCATTAGTTGCTCCAAAAATAATATCATCAACATATATTTGGACTACAATGAAGTTTTCTTTAGAACTTTTCTTAAACAGAGTAGTATCTATTTGTCCTCTAGTAAAACCATTATGCATGAGAAAAGAACTTAATCTATCATACCATGCCCTAGGTGCTTGTTTTAAACCATATAATGCCTTTTTAAGTTTAAAAACATGATCTGGTTTATCAGTATCCTCAAAACCAGGGGGTTGTTTAACATATACTTCTTCTTCAATTATTCCATTGAGAAAAGCATTTTTCACATCCATTTGAAAAAGAGTGATTTGGTGCTGTGCAGCATATGACATTAGAATGCGAATAGCTTCTATGCTAGCTACAGGTGCAAAGGTTTCAGTATAGTCAATACCCTCTTGTTGGTTATAGCCTTGAGCTACTAACCTTGCCTTATTTCTGACAACTTTGCCATCCTCATCCAACTTGTTTCTAAAGACCCATCTTGTTCCAATGACAGACTTGTTTTTGGGCTTGGAGACAAGTGTCCAGACATCATTTCTAGTGAACTGGTTGAGTTCCTCTTGCATAGCAAGAATCCAGCCTTCATCATCAAGAGCTTCTTCAATGTGCTTTGGCTCTATTTCTGACCTTCACATTGCTTGATTCTTTTAAAGTAGATCTGGTTCTCACTCCTTCTTAGGGATTTCCAATAATGAGATCCTTAGGATGATGAGTTTTGAATTTCCAGTCTCTTTTAAGATCATCATGAAGATCTTGACTTGTCTGTTGACTTGTCTGCTCCACTTGTCTGTCTGGTTCAACTTCAGGTTCTGACTTGGTTAAGTCAGGTTGTTGATTTTCTGACTTGTTTATATCAAGACCTGCAAGATCGTCTTCTAGATCTGATAATTCCTTATCAATCTTTAAACTATCATTAAATTTGACATGAACAGATTCTTCAATAACAGATGTTCTAGAATTATAAATTCTAAAAGCTTTAGACATTTCAGAATATCCTAAAAAGATACCTTTGTCTATTTTGGAATCAAACTTTCCAAGTTGATCCTTGGTATTTAGAATGAAGCACTCATAACCAAATGCATGGAAGTAAGAAATGTTGGGGCTTTTTCCTTTCCACAGTTCATAGGGTGTCTTCTTTAGAAAAAGCCTAATGAGTATTCTGTTTTGTACATAACAGGCTGTGTTTACTGCTTCTGCCCAGAAGTACTTAGGGAGATTATTCTCATTGAGCATAGATCTAGCCATCTCTTGCAGAGATCTGTTCTTTCTCTCAACCACTCCATTTTGTTGAGGAGCTCTAGGTGTAGAGAAATTGTGAGAGGTTCCATTCTCCTCACAGAACTGTCTAAACTGCTCATTTTCAAATTCTCTCCCATGGTCACTTCTAAGAGTAGAAATACAGAAACCCTGCTCATTTTGTACTCTTTTACAGAATACTGAGAAAGCCTTAAAAGACTCATCCTTGTGGGTTAAGAAGAGTACCCATGTATATCTAGAATAGTCATCAACTATGACAAATCCATATTTTCTTCCAGCCAAGCTAGCAACACTAACTGGTTCAAACAGATCCATGTGTAACAACTGAAGAGGTCTAGAGGTTGATACTTGGTTTTTATATTTGAAACTTGATTTTACTTGTTGACTTCTCTGACATGCATCACACAAAACATCTTTCTTAAAACTAATGTCAGGCAATCCTCTCACAAGGTTATCCCTTTTTAATTTTGAAATTAGTTTCATACTAGCATGTCCTAGTTTCTTATGCCATAACCATCTTTCATCCTCTTTAGACATTAGACAGGTTACACTTTGATCTGAGAGATCAGTCAGTTCAATCTTATACATATTTTGTTGCCTTTTAGCTGAAAAGAGGGTTTTGCCACTGAGATCTTTAACTATACATAAATCCTTGGTAAAGGAGACATCAAATCCACTGTCACATAATTGACTTATGCTAAGCAAATTGTGTTTTAATCCTTTAACCATAAGAACATTAGATATAGAGGGAAGAGGAGGTTTACCACCAATAGTACCAATTCCTATAACCTTCCCTTTCTGATTTCCACCAAATGCCACATGTCCTCCTTTCTTAAGTTGGAGGTCTAGGAACATAGACCTTCCTCCTGTCATATGTCGCGAGCAACCACTGTCCAGGTACCAGCAGTGGTGTTTTCTTTGTGCTGTTGAGGACATCTGCAACAGAGATTATTTGATCTTTAGGTACCCATAGTTTTCTGGGTCCTTTTCTGTTAGTTTTAGGAGTCTGTGAAGACTTCCTTCTTTTCTTATGAAGACACTTAGACATAACATGTCCAGTCTTTCCACAGAAATTGCAGACAGGTATGGATTTAATGGAAGTAGATTTAGTAGAAACTTTAGAGTTTTTAGTTGATGCTTTATGGTGTGTCTGATGGACATATCCAATACCTTCTTTGTTAAGGGAGTGCCTCTGACAACCAAGCAGCTTAGTCAGATTATCTCTACCATTAACAAATTTGGCAAGATCAGAAGTGAGCTCTTCCACTTTCTGTTGAAGTTTTTCAACTTCTTCAGACTGTGATGTATGACTAGAGATCTTAGCTTTATTAGACTTTTCAGTCTTCAGCTCACTGTTCTCTTTGGCAAATTTCTCACACTCTAGAGATTTTTGTTTATGCTCACTGAGGAGCTTAACATGATCTCTCTTGAGGGATTTGAAAGCCTTAGATAAGCAGTTGGATTCCTCCAACAATCCTCATAGGCATCAAGTAATTCCTCATAGTCAGGATGTACCTCATTATCTGAATCTGAGTCAATGTTGGCCATCAGATAGAGATTAGCTTCTTCCTCTGTTTCTTCATCAGAAGATGTTGACTCCAGATCTTCCCAAGTAGCCATCATCACTTTCTTCTTCTTTTTGAAGAACTTCTTAAAAGGGGCTTTCTTGAGTTGAGGACATTCAGCTTTGATGTGACCTGGCTTCTTGCACTCATAGCAGATAATTGAGTTCTTGTCTGTTGAAGTGGATTCTTTGAAGTTCTTGTCCTTGTTGAACCTTCTGAATGGCTTATCCTTTCTGAACTTCTTTTCCTGTAAGAGAAGCTTTATCTTTCTGGTTAGGAGAGATAATTCTTCACCACTTTCAGAATCCTCGGGTTCAGACAGGTCAGCATCACTGGATGACTCGTCTGCCTTCAGAGCTTTGGAAGCTTTTGAAGACTTTTGATCAGCTTTCAGAGCGATTGACTTGCCCTTCTTTGTTGTGATTTCATCTCCAAGTTCTTGCTCATGAACAGTGAGTGTACCAAGAAGTTCATCCATAGTCAAGGAGGTAAGATCCTTGGCTTGAGAGATAGCAGTTACCAAAGGTCTCCACTGCTTAGGTAGACTCCTTAGTATTTTTCTAACCTTCTCAGCATTAGAGTAAACTTTGCCAAGAGATTTTAGACCATTGATGATAGTTTGGAATCTTCCTATCATCTGAGCAACAGATTCTCCTTCCTCCATGAGAAACAGTTCATACTTTCTGACAAGTATGGCAATTTTTGATTCTTTGACTTTGGCTGTTCCTTCATATGTGACAGCTAAAGTGTCCCATATTTCTTTGGCAGAATCGCAGGCACAAACCTTTTCAAATTCGTCAGGACTGAGAGCACAAATGATGTTGTATCTAGCTTTGTGATTCAGCTCCCACTTTGTCTTTTCTGCAGGGGTCCACTAAGCTTTTGGCTTGTCAGTGTTGTCTTCATTTTTAGGAATGAATGGACCATCTGTGATGACATCCTAGAGATTAGAGTTTGTAGATAGAATGAACCATTGAAATCTATCTTTCCAATAGTTGTAGTTTTCTCCATTGAAGAATGGAGGTTTGGTTAAGGAGGCTCCTTCAGTCTGGTGACTCCCACTAGCTCCAGCAGTCATGTCTATTCTTCAAGACCTTTTACCTCTACACTGTTAGATGCTCAACCCAGAGGCTGAGCTCTGATACTAACTGAAATAGACAACTATAAACACGAGAAGGGGGGTTGAATTGTGTTTATCAGAAATTAAAATAAAGTTGAAATCTTTTCGCATACAGAAGCTAGGTTCAGACAGGTGTAAATTACGTTACACAGACAGGTCAGCTGTCTGGTATGTTTTCACAGAAAATCACACAAGCAAGCAGATGAAAAACAAACTTGATAAAAACACTTTTAACCCTTTAGTTAGAAAGCAAATGATATATAATCAAAAACGACTAAAGAGTTTAAGGGAAGAGAGATTAACACAATTATTTATCCTGGTTCACTCTTTAACACAAAGAGCTACGTCCAGTCCTTGGCAGCACCAAGTTTTTATCCACTATAACTGATCAGGTTACAGACTCCAAGTATTTGTTTGAGAAATTTGGTTTGTAATAAATACAATTTCAGACAGACAGATCTTTCACTAACACTTAGAGAGTGGTTTAAATATAAAGCTTAGGAAAGTCTGCATAGTAACTTCAAATGATTGAAGAATACAGATAGAAAGAATGAACAGAGTAATGGCTCTTTAATGCTTTGTAATCTCTGATGTGTTCATCTTCAATGACTTCTGTATTTATAGCCTTCAAACATTTAATATCCGTTAGAGACATTCCTTGCAACGATGGCTTCAAGCAGAGCTGCATTAAATGCAATAGAGTCGTTCTGGGCAGCCATTAATGCAATAAAAAACGTTGGTTGTACTCTAACATGAAGGATCATGGCTTTATGCATCGTGCAGTAGCCAAATCAGAGTTGTGCAGAATGCTTTTGTACTTTTGTAGAGTACATTTCCCTTCTTGTGTAATAACCGAAAGTACTAGGGAATAAAGCATATTGGAAACATTCTTTAACTGGAAGTTTGTCTCTGACTTCCTAGATTGCTTGAGAGAGTAATCTTCTGAATTTCTTTATAAGCGTGAGAGAGAGATTCAGAGTCTTCTGCATGAGGGGACAGCTTCCAAAAGCTTCGTGTACTCGAGTTCTTAACAAAGAACCTTAGACGAGTATGACAGCAGGGCAGAGACAGGTTGAAACCAATTTGTGGAAGGTCAACAATCCTAGTCAGCAGACAGGTTGACTTTTTGCTTATCCAGACAGGTTGTTACTTAAGTAGACAGACAGGTGAGTTTTGCTATTTTCTGATCTGTACACTAAGTAGACAGGTTAGCAACCACAAAGTAGGTTAATTAAATCATTAACCAATATTTAGTTTTCATCAAAACTTAGGGAAATGCACACAGACATTTTAGAGACTTAACAGTATACATTGAAAAAGAATTCTTGAAAAGTTTAATGTAGATTCAATTATAGAATAATTTTTGTGACATGTAGAAGAAACATTCTATATATTTTATAGATCACTAAACAATTAACCTTTTTTTTTTGAAGGAAACAAAGCTAATGCATTTCTTTCAAAGTCAAAGGTTCAATACAACTGGGAATTGAAAGATAAATAGAGGGACTAGCATTTAAAATAGACGCCCAAACAAGAGTGTGAGCGACTACATTGGCTTATCTCCTAGAAAACTTAACTTCAAAATTTGGATAAAAAGAAAGTAGCTGTTTGCACTCAGCTACAAGAGAACCAAATTCAGTTATGTTGGCTCTGTCAGCATGAATCTCCTCAACCACCTGCTTACTATCCAGCTCAAAAATCAGAGTTTCAAAACCAAGGCTTGCTACCCACCGAATAGCTTGAAGTAACCCAATAGCTTCACCTTCACGGACACCAAGCAAGGGAGCAGACCAAGCAGATCTAGCTTGAATAAAACGGCCCAAATGGTCTCTAAGACACATACCAACTCCAGTTAGCACCTGTTGCTTGAAGAAACTTGCATCCACATTGCATTTCACCACACCCATCGGAGGAGGAGACCAAGAATACAAGGGCTCTGTCAATAGAGCAGCAACCAGCGGGCTTCTCTTCTTCTGCGCAAGAGACCCAGCAGTCAACATTTCCTTGGCTCGTTGGACAATCTGCATGGGAGAGTTATCAATATCCTGCCAAAGTTTATCATTCCTACACTTCCAAATGCTCCAAATTATCATAGCAAAAAGGCAACATTTAGGAACATATAATTATAAATATTTTATATAAAATTTAATGTGCATATATTTGTAGGATGAAGTTTAATTTTTATAGTTGGCCCCTGGTAACATTCATGTCTGGTTTCGTCCCTGATTATGTTGAAGTAGAGAAGGCAGATGAGAGAGAAGCTCAACTAGAATCGTATAAATATTAAAAAAATTCACAAATATTGGACGGAATGACCAAATTTACAACTTTAAAAAAGTTGGGGGACCAAATGTCCTAAAAAAAAAAAAAAATCTAAATCACACAAGACAAATAAAAAAACAAAAATTTCGAATGTGCAATTAAACGGATAAAAAGGACAAAATATGGAATCCCCGTATATGTATCCCGGATTTATTGTATAACCTTGTTGTACTAACAGGATTTTTTTTTTTTTTTACGCAAACAAACTAATTCATTTCATTAAAAATCAAAGAGTCAATACATGCTGGAACATCAAAGTAAACTTGAGGACTAGCCTGATATATGGCCGCCTTTGCTAACTCATGAGCAACCATATTAGCATTCCTCCTAATAAACTCCACATGAGAGTTTTGACAAAAAGATGAGATAGACTCCTTACAATCTAAGACAATGGATCCAAGCTCTGTAGCATCTAAATGGGGAGCTTTAAAAGCTTCAACCACCAACTTAGCATCCATCTCAAAGATAACATCTTTAAAACCCAACTCTCTCACCCAATCAATAGCAAACTTGAGACCAAGCGCTTCCCCTACTTTCACATCTAGCAAGGGCTAGGACCATAAGGTTTTGGCACCAATAAAGAGGCCAAATTCATCTCTAATACAGAAGCCAAAACCTACCTTATCATGTTGACGAGAGAACGAGGCATCAATATTACACTTCAAGAAACCTTGTGGGGGTCTTATCCAAATGCATGACGAAGGAATATTTCCTTGACTCTTCTCATGTACCTGAGAATTTCTAGCCACTTCCCATTCAACCAATAAGTTTTTGCCTCTCCAAATGATAGTTTCTGGTGTTTCATCCACTGCTTGCCAAACTTTCTGATTTCTGCTCCTCCACAAGCTCCACAAAGTCATCGCCCATATCTTCCTTTCTTCCACTTGTAGCTTCGGTAGCACCTGGAAAAAAAGACCATGAAAATTGTCTACATGATAAAGCTCATGCTCAATAATGTACCACAAACCCAAGTGTCTCCAAGAATTCTCACTTTTCGGGCAGAGACAGAAAATATGACAATCACTTTCCATTGAGTCCTCACACTAAGGACATAACCTATCCACTTGAACCCCTTTCGCACCAAGCTTATCCCTGGTAGGAAGCACCCCTCGACACACCCTCCACATAAAATTTTTGACTTTAGGAGGAACTTCAGGTTTCCATAAGTCGGACCAGTTACCTTCGACCCTCAGCTGATCAATGTCTGTAAACTTATTCAGGCAGAAATTATAAGAGGACCGCACACTATACTGACCTTTTGGATCCGGAAACCATACCATTCTATCATACCTCACAGAGTCAAAAAGTGGAGTTTTGAGTACCAACTCAGCATGTTCTGCAACCAATAGTCTACGAACTTCAGCTTCATTCCACACTTTTTTGTCTCTGTGCATAAGATCAGACACTAACAAGTTCTTATCATAATGCCTCACATCAAGAGGTCGAACCTGTTGAACCTCCTTTGCCCAGCAGTCTGAGAACACTTTAATGCCTTCACCTGAACCTATACACCACCTTGTCCTTTCCTTAAGAATTGCCCTAGCCTCCTGCAAACTTCTCCAAACATAGCTGGAATTACAACCTCTTTTTGCCTCAAAAAAGTCACACTTTGGGTAGTATTTAGCTTTGAAAATCTTGGCAGCAAGTGTACTAACAGGATTGTTGGTTCATGTGCCTTTTGAAGTTGGACAACTCATGTATATATAAGAAATATTTTTTTTTGACGAGATGTATATATAAGATTGGGTTAAATTAAAGTCTTAGTTCATATATTTTATATTCATTTTCAACTAAGTTCTTATATTATTTGTTTTTCAAAATAAGTCCTTACCCTTATAAAAAATCTCAAAATTGCAATCTCGCCATTAACTTATGTGATAACACAATTATAATACTTGGTTCAAAAAAAAAAAAACACTATTATAATGCTATATATACATTTATTGCTATTCTTTATCCCACAGTTATAAAATGTCAAATAAGGTGTTCTTTAATTTTAGTAAGTGTATATTTCTTCTTAGTATGTGTCCAGTAATTAACTATCTTTTAGATTCTTTTTTGGCTGTTAAGCGATATTTTAGATGTTCTTTTAATCTTTTGTAAAATGTCTAATAACAACTAAATTATATATAATGGTGTTATAGCAAAAAATTAACGGCGGAGGACATTATCTTGAAAACCTTAATAAGTGTCAATATTGGTTTTGAAAAATATAAAAGTGAATTAATAAAGAGGGTACACTATAAGAAAAAATATTTAAATGAGTTTAATTTTGATGTATTGCCCATAGTTTTTAAAGTTTTTTTATATTATCAATTAATTATAAATGATTTTATGTGTGGCTTTTAAAGTAGGTATGATAAAAATCAAACTTTTTTTTAATGATAAGTTAAATCATATTTAAATTTAGGGGTATTAATGACCATTACTAGTTGCATGGCCGGCCCGAGGGTAAGGACAGATAAGCTCTTGCTTTAGGCTTTCAGCTCACTCCACTCAGTCTTTTACATAGCCCACTAACAAAGGTACTTAAAAAAATTACACATATGAGACCTCATCGCATAATTTCACTTTGAAGCCTCACCTAGTCTTAGGGCTCAGCTTGCCTTGAACCGAACCGGTCCTGATTCGTACCAACCAGTGCTTTGATTCTCTATTACAGATTCTTTTGATTGAATATAGTATAAGTTTCCTAAAATTAACAGAAGCAGTTTTATCATTCTACTTTTAAGTCTCGTAAGAATTTCGTTTTCATACAAATCAGCATTACTGCTGTATAATATTCTCCATTCATAATTAGTCTTACCTAGAGCTCCTGGCGTTAGATGATTGGTTTAAAAAAAGGGACTTAACGTCGATCGGTTTTGGTCATATGATGAAATCGTTGACTTCAATAATTCAGCTTGCTGATAAAGAAAATTCATGCAAAAGAAAACTGGAAAAAGGACAAATATAAAGGTCAGTTGCATATATTACATGCATTTATAATATGTTAGAAAACAAGTCAACGGGTCGCAAATGGATGGTCGAGCACTCGAGCGGTGTCAGCGGGTAGAAAATATATGAAAATGGATCTCCTACGTTTCACGTATTCACATATTAATGTACTATTGGATCAATAACTGAAAGTGTTCGAGAAAGTTTAAGATTGATCCAACAGTTCATTGTTGCTTGTTGCATGTGAATGCCAAAAAACGCCTTCAAGGAATCTGAATCCAAAATATATATAGTATGGAGTTTAAGATATAAGTAGTAAAATTGAATTTATAAGAAAGGTTTAATTAAGTTTTTGGTCCCTATAAAGTTTATCAAATTTGGTTTTGGTCCCTGTGAAATTTTTTCTTAGGTTTTCGTCCCTGTAATCTCACAAATTTTGCAAATAGTCCATACCGTCATCTTTTTCCGTTATCCAGTACTCATGGGTATCGAGATAATTTTATTTTATTGTCCAACTTGCTGTAAAATTTGGCCATAAAATACAAACAAAATTGTATATTAGGGACATAAGGTTAAAATTGCTAAATTACTTCATTTTGTATGATATCTAGTACTCAGGGGGTACCGAGATAATTTCTCATTCTTGTCTGATTTGCTCCAAAATTTGGCTAGAAAGTAGAAATAAAATCATACATTAGGGCTATAGGGTTAAAATTGACAAAATTATTCATCTAGTATGATTTCTAGTACTCAGAGGTAACAATAGGGACTATTTACAAAATTTTCGAAAATACAGGGACGAAATCATAATAATTTTTTTTACAAGGACTAAAACCAAAATCAGTGAACTTTCCAGGGACTAAAAGCTTATTTAAACCTATAAGAAATAATGTCATTCTTTCAAAACAAAAAACTAATGTCATATAAAAAAGAGAAGTACAGGCAATGAATTTACACACATATACATATTCATACATACACACATAGAATAAATTTTATATGGGCACATGTTTATTAAGCACAATTAATCAAAATCTTATAATACCTTTAAAACAATTTAATAAATATTTTTTTGTCTTTCTAAACTAGTATTTTAATGACTACCGGGGATCGATTGGTTGAAGCCCATAGATACTCTGTACATACAAGATCTTTCACGCGCGTGCGCGCGCGCGCGCGCGCGCACACACACACACACACATATATATATATATATATATATATATATATATATATATGTTAGCATTTATGTGTTATGAAATTTAAATTGAATATGAAAAAAATGAAGTGCAGTGTATCTGTGTATGCTTAGTAGTTTGACAAAAATAATAGGAATAAAACTACGTCTGAAAAGCAAACACAAAATGTTAATCATATAAAATTCATATTTCATTTTTGATACGCTGTATTACTATATAGTATTAGAGAAGTAATTAAGTCACACATATTTAATGTTTGGAAAACGTTGTATCATGCTGAGGTATTGGTCCAAATGACCAATGACTGTTTAATTTTAAGCGTATTAAAAGACGGACTCATGCACAAGCATGACCGGTTACCCCGCTGATTCTTTGTAACCACTTCTAAAGAGAGATTCGTTAAGCAAATAATGTGCAACTTGCCAATATAAAATCATGTTTATGTTTATGTTTTTATTCCTCACATACGCCAAACTCGGTGGCTTTTTATGCAGTGGCGGTGAGCTATGGGGGGTAAATACACTTTCTCTATTCCATACAGATGATGATTGTGCTGGGGGCATTCGAATCCAATCCAATAATAAATAATAATATATATAAAAAATTCGGTAAAAAATGAAAAATTCATCAAAACCAAAATTTATTATATCAGTTTGGATTGATTTTATAAAAAAAAATATTAGTTTGCTTCTGTTTATTTATTTTTAACTACCTATCTAATTATAGTAACAAAAATACAAAATGCATTGGTTGGTCTTCGGATGAATAAGCTCCCTCCTACGAAAGACTTCAAATCACTCAGACGTGGACATCTATTGTAATAAATTAACTCTCAGCAGAGCTTCTCTTAACTCAAATGCATTTATTTTTAATTAATGTTACTTTGCCCGGTTACACTAAAGTAAAGACTACCACAACTGCTGTTACAGTTACAATTTGGATCTTTTTCATCAATGTAACAGTGTAGCAAAAAATTTAATTTTTGTAGAAAAACCGCATGCGGTAATCATATTCATTAGAAGGTTTAAACGCATATAATGATTCAGATAAATTATGCTTGAATCTAACGGTTCACAATATTGCTAAAAAGATGCCACCGAGAAGCCCTTGTAAGAGAGAAATCAGACTCGTTACAATTAAGGCATGATATCAATCCTAGATAAGAACATCCACATATTAGGAAAATGATATTTGGACACCCATTTTGGGACAACTTTCTGGACAACGTATAAAAATAATGTCATTTTTGTAAATATAAGTGTATCAGACTATCAGCTCATGATATTATTAGCTGATCAGGGTGCATATGGTGTCGTTATAGAGTTGTTGTTGCCGGGTGTCCATATATCATTACTCCCGTATTATGTATGTTTATAAGAACCTGATATTTATACATACTATAATTGAATAATGTGTAAGTGTCTTCTTTAATCTATATGAGAAAGAAAGAAGCTTATAAAAATAAAAAAATATGAGAAAGAAAGAAAAAAGGATAGGGAGAGAAAGCAAACAAAGGAGAGATTCTTTTCCACTAAGTACTAATAAAGGTGATTGACTCTTTTATATATAATTTTGTTTTATAATAAATGAATCTGTCACTCATTTACAACCTTTTTTATAATTAATGTTGAGATGTCATAATATATATTTATTGATATCAATTTTATGCAGCTGTATTATTATCTAGTAGTATGTATATATGTATAAATATAAAATTTAATAATCAGTATATACTATTAATTAAGGATGTGGGTATCAATAAATAAGAATATCCTAAAACCTCTTTATTCATTTGTTGTGAATACGCGGGACAACCCATTTTAAGCATGTAGACATATCAAAAGATGTTACGCCACTCCCTAATTTATCAGAAAGTTTGAAACTCGGTACCCCACTATCTTGTAACCTCACTATCATAAGTTTTATTTATTGTTTCTTTTGTTTAAAGCGTTGCGCATTATGCTTCAGAATCAAAGAATTGTGTCACAATGATAATAACAAGTTGACCTATATTAGAAATATATAGATGCAATAATGAACCTCAAAGTAAAGCATTGCAAAACAGAACTTTTGTATTATTGTTTATTATGTGCAACCGCATATATTTTTCCTCCATATATAATTAGGATTTGTTAAATTTATATATCTATAGTATATACATTTAGGAATAACCTCATTGAATTCTATGCTATGTGTCATCCTCTTAGAAAAACACCATTTAATGCAAATCCAATAATAAAACTCAAGGACACAAATCAATTGATAATATTATTTAAATCAATTAATAATATTTTTTAAAATAATATTATAGATAAATATATTTTCTAAAAATGGTTAACCTACATCGGAAAGATAAGAAATAAATCAAATAAATTTTCAAGAGAAAATAAAATTAATAATATGATATATAAATATATTTTCTAAAATGGTTAACATGCACGGGAAAATCTATAGTATATACATTTAGGAATAACCTCATTGAATTCTATTCTATGTGTCATTCTCTTAGAAAAATACCATTTAATGCAAATCCAATAATAAAACTCAGGGATACAAATCAATTAATAATATTATTTAAATCAATTAATAATATTTTTTAAAATAATATTATAGATAAATATATTTTCTAAAAATGGTTAACTTACATCGGAAAGATAAGAAATAAATCAAATAAATTTTTAAAAGAAAATAAAATTAATAATATGATGTATAAATATATTTTATAAAATGGTTAACTTGCACGGGAAAATATGAGAAATAAATCAAATAGATTTTCGAGAAATAATACACAAATAATATGATAGATAAATATAGTTTTACAAAAATGATTAATTTGCACAGGGAAAGAGGAGAAATAAATCAAATAGATTTGCAAGAGAGAATAAAAATAATATAAAACAAAAATATATTTTATAAAAAATGGTTAGCTTGCACAAGGCAAAGGGAGAAATAAATCAAACATATATTTAAGAGAGTAGAAAAAATAATATGATATCTATAGTATATACATTTAGGAATAACTTCATTGAATTCTATTCTATGTGTGATCTTAGAAAAACATCATTTAATACAAATCTAACAATAAAACTCAAGGGTACAAATCAATTAATAATATTATTTAAATCAATTAATAATATTTTTTAAAATAATATTATAGATAAATTTATTTTCTAAAAATGGTTAACTTGCATCGGAAAGATAAGAAATAAATCAAATAAATTTTCAAAAGAAAATAAAATTAATAATATGATATATAAATATATTTTATAAAATGGTTAACATGCACGAGAAAATATGAGAAATAAATCAAATAGATTTTCAAGAGAAAATAAAAAGTATGATAGATAAATATATTTTCTAAAAACTGCTAACTTGCACGAGAAAATACAATAAATAAATCAAATAGATTTGCAAGAGAGAATAAAAATAATATAAAACAAAAATATATTTTATAAAAATTGGTTAGCTTGCACAAGGTAAAGGGAGAAATAAATCAAATAAATATTTAAGAGTAGAAAAAATAATATGATAGACAAATACATTTTCTAAAAATGGTTTAATTTATCAGGAAAAGAGTAGAAATAAATCAAAAATATTTTCAAGAGAGAATAAAAAAAATGATACAATAGATAAATATATTTTTTAAAAATGATTAATTTGCACCGGGCAAAGAAGAGAAATAAATCAAATAGATTTTCAAGTGAGATTAAAAAAGATATTATGATAGATAAAAATATTTTTAAAATTGGTTAACTTTCACGGGAAAAGAGAAGAAATAAACTAAATGGATTTTAAAGATAAAAGAAAAAATGATAAATATATAAATGTTCTATAAATAGTTAACTTGCATGGGAAAAAAGATAAATAAATTAAATAGATTTTTAAAAGAAAATAAATTAATAATATGATATAAAAGTATATTTTCTAGAAATAGTTTACCTGCATGGGGATAAGAGGATAAATAAATCAAATATATTTTTAAGAGAAAAGATAAAATATGATAGATAAATATAATTTCTAATAATGGTTAACTTGCAGGGAAAAGAATAAAAAATAATAATTTTTTAAGAGAGAATGTTTATAAATCAAATATATTTAAAAATATCTTATAATTAAACTTATATGAGGATTTATCTTTTATATTTTACATATCAATTTTTTTCAAATATTTCTGCATAATTGGCCTCATAAATCAATAATTTGAGGTGTATAATTCTCCAACAAAATTTTAAACTAAAAATGTGAAATCAACAATCAAATATTTTTCAATGAAATACTCAAAAAATAGTATATTCCTCGTACATGGCACGGGTCATTTACTCTAGTTTTAGACACTTCAATTTCATCTTGATGATTAAAGAAAATAAATCTTATGTCATTATTGGTCACACAGACGCACCTAACAAAAGAACTCGGGGAAGGTTCATATGAACACAAAACTTGCTCTCCAAAGTAGCTTTTCTCCGGATTGTTGTAATTGCTAGCCTTGTAATTAAAATGATTTTGTCAAGCATAAAACTTTATTCAAATTACTCGTGGTTGAAGATTTCTGAGAAAAACAAGGAACAATAAAACCTGCTAATATAAGAGGGATTTTTCTATCTTATGCAAGTTTGCACGGCTTAAGAATAATTAAATACTCAATTTGCATTAAATCTGATCAGCTAATTAATTGTAAAATTTTGAAAATAACAATTTTCACTCTCCTAATTATAAATGCCAATTAATCATTTTTTATTGAAAATAACACAAATCTCTCTCATGCATGAATTCGTCTTTCTTCCACTTTGCTTTATCTTTTTTTTTCTTTCTTTCTTTCTTTCTCATTCTTCTTCTTCTTCACAGCTTCACTACCTTCACAGATCCCATCTCCCAATCACCAAGAAGAGGACCACCACCACGAGCGGTGGCCGCCGTACAGAACGCGCAACCATCCCGCTTTTCCTCCGCGACCTCCACAGCACCTAGCCATCATGAGATGAGGACCATCGCAAGCACCTCCGTGTGTCAGTGCCCACAAACGTCGCCGTCACCACCATCGGATCTCCGTGAGAGGTTGAGAGGGGAGAAGGGATCTGTAAAGGCATTGAAGAAATATGGGAGAGATGAATTCATAATTAGGAGAGAGATTAGTGTTATTTGCAATAAAAACGTGATTAATTAGCATTTATATTTAGGAGAGAGAAAATTGTTATTTTCAAAAATTTATAATTAATAACTGGTTAGATTTAATGCAAATTGGGTATTTATTTTGTTTTTGTTCCAAAACAATGGATCTTTTATAAGCCCAAAGTATATTTGACAAATTTTTTTCATATATACCCTTATCATAAAATTAAATTGAAATACATTGAAAACATACTAAACCCCCTACTTAAATTCAGCCATAAATACACTACACATATCAATGATACTATAAATAAGGGTAATTTGGTACAAATGTAAACAAATTAATGCTTTCATAATCTGTATGCAGAAACCTTAAATTACCATAGAAAAGGAACGAAGAGAGTAGTAAGAGATAGCACATGCACTATTCAATCCTAATCATTGAGAAAGTGGTAGGTCCATTCGAGTGCGTGATGTTTAATTAATTCACTTAATTAATTGCTTACGTCTTTACTTTTGGAATTGCAATTGCTATATATACTAAGAAGCTTTTTTTTCTCTTTTCTTTTCTTCTTTTGCACCTCTTTCTTTTGGTGTCATGAGTGGAGAAAGCGAGCAAACTATTTTAATTTGTTATGAACTTCTGATTCTCATAAAACCCCTACTTCTGTTTCAAATGGCTCTTTTAATTTATAAGCACTCTCAAAGAACCTAATGTGTGCTTTTGTTGGCAAGAAATTATTGCATGCCCTTTTTAGGATGGATCTAGTGGTGCCATGGTGGCAGTGGCTCATTTTCCATATCTTTCTCTTTTCTTTTTTTTTTTTTCTTTTTTTTTCTCCAATATTTGTTACTATGTCCCTGGACCCTTATTCTACAAATTATTAATAATAACTGTGAAAACCAGGTTAACAGGTAACAAGTTAACAATTTCAATCTGCTTGGACAAATCAATAGACATAATTAAAAGAGCATGCATGCACCTATCTTAGGATAAGCATCTTAGACGCTGCCTAAGGCCAAACCTAATTTCCCTCAAGAATTGTCTTGCTTTCTTAAGGTGTCGTTTGGTTCATGAAATATTTTATATTCAGATATTTTTAGAGAATTTCAATATTCCTAGAAATATTTCTTTCCCACATTCACACATATGAATGGAGTTTTTAACTTTCATTTATTAATTTTATTCTCAAACATTTTTTATGTCTGTGAATAATTTTTTTAAACTTATATCAAATACAATAAACTTTTATTCTCATGCCACATTTCCGAAAATATTAAAACATGACCGATAGATACTAAATGCTTTATAAGGAACATATATAAGTCAGCACCCGAAGCACTAGAGAAAAGTGTTGTAGAAAACTTTCTACAATACACACCCTGTAATGATCAAATAGCCCTTATCCTTACTTGGCCTTCAAGGCTCACCCTCCCATAAATAGTTACAATTAATAGCTAAAAGAGTAAAGATTTTTCTAGCTAATTGCATTCATATTGTAGGATCTTATATATTTGCAACCGAGTAAACACCTAATTTGGTCCCTGAAATTATGAAGTAGTATCAACTTGGTCCCTGAAATTATCGAAATTCCAAATTAGTCTTTGAGATTATAAAACGGTGATCAACTTAGTCCCTCCGTTAAAAATCATATGGACTAAGTTGATATTAAGTTTGCAGTGTCAGAGACTTAATTGATATTAAGTGAGTAAAATGAGGGACCAAATTGATATTAACTTATCATTCAGGGATGCTTTTGAAATTTCGATAATTTCAAGGACCAAATTAATACTAGTTCACAATTTCGGAAACCAAATTGACTATTTAGTATTTACTCATTTGCAACCATGTTACCGTTTGGGCCTTATGAGTGTTGGGGTTTTTTTATTGTTCTTTTTGCTGATTGTAAAGTGGGATGGAGGTAGTAAACAGGATGTAACCTTCAACCTATATGCAGGGTAGTCTTTTTGTCTTAGGTTGAAAATTTACCTTCTGGTTTTAGCTTTACAGAAGGTGTAGGTTACTTGTATTTGGGTTTGAGTACCCCTTGTACTCAGCTTAATATATTTTGCTTATAAAAAAAAATTATTGCACCCTCATTATGTTTGCATGTCTTGCAAGCAGCTGGTACCAAACCTACTCTCTAAAGCATTTTTAAAATTAAATAAAATAAGGTACAACAGTGAGCTGTTCTAATCCACGAAGCCCAACAACTCAAAACAGAACAGCTTTACAAAAAAAAAAAAAAAAATTGTTCAAGAAGCACCAATACCCAATTAAGTTTGCAATTAATCTCTCCATAATCAAACAAACCAAAAGTGTTGAAGGCTTTGCTGATGATGGCTAGTACTGCGCAGATAAAATAGTCTTTGCAATATCAACACGATTGGCAGCTTGAGTCAATGTGTGTTTGGTTTCACATTAGAAACCTCCAGAATTGATTCTGCCCTATGTCAAACGTGATTTTAGTAAAAATGAGATGTTTGGTTACTGTCAGGTAAAATTGATTTTGCCTCCAGAAGCGATTATGACTAGAAGCTACAAAAAGTAGCTTTTGCGTTGTATTGAAAAATTTACACTAAGTTTTACATCAAACTTGCTTTTAAAACAAAATCGTCCAAACATAAATCAATTCACCTCAAACTTAATTCTAACCAAATCAATTATACAAAATCAATTCTATTCAAAATCACTTTTATCGAACGTTCATCCAAACACACACTCAAATGAACTCGACCCCACAGCAAGTTTTTGCGGCCGCATGTTGCTTGAACATACTACTCAGTATTTCGAGGCCTCAAATAAGTCATGGCAAGTAGCAACAACTAAGACCATGAGTAGATATAAGAAAGAGTCATGATATTTAAACGTCAAGTGACATCATATATGTTTATATTTATTTCTCACTTATTTTTTCATCTTTTTTATATACACATATTATAAAAATATATATATATAAAAAAAAAACCGTATGATGTTTCTATTTAGTTCTTCAAATATAATTTCTGTATATGAAAAGTAATACAATATTGTACGTCTGCAGAAAAACAATTAGACAGAAATTAAATTAATAAAAATGTCTATTGCTTATCAATGTCTAATGTGATACTCTACAACACTTTTCTCTTGTTTTCATTTTCATATATATACAAATGTCTATTGCTTATAAAAAAAAATGTTAGAACTTTCAGCAAATTGCAACCAAAAGCCTAATTAGTGCTCATCATATTGTTTTTAGAGTAAATGGAGAAATTGATCCCTAAAAAACAATAATCATGAATACACATTTGATACCTGAAAAAGGAAAATTTTCAACTTAGTTCTAAAAATCTTATATACCGTTGAATTAGTCATTTTTAGGATATATTTTAGAGACACTTTAATCTCTTAAAGAACTATTTTAATTGATATTTGATATTTTTAGAAATAAATTGACATTTTTCATTTTTTTTAAAGATCAAATATGTGTCTTTCATTTTTAATGATTAGCGTATATTTGATCGGCCTTTTGCAATTTTTGTCTATAGCTATAACTTAGTCGTCCAATGAATTTTGATCCCACTCACAAGAGTTAAAACCATGACATACTTTATCTGTAAAATATTCCGGAGAATGCTAATTAGTACCCGTTAAGGATTTAGAAAAGGAAATCAATTTTTTCATTGAGACTTGGTATATTTTATATTTTAAAGAGTGATGAACTTAGATTTCAAATGAATTATTACTTATTTTAGTTTCCTTAACTAGTGCCCTATAGCATGACCCTAATATTATACTTTTTTTTTTGCTACAAATAAAGTTTAAATTTGGGGAAGCACGCTTTCTTGCAAGGTTAGGGAATACTACTAACCTCAGTGAGGATTTATAGTAAAAATTATATTTAAGAATCGAACCCAAGTCACAACTAGTATAAGCAGAAGATTTGACCAGATGTATCAATCCCTGTTGAGGATCCCAATATTATACTCTTATTGAATGACGGGAAGAAACCTAATATACGCTGATATGCTAACGACATTCTTAGTTGTGTTTGATCATGGTGATTAGATTGGCTAGAAATATTCCTACCAAAAATCCAAGTCTGAACGAATTGAGTTCAGAGTGTGGTCATTAACTGGTCGCGGACTCACGGGTAATTAATCATAAGGACTTGAACGCATTAGCAAGGCCATGTGTGGCTTAAATAAAAAATGATAATTTGACATACAAATTTGATATACATACGCGATAACATACGGTGCCGTACTGTAGCAGACTTTTTTTTTTGAAAAAAAAATTTTAGTTTTTTTTTTTAAAAATATTTTATTCTTTTTTTAAAAAAAATATTTATTTTGTTGAAAAATAAAATTTTTGGTTAAGTATGTGCAAATATCTGGTTAATCAGGTACAAATATCTGGTTAATTGAGTTCATTATCCGGTTAATGGGTTTTTTGGTTAAGTATGTGCAAATATCTGGTTAGTCAGGTACAAATATTTGATTAATTTAGTTTATCATCTGGTTAATTGGTTTTTTTGAGAAATAAATTTTTGGTTAAGTGTGCTCAAATATCTGGTTAATCAGGTACAAATATCTGGTTAATTGAGTTTATTATCTGATTAATGGGTGTTTTGGTTAAGTATGTGCAAATATCTGGTTAATCAGGTACAAATATCTGGTTAATCGTTATTTGGTTAATGGGTTTTTTTTAGAAATAAAATTTTTGGTTAAGTATGTGCAGATATCTGGTTAATCAGGTACAAATATCTGGTTAATTGAGTTCATTATCTGGTTAATGGGTTTTTGGGTTAAGTATGTGTAAATATCTGGTTAATCAGGTACAAATATTTGGTTAATTCAGTTCATTATCTAGTTAATGGGTTTTTTTGAGAAATAAATTTTTTTGTTAAGTATGTGCAAATATCTGGTTAATCAGGTGTAAATATCTGGTAAATCGGGTACAAATATTTGATTAATGGCTATTTTTTGAGAAATAATTGTTTTATTTTTTAAAAAAAAGTAAAAAAAGAAAAGAAAAAAAAAGGTGTGTTATAGTGCGCTATAGTGGCGTATATTGTCCCGTATGTTGTCTGATTTCTGTGTCACAATAACACAGCTCAGCTTAAATTGCACATAAAAGTGAGGCAAATGGTAATCAATGCCTTAAAAACAATGATTAAAGAATCAAAGATAAAAGTTTTATATTGAAAAATGATGTATTTAAAACATAAAAAATTTAAAAATTATACTTTCTAATATAAAATGTATATTTTTTTTTTTAATCAATATTCTTAAGATATTGATTAGCAAGAGTCTAAAAGTTAAACTATCGAAAAAAAAGAAAAAAAGGAAAGGGACCACTTAATGATAAAGTAGACGAAAGAGAAGTCACATTTTGAAGCAGCTACAAATATTCCTTCCTTGGACAAAGGGAATGTGATAGGGGAGAGCTATAGCAATTAGCAAGTCCAATAACAATTAACATTACCATGATCAGGGCCGGTCCAAGAGCAAGTGAGGCCTAAAGCAAATTTTGAGTGATGCTCTTTTATTTTAAGTGAGATAGTCTTTTTGGATCAAATTGGGTCTTTTTATTAGCATATGAGACCTTTTTGCTTTATAAAAAGTAAAATAAAAAATTTGTTTTTTGCTGGTGGGCCTAAAGCTAGGGCTTTAGTAGCTTCATCTTTAGGCCGGCCCTGACCATGATGAGTACCCTCTTCTTTTAGTGTTGGTATTTGCATCATCAATGTCAACTTGTTTTTGGCCTCATTCGTGTGTGCATGCACCTTCACCTCGAAAAAGAGGGGGGAAAAAAAACAATGGCCTACGAGAGTACGAACTCGTTAGAGCCGAACTTGCTTTGACCAAAGAGTGATTGACTTGATGCAATCACACATGGCCATGTCCTACAATGTTATCATTTGACAGGCAGGCAGGGTCATAGTATTATAATTATTAGATGATGAAGATGCAGCACTAGTTTTGAGCTGTGTATTTTTATTGGTTTGAATTTTGGATGGTGCATTTCTATTGAAGAGAGTTTTGGACGGGGCACTTTGATTGGTGGTAATTCTCATAGGTTCTACTCTCCGATTGTTATATATGGAAAAAAAACCTGGTTGGGAGGGGCTTAAATATCGTACAGGTCCCCCAACAGAAATTAATTACTATTTATAATGGTGGATATTTCGTACGAATGATATGGTAACCAAAAAATTAGAAATAAATACATGTTAGACTAACCTTATGTTATTTATTTGTGAAGATAGTTGAATCAATAAAATTCCAACCTGTCGGGAATAATGCTACAGCGATTTTTCAAACAATAATGTTCGAGAGACGAATTTATATCTTCTACTAATTATATTTTTTATCGGATAATCTATACTCTTGCACATTTTCTCCTATAATTTCTATTTAATTTTTTATTTTATTACTATCACATGAATTCTTGGGTTTGGATTCTCTACATCCTCTCTATCTCTCTCTCTCATTTGTTTCTCTCTTTCTTCATTATTTTCCATTTTTCACCCCATTTCCTCTCTTCCCACTCTCATTTTTCTTGCTACTGAGACAGAAGAGGAGAGAATCCATTTTGTCAATTCTTATAGTATTTGTCAAAATAGTTTAGCACTCAATAAGAAAACTCTTTTTCAAATTCCATGCCAAAGATGAAAGCTGTTGTGAGTTGTTACCTGCAACCCAAAAAGGGTTGGGAGGAGTGAACAAATTTAAATTTTCTTTATCTCATTTTCTTTCTGAGTGTGAAAAGCAAAGTTACAAATTGAAAGCAATGTGTAGGTGCTCCTTCAATAAAAGCAAATAGTGATCAAATCGCATTATCTCTTCGGGGTCCAACCATTAAAGGAAATCCAAATAAAATCTAAACTCTCCCATTAGGAGTTGCTGATTATGATCGCTGGCAATTTGCACAAAAAATTCACCCCGATAAGATATCAATAATATCATGCTTCTAAGTCTAACATGCTATGTTGTCATGTTGACAAGATCCCGAAATAATCAAACAGGTCAAAATTGCTCTATCCGTAGGGGTGAAGTTGAGTACTGCATGGATAGAAACCATAGAATTATCTTTGCCACCACTTAGGCGATTGGACACCTATTGTCACTGAAAAGAACACCATCCACTTACAAGGACACCTATTTTCATGTTTATCCATTTACAGGAATGCTGCAGAAGATTGTAAAAAAGGAAAACGACGGTGTTGGAACTGGTTTAATGCTTCAATGGACAAATTGTTTCTGTTCTCGGAGTGGTGCATCAACCCAAAGGAATGCCTACAATGATCCTTGGGGAGCTTGGAAAGATTCATCCTGGTGGAATTCTGTTTTGGTCTTCAAAATCTGATGAATTCAACTGGTGATAGCTGAGATCTCTAATAGTTTTCCTATTGTACATGGTGCTTCTGCTAGTTAAAATCTGTTGGCTGCAACATAGGCTGAGGCGCATTATATGGTGGCAAGAGTGTTTGTAAACTTTGGTATAGTTAGACATAGGGAGGCAAATGAGTTTACACTTGTAAAGGAAGCATAAACCTTTTAGAAGGATTTTTTATTTTGCTGTTTTAGAATCTATGATTCTTTGTGAAATTACAGGTGCAGGTTGTGATAGATTGCACTTGCTGCTGGTGTGAATGAATGCTTATAAAGAAGAAATAACATGAAACCTGGTTGAAGTGTTTGGATGCTGTCTCAATACAGTGTTTTTGGGTACTTTTGCTGCTGGCTTATGTAGCTGTTGAAGGTTGCAGAAGAGTAGCATGTTTCAGGAGCCTGTTGCAGCAGATCATAGGGGATGAAAGTAGCAGTATGAAGATACTAGATGACCCGATGCTGGACCTGATACAAGACATTGCTATAAGCCTTCTATCTGGTCTATTATTTTGGGTGTGATATGTGCTGTTTTGACGATTGTCTTTTTGGATGTAATGGGATTATGTCCAAGGTGTCCATTTCTGTCCAGGGTGTGATATTGATACAGGGTGTTGGTATTGAACCAAGTTTTGTAAGGTTGATTTTGATGTTTTATGTTGTGAACAATGATGTACTTTTTCTTCTAGCTTCTAGCACATGATAGTGTGGTCCTCTTCAACCCTTCCTAGAATGTGGGAAGTGTGATCACTTGTGATGCTAAAGCTAGATATTTTAATAAAATGATTACTTATCGAAAAAAAGAACACCGTCCACTTTGCAATGTTCCAGATAGCTTAGTAACTAGGCTGGTCGCATGCATTGACAATGTATTTATTTAGAGGTCTACCAATTTGTAAAAACCTTCTCTAGAATCAATTTGTATATAAATTGACAATTAATAATATATAATATATTTATTCTAGATTTAATTTAAAGCTAATGTATTGCAATTTAATCCACTAAAATTTTATAACAGATATACTTTCACTTAACAGACAAACTTCTTAGAGGAACTTTTCCCCAAATTCCATAACACAAGCAGCCATGAATGGCTCTTCAAGACCTTATGAGTGATATAATAGAAACTGGTATACCATAAACACTAAAGAGATATCAAACATTCAGACTAATTAATCTACGGTTTCAAATTAGCAGTTGCTCATTCACTGTGAAAATTAGAAAGTTTGTTAGAGAAGAACCCTTGTCAGAATCAAGTAAATTTTATAGTTCTAACTTTTGTCTATAAATACTAAATAGGGTAAAGGCTAAATTGGTCGGATACACTTGCACATATCTCTCACAAATCCTAAATCATTCTAACATCTATCGGCCTGTTGACAAAATGGAATTAGTCAAGTATGACTTCTACCTTACTTGTTCATGTAAATTTACTTTTAAGAAAGTTAGTTCAGTACATGCATTTTCTATTTATTTTCTGTGTATTGTGTTTTCTGTATGCCTGTAATGATTATCTCCAATAAAAATATAACGTGTATTATTTTTCTGGACAACTCATTAATGAAAACTTAAAAAAGAATAATGACATGCTATGTTTCTACTGAAGAACAGCACCAGAAACACCCAACTGTTTCAAACTTAATTATACATGTCATACAACTTATGTACTTCAATTGTTCATTCATTCGTTGATGCTGTTAAACCTCCATTACGACAAGTAACATTTAGAATATAATGGATTTGGATTCTTTGCAGTCACTTATACTATGGTTTAAAGTTAAACAAAAATCGTGCACGATTTCTAGAAAATATGCAATGACTGCAGGGAAAAATGACCGCAGAGAATCCAGGTCTGACTATCACTGCTTCTCACCGTGGGTGCACTCTGCCCACAACTCAACAAAATTGCAAACTGATAAGTAGGAACATTATTGAGAAATTCATTACCATCCTAAAACCAAGGTTCTGTTCTCCATCACACGCATTATCCACATAATGCAGCCTATAGCTATAGCACTCAACTCAAGTAATCCCATTAAAGACAAGGATTCCATTCCATGAATATATTCTACACAACAAAATTAGGAAGGCATGTGAAGTTGTTCCATTCATACAGCATACATAACAACAAGGCTTGTCCATTACAAACATATTAGGACAGAAAAGCAGCAACCAAACATTCACCCTTCCCACACAATATACAAAGAAGTATGAGAGAATACAACATAGCAGATTAGTTAATCAAGCAAACTACAACGGAATTGACCATCTGACAGAGACAGCTTCTCAGCTTTTGTTACTGCATTTAGAGGGAGAGGGGTAAAACTTCTAGATGGACCATAGAAATGAGGGAAGTAATTTGAACCATCCACGGTTTCATACACCAAACCATCGCCAAGCTGCCAAAGAGAAAATATTAGCAAGAGGAGAAGGTGACCTCATAAAAAGCTGTGCCTTATTTTAGCTCTCAGGTTGTGAGAGTCTAAACATATGGGCTTGATTGGCAGTTACTACTGCTAAATATAAGTATATAACTGTGAAAGCCTTGGTTCAGTTACATATTTGATTCTATTTCATTGAACTAATAAAAGTAATTTCAGTGCAGACATTTTAGAATCATCCTGCAAGCCTTAATGCATCAAGGAAGGTTTAAATTGCGGCTCGAATATTGTGGTTTTGATAATCTCTACAACCACATTGCAATTGAAATTGTGTTTTCTCGTAATTACCTGCAATTACAACACAATCAATATAATTGCAATCAGGGCGATGACAACCCTTAGGCTGCTTAGGTAGCTGCCTAAGCTCAAAATTTCCCCTTATTGTCAAGTTAGGTGATTCGTCATTGGTTGTACTGTAATAGTTTTTTGTTTGAGTCTTTTGAATTTCTTATGCCACCTTAAAATAAATCTATCATCAAACTAATAATTGCTATCAATTTCCAATCTTATCTATAAAGTATCGTTATAATTTCCCTAATCAATTCTATTGCTTAATGACTGTATTAATTGTCATTTGCAAGCATTGTAAATTGGACACAACCCCTCAATTAATTATATCCATTGTGCAGCTAATAAAGCTAAAAGAATGAAATGATGATTAACATTAAACTAGACCCCTCCAAAAATTTTCCCAGCATGAAATTTCTAGACATAGCTCTAACCAATAACCACAATCGCCACCATAATTTAGAATCAAATTCAACACTTAAATGTATGGGGTACACAAGTATGATTTTTTTTTAAAAATAAATAAATAAATTAGGAGTGTACATAGGGAAGTATGTGCAAACCTTTTTAACATCAATCTGAAGCAGGTAGAGTTGCTCTTTGGTGTTGGAGAAAAAGTTTTTCAATGTTGGCCGAACCTGAAATATTATATAACATTCTCAGAATTCAGAACCTCCAAGAAGGAAGCGAATTCCAATCAGCAAAACAACTAAAACCCAAAAGCATGAACCTGGTTGAGGTTGCTGAGATGGATGAAAGCAGAAGACTTGTCATGGTCTCCACCGAAAGTGGATCCATTTGTCTGCAACTCTTCCCACTCCTTCTCTGTGCTGATTCTGTATACGAAATCTTCCATCTTCAACAACACAACATAACCAACCACTGCGATTTTGATTTATTTTATTTTTCTCTCCCAAAACGGGCACCTCACCTGCCAAATTGGACTCAATCCTTTGAGAATAAAATGAATTGGGATTGGGCCTATGGGCAACCCAATCTAAGGCTGCCCATTTAGACAATTTTTTTTTTTTTCACTAAAAATATTTCGTAGTCTTTCATACACACCGGCAACAAGAATAAAATCCTTAGCAATCTATCATTTGTGTAGGACCTTGTTCATCATTTTTTAGATAAAGATTGTGTTTAAATCAAGTTCGGGGCTCTAAAAAATTTACTTGTAGGCACCCAACTGACTTCTTAATTTTATGAATAATTTTTTAATCATGTTATTGTTATCAAATATTTACTATCGTAAACAATGAGTAATCTCCGTTGTGATCTGGATTGCATTCAATGATTGCCTCCTCTTAATCAGGTTTTCTTCGTACACAAGAGTCGAATTTCTAACCACTTACTCAAGAGATTTGAGCTTGTTACCACTCGGAACCAATCACATATCGATAGTTAGTTTTCAAGTTTAAATAAATAGTAATAGATATTTATTCCATATAGAGTTTGATGATGCCAACCTAGTTAGGATCTCTTGTCTAATGTTTTATACATCTTTTTATTATTAAAAAATAACTCTAAAATTATTTTTAATTAAATCTAAATTTTCAAAATTCATTTTTATGAAAATATAATTTCTGTAAACGTTCTCATACACACCTGGTGGTACGTTAGGGAATCCACGTGTCGCATTCCTTTTAACAGAGTTACAGGGAGACTGACAGGCCCGGTTAGCGTGGTTGCTTTACCGGTGGTTGAACTTGAACCCAAGCGTTACTGCGTAAACTCTACTCTGGGAGCAACGGGTGGTTCTTCAGAAAGAGAGAAGAATTAATGGCTTCGATCGCGAGAACACACTTTTTTACTCCTTTCACCTTTCAGCCCATAGAACCCCAATTCCCATTTGCAGGTTGCAGCGCAATTCGTAACCGTAACCATCTGTTACAGCGTAATGCCAATGTAGCTCTCACACATCAAGGAAATGCTACCATTCTTCCCAAAATTAGAGCCCAAAATCTTCCTGGTAAACACTATACTTATATGTATCTATCTATGTATGTATATAAAACTGTGTGTGTGTTTACTAAATTTGTTGGTTCCCAGACTATGTTCCAGATTCCAAGTTTTACAAAGTCGAAGCCATTCTCAGGTTACAACTTTACATTTGATCCCACTTTTTTTATTCAAAGATCAAAGGTTTTTTTGTTGCTACCTGTTTTTATTTATTTATTTATATCTTTATGATGCTATTTAAATTTCTTATGCAACAGGCCCTGGCGAATCCCTCAGGTTTCATCGGTAAGACATTCACCTTTTTTTCATCCGTATTTATATGAGCTATGATATTTGAACATCCAATTTCAGACACCGTATGTGACACCGTATGTATTTATCTCTATCTCTCACTTACTTTTTCATCTTCTTTTTATTCAACACATCCCAAAAATACACAAAACTAACGGTGTCCCAAATTTGGTGTTCAAATATAATTTCTTTATTTATATATGTGTAAAATGAGGCTTAACCTTGCTGTAATGGTAAGGAATGGTAAGGTTGCTGCGGTCAAGGGTTCAAAATCTGGAAACAGTCTCTATACGCATGTAGGGTAATGCTGCATACATTGATCCTAGACCCATGTGAGCCTCGTGGACTGGGTCGCCATTATTTATATATGTGTGAATGAGAGGATTTGGCTCCGTGAGTGGAGCTCTAAAGTGAGAAAGTAAATAGCTATCCACCCATGATTTGATTAAGTATATAGAGATTTCAACCCACTAAATGATCTAAGGGTGGATAGCTTCTTACTTTCTCACTTTAGAGGAGCCAAATTCGAAATGAGAGATCAATAATCTTGCTATTGGATGCATTATCACAATGCCCCTGCACTTTGATAATGAGACCTATGCTTTCAAAAAGTTGAGCTAAGCAGTACATCTCACTGAGTGCCTCATCTTCCTTAGGGTGTCTTTGGAAATTTAAACTGAGTTTTGTAAATTTAGCTTTGATTTAAAGTGAGTTTATAGTAACTGATTTATGTTTCCATATTTTATTGTTTAAAGTGATTTTGGTAGAGCAAATATTGTTTGAATAGGTTAATCAAGTAGTTACCACATTGGCTAGTATTATGAATGTTGAAAGGATATAGAAGTAATTAATTTTCTAAGGGTATTACAATAAGAGTGGTAGTTAAAAACACTGATTTTTGGTGAAAGGACAATTGATTTTTTCTTCTACTTTTTCTTGGCCCAAGGTTTGGACTCCAAACTCAATTATGTCTAATTGACTTTTGGAAATGTAAAACATGTTGAATAAATTCGAAACTGAGTTCAGATAGTTTTGAAGGCTTCTAACTGGATGCCAAACACACACTTAGTTGGTAACTTTCAACTTGCTTATGCCCTAATTACCAGTGTTAGAAAAGAGCAACTACCTTCACCTCTCTCAAATAATTGGTTTGGCCAGTGTTGCTCATATACTTTTCATTTGGGTGGCCTTGTGCTTTTAGATTTACTAAGCTTAATGATATGTGCTGGTACTAAGCTGTGTTTTGCTTAATTGAAAGGCTTTGTTGAAAATGGGAATTCGTGGTGTCACTGTATCTGATGCCAGGGGCTTTGGTGCTCAGGGTGGTTCAAAAGAGAGGCAGGGAGGTAAGTCCTTGTCTGACTAAAAAGTAGTTAAAATTGAAGATATGTCCACCTACATCTTTTCATACCCAAACTATTCATTAAAGTAGTCAGGTTGAAATAGTTAAATTTATGCCTTAGAAACAAATTTATATTTCCTCTTAATCACTTAAACATCTGCTTACACATTTAGACCTGTAGCCAACCAACTTTAGTTTGTTGCGAGTTTGTAACTGTTAATTATCTGTAGTTCTATGAATTAAGAATATAATTTTTTTTTTTTTGGGTTTCAGTTGTATAGATACTTTTATTCATATAGGTCACATGGTCACTTACATCTATATCTTTTATTAATAGTGTATCCTTCAAACTTTACAGGCTCTGAATTTTCTGAAGACAATTTTGTTGCCAAAGTTAAAATGGAAATAGTGGTTAGAAATGACCAGGTATGTAGGACATTTGGGTTTAATTTCACTGGCATCATGCACTATAATTATGTAATATTATATACTAATATGTACTTTTATTGTTAGTGTAATTTTGTAAGGGGAAAAAGAAAGACTTCTCCTTTCCGGCCACTATGCCCTTAATCACTAAATAACCGATTTCTTTGCAAAATCAGCAAAGCTTGTGGTTTGTTATTAAATGCTTCCCTTCCTACTTTGCTCTTTGGTGCTTTAGACTTCTAAAACTTCACTTTCAAATGCTTGATAATGCCTATAACCATTGGGTCTGATGGTCTAAATTTTTCATGGGTTCTAATTCCATTGTCTATGGATTTGGTTCTACTCATGATTCATTAGAGAAAAGCACAAACTTTTTTTAATTGGTATGATAATTCCATCACCATTGGTTCTGCTTTGTTCTGTCACTTTTAAACTCCAACAGGACTGGTCATTGCCTGCAATTGTTTGACTTTTTAGTCAGTTATGCTAATTTTCTTTTGATAGCACAGGACATGGTAGGAGAAGTTATAACAAGCACTTTCAGTGATGTTTGAATCTTTATCACACAAATTAGTTTGTGCCATCCCTAGAATGAAACTTCTCAATACTTTAAGGATGAATAAAAAGTTCATTTCTACAGCTTCTCTGACTATATATCACATTTCTATAGGTTGAGGCAGTAATAGACAAAATTATTGAGGAGGCAAGGACTGGGGAGATTGGTGATGGAAAAATTTTCTGTAAGGCTGAAACCTACTTTATCAAGTTTAGCAGAAAATTATACATTGAGATCCATTTGCAGCTTTCTTTAATTAACACGTGTTTGGATCATTGTATGCAGTTACTTAGGGGTATTAATTTGTCCTTTTTAGTCAGTTATGCTAATTCTCTTAACCACTATCACTCTTTTTGGTGTCCTCTTCTGGGAGAACAGATATCCAAAGCTGTGTTAACTGTAAAGCTTCATTGCTAATTCCATTTTCAATATTGATTTGTATTTTCTTCTTGCAGTTTGGTAGGACAGGAATAAAAAGGTTTTTCAACACAACAAAGATATTAAAATGAATTATGCAATCTGAGATAGCCGAAAGTTATGAAATCTGTTTTCAAGGCACATAATTTTAATTTTTTTTGTGAGTATCCTTCTCACAATTGGAAAAGACAACCCAAAGTGAAGTACAGTTTGGGAGTTTACAATCCAAAAAATGCTTGTTTCCTCATATAAGGGACCTTCTAAGTTCTTGCTTACATAGTACATTGACATAATATATTCGCATCTTCCACTTGTAGTCCTCCTAATAATTTATTGGACTGTCTTGAAACTTGAAACGGTTGGTCTTGTGATTCAGAAAGTATCAGTTTGTTCAAAATCTAAGCACCTTAATCCTGATGCCCATTTCCTGCTTGTATCATGTCCACTAACTTGCCTAAGTTCTCATAACGGAAGATTTTCAGGATGGAATTAGAATTAAAGTACAATTTCTAATCCAACAAGTAAATGTAATGGGCAATGGCCTCAATTTGGAATAATTTTTCTAATAAAATTTTGATTGTGCAGTGATCCCTGTCTCAGATGTTATAAGAGTTCGCACAGGTAACCATTTCCTTCCCAGAATTGTATTATATATATATATATATATATATATATATATGTGTGTGTGTGTGTGTGTGTGTGTGTGTGTGTGTGTGTGTGTGTGTGTGTGTGTGTGTGTGTAGTCAGCAGCATATATACTCAAGTTTTGAGTATAAATTTGTCAGGTGAGCGTGGGGAAGAGGCAGAGAGGATGACTGGTGGGAGAATTGACTTGACTTCTGCTGTATGACTGGTTGGAATCAAGATGACCACTGGCCCTCTAAACAATTTGCTTCATCCTCATTCTCCATTTCCCTCTTGAGATTGATAACATTGCTATATGTTTCATATGTTTTGCACTTTGATGTTAGAAGATGTATGACACTATCGATAGGACAGTGCAGTTGCTGTCATGTAGTGAAAAAAACTGTGAAACAATAATTAACAAATGATGAGGCCCCTAATTATTATCAGGGAAAAATCCAAAGGATTTAATTGGTATGTACTGTCAGTGTAAAGATTTTTTTACACAGTCAACCAATCAGAAATTGCCACATAAGCTAAATTGTTTGACTCTTATCCTAACTACCTTAAAAGTCACACATACCATGATTTCTGATTGGTTGACAGTGTAAAAAACTTTACACTGACAGTGTATAACAATTAAACTCAAATCCAAATCCCCCTCCCCAAAATAAATAAATAAGCGTCATTGGTTCTCAAACTTTAAAATCGGTGTAAGACGATTCCTGCTCATTTGGTCTGGTTCGAGTTTTTCTGTTTTAATTTTTTGTTTTGTTAATAATTATAAAATATCATCTTTTTTATTTTGTTTTCTATTTTTAAAAAATCCTATAGGAAATATTGAAAATAACTTTTATAAATATTTCTGAAAGCAGAAAATAAAATCAGGAAACTTGAGACAAAGCAACTAGGTTCTAAACTTTCTAACATGTTTATTTTAGAAACTTCTGTATGATTTTCTATAAAACTCTAACGGATTTTCTTTGGTCTCGCCCAATTCACACGATCATTTTTGTACCAAATTTTTGAGGAAGAAGGTTTAGTTCATTTGCTCATTAAGCTTTATATACACTTTGGTCCAAAAGCTTTCAAAATCTGATGATTTTCAGCAGAGTTTGAAGGTAAATTAAACTATATAAGTTGAAAACTTTTACATGCAATGAGAACTGGGCTGAAATAAAGAGATTTTTTTATTAACAAAAATATCGAGGACACGGGATCATCCTTGCATTACATCTACACTATACTCTTTTTTTTTTTTTTGCAATGAAATGTTACTGCATTTCATTAATAATCAAATGAGCAATATATGTTGGAATATTAGAAAACAACTGAGGACAAGCATGGGAAATGGCCACTTTAGTTAAGCTATGAGTAATCATATTAGCTTACCTCTTAAAGAACTCCACGTGAGAGTTTTGGAAAAAGAAAATAAGAAGATCCTTACAAGAATAAATATAAATAATAGGACCAAATTCAGATAAATCAACACTCAAAGAATTTATTCCATCTACTACTAACTTTGAGTCTAGTTCACAAATCATCTTCTCCACCCTAAACTCCTGCATCCAATTAATTGCAAAATAGAGTCCAGCAGCTTCCCTCATTTGTACATCCACCACAGGAGAAAATTTCACTATTTTGGCACCCAAAATCACACCTTCCTCATCTCTGAGGCACATACCTATACCCACCTTATTGGAATCAACCGAAAAGGAGGCATTCACATTACACTTTACATAACCCACAGGCGGCTTGGACCAACGAACATGATTAGCAACTGGATCAATTCTAACTCCAGGTTGCACATTGACATGCCTAGCTTTAGCCCACTCATCCAAAAGGTTGTGTCCACGAAGAACAATAGCATTCGAACCCTCATCAACACCATCCCATATCATTAAGTTTCTGCTCCTCCAAATACTCCACAAGGTCATTGACCAAGACAACCTATCATTAACTGAGAGTGAATCAAGCATAAGGAAGAAAAGCTCCTTAAAATCATTAACATGCTATAAGTTACTAGAGATATCAGCCCATAAATTTAGCTTGCGCCACAGAGCTTCTGATTTAGAACAGGAAATGAGGATATGCCAAGTAGTTTCCACATTGGAACCACACCAAGGACAAAGTGAAGAGCAAGGAACCCCATTGCTAGCAAGTTTACTCCTTGAAGGGAGACAATCTCTCACTGCTCTCCATAAAAAGTTCTTCACTTTTGGCGGAACGGGAATACTCCAAATACTACCCCAGTCCCCTGTCACCTTCAGATGGTCAATGTCCAGCAACTTATTAATGCACAAATAATATGCTGACCTTACCGTATAGTGTCCCTTTTGATCTGGATGCCACAACACACCATCCTGCTTCACCGCTTCCAGAAAGGGATGTTTGAAGGACCACTGCAGCAGAATTTGACGACAAGCAGCTATTCAAGGCCTCAACGTTCCAGGCCTTTCTATTACCCACAAAAGGCTGCTCACTTGCAGGTTCTGGTCCACATGCACAAGGTCATTGGGCTCAACCCAAACCAGGTCTTTGGTCCATTTATGAGACCAAACTATGATAATATTACCATCTCCAATCTTCCACCTAGCACCCTCTTTAATAACAGCTCTTGCTTCACATAAACTATGCCAAACATCACTTGAATTATTACTAACATTTGCCTCTAGAAAATCACAATGTGAAAAATATTTAGCTTTGAATAGTTTCACCACAAGAAAATTTGGTTGTGTTAAAAAACCTCCATCCTTGCTTACCAAGAAGTGCCACATTAAACGCATAAAGATTCCGAAAACCCATGCCACCATCAAGTTTATGCATAGCAAGCTTATCCCAAGAAAGCCAATTAATTCCGTTATTAGACTCACCTCCATTGCCCCACCAAAATGAATTCATATGATTTTGAATCTCGTCCCCTAGAGAAGGGGGAATAAGAAAAATGCTCATAAAATAAGTGGGAATCGATTGAAGAACCGATTTAATCATCACCTCTTCGCCTGCCTTAGAAAGAGATCGACCACCTCAAGAATTAATTTTCCTCCAAAACCGATCTTTAATAAAGTTAAATAGAGACTTCTTACTTCTACCAATCATAGAAGGAAGACGCAAATATTTACCTGTGCCCAAACAAATTTGAACACCAAGCAAATTAGCAATAAAATCACGCACCTCCAAACCAACATTTCTACTATAAAAAATCTCAGACTTCTGAAAATTAATTACCTTACTAGAAGCAGCTTCATAAGTAGCAAGAATATCTTTCATAATATTAGTTTCTCTCTCCTTTGCTTTAAAGAATAAAAAACAATCATCAGCAAAAAGGAGATGTGAGATAATGGGAGCACCTCTACAAATTTTTACACCATGCAATGCAAGTCATCTTTATTCTCTGCTTGATTAATAAGAGCAGTTAATCCCTCCCAGCAAAGAATGAATAAATACGAGGAAAGAGGAATCCCTTTGTCTAAGACCTCTTCCAGGGAAAATTGGAGCAACTGGTTCCTGGTTCACCAATACAGAATAATTCACAGCTTCCACACACAACATAATCCAGTTGATCCATTTTACATCAAAACCCATCCTCTCCATAACTACGCGAAGATAACCCCAATCAACTCTATCATAGGCTTTACTCATATCAATCTTCAATGCCTTCTCCCTTTCCTTCCCTTTAGTCTTGCCTTTCAAAAAACTAATAATTTATATGGCCATTATAGCATTATCAAGAATGGATCGGCCCGGCACAAAAGTTGATTGAACACTAGAAACACATTAATGCTTCTAAAACTGGAGTATAAATGCCCTGCTGGTACATGAATAGCTCATCAAAATAATTTTTTGCAATTACCTTTAATAGATTCAGATCTTCAACATTAACACCACCAACATCTTGCAATTTTCGGATTTTGTTTACTTTAGATCTCGGCATTGCAGAAGAATGGGAAAAACACGTGTTGAGATCATCACCTTTAAGCCAAAACACCTTAGCCCGTTATTTCCAAAAATTCTCTTCCTGCACAGTCAGATGAGCCATACGTTTTCTAACAGCCATAAAACAAGCCACACCCTCTTCATCCCTTCTATCTTGCAAGCACTCCAATTGTCTTTTACAATCAAGAATATCAGTTTTGTAATTAGCCCGCAAACCCTTGCTCCAAGTTAAAAGACTATCCGAGCACCCTTTCAGCCTAAACACCATATTACCATCAATACCATTGAGCCAGCCCCTCCGAACAACATCAGGAAAATCATTCTCGACCAACCAAGCATTCTCGAAACATAATCTCTTACAATAAGGAACCAAAGACACAAGCTCCCTTTGAAGAAGAATCGGGGTATGGTCTGAGATAGGAGCAATCAAATTAAGGAGATGAACCTGAGGAAATAAATTAAACCAAGCCTGATTCGCCATAGCTCGGTCAAGTCTCTCCTCCACAGCACTGACAGTACCCTTCCTCGCACTCCATGTAAACGGATACCCTTCTAATTTAATATCAAAAGACCCGCTACTTGTATTGCTTCCCTAAAGCCATTCATCAGATAATTAGGATGTTCAACCCTATCAAGCTTATCTTCAGCAGATAACAAATCATTAAAATCGCCAATAACACACCAGGGCAAATGAGAGACATTAGCTAATCTCCTCAAAAGAGCCTAAGATTCCCTTCTATGAGCCCTGCCAGGAAAACCATAGAAGCCTGTAATCCTCCGCCTCCCCTTACTAGCATCATTAACAAAAACATCAATGTGATGAAGAGAATAAGAAACAATCTCACAATGTAAAGAATTTCTTTAGAAAAAAGCCACTTCACCACTCCTACCATCTCTACCAACAGCTAACCTCCATCAAAACCAATTCTCCTCCTCACTTTCTCAATTTTATTTGCATTAACTAAAGGTTACAATAAAAAAATAATCTCCGGTTTGTGAGTCCGGATTAGGTTCTTTAAAGAAGGAACTGCACTCAAGTGACCCAGGCCTCGACAGTTCCAACTTAGAATCGTCATTGGTCCCGGTAGGCCTGGGCACCAGACCTACCGATATAAAATGGTTAGAACCAATAACAACATTGACTTCTATGTGCATTGAGCTACAACCTTCATGCTCTCTCCTCCTCTTACGATCACCAAACAAATCATACTCCTTGTCACAAATTGCATGCAGCGTGGGACCCGCAGAATCAAGAGCCATAAAAGTAGAATTGCTATTTGAAACCGTATCCCCACCTGAATGAGAAATAATAGTTTTCCCTTTATCAACCAAATCCTTTCCTTCACGTGTATGGCCCACTAAACTACTTGATCCATGCATAACAACATTTTATGCAATATTTGAATTCAAATGAGTCCCAACAGACCCCACCTCAGCATCGCTAGGATCACTCCGCACTCCACCTAGAAAATCCTGAGTATTGTGGGAATAGTTACTTCCCGGATTTTCAGCCGAAGCACCACCACCATACTCCCTCAACCACTGGCTACCACGACCACCGTTCTGCCTCTTGGAATCTTCCCCTAAACTCGCGCTCCACCCTCTGCTTCCATCATCTACTTCTCGCAGGAATCTGTCATCACACGACTGGTCGCTGTGGCCGAGCAACCCACAGTAGGAAGCAAAAGACACCAAGCCTTTCATACTTGAATACCACTGTACTCCACTCTCCCCCTTGAATCTTAACCTTCTTTTCCTTCTTCAATGGCACACGCACGTCAATCATCACTCGAATCCTCATGTATTTTCTCCATAGATTCGTACTATTCGTTTTGTTATACTCCATAAAGGTTCCGATGAAATTACCCAGGTGAGTGCTCACTGTCCCAATCATGAAGCCCAGGGGTAAGTTGTGTATTTGTACCCAAAAGGCCACATGAAATAAAGGATATTCGCCATTACTGCCCCCACATGCACCCTTCCAAGCACTAAAAGATGACCCTAATCGCGATCATCTCCTTCATCGCGATTACCCTAATATTTCGATCTGTTAGAAAACATCCTAACAAACACAGGTCAAGGTTGTGCACCCTCGTTGGGCCCCCTTCCTTCTGAAACACCATCCCTCCATCCTCCTCATCAGCCAGCTTCAGATTTTCTAGCTTGATATCCATGAAAGTGAACTTAGAAAACTAGGTCAAAACTCTACCACAGCAAGAGAGAAAAACGAAAGCTCTCAAAAACGAGAGAAAAGCTTGGTATATATTATTATAGATTGAAAATAATATAAACTTCACCCATGATAAATTAAGAGAATCCCAAAAAGTCCCATTTTGCAGAATATATGGCGACATTTACATGATTGGTTATTACTCAATCTTTTAAAAAAAAAAAAAAAAAAAACTTACGCTACACTCTTAAATATTGGATAATTTTATTCTCATTTATAAAATGATAGTTGTTATTCTTGATTTCTCTTTTTAAAATTTAAATTTTAAAATTAATTACATATGTGTATCACTCATAATTTTATAATTTTTTATTTATTTTTATTTTTTGAATTAAAAAACCCCGTCGGGAATTTTACGTCAGTAGTGTAATTTGGTTTCGAAATTACGGGAATGGGGTAGATTTTAAAATAATTATGCAACTGGAGTAAGTCGTAAAAGCGGTATACGAAATCAATTTAAAAGTTGTGAACTTTGCTGACGAACCAGTATTATATTAAAAAAAAAGTGAGGGAGTAGTATACAAAACTTACGACTTGAATTTTTTATTATATTTTTCATTGAAGTCGTAAATACAACTAACGACTTCATTTTTTATTTTTTTTATTTTTTGCTAGTCGTAAATAGCACTTACCACTTCATATTTTATTTTTTTTTAATTTTTGCTAGTCCTAAATAGTACTTACGACTTCATTTTATATTTTTTTTAATTTTTGCTAGTCGTAAATAGCACTTACGACTTCGTTTTTATTTTTTATATTAATTTAAAATATTGGACAATTCGTATCCATGGATCACGACTTCAGTTATATATATTTTTTAATAAATTTGCCAATTCGTAAGCAACTGATACGAGTTGCTCTAAACCCTTACCAGACTTTACTACTATAAAACCCCCCTCCATGTAGCTACATATCCGATTGAGTTTGAGAAAGTGTGAAGATACAAAGCAGCAGCATAAAACTCTTTGTGTTATTACCTTCAGTAAAAGGTTAGGCATTGTGATTTTCTGTTAATTCAATTACTTATTATGATTTGTTGTATATAATAGATAGTTAATAATATTTTTTCTGAATTATTTGTAGATGTTTAATTTTTCTGGTACCTCATGGATGTTTGATGATCCAATAGTTAGGGATAACGTTAGTGAGTTTAGTGAAGAGGAAGAAGATCATGAGATACACAATGATGGTGGTACAGGAAGTGCTGATGGTGTTGGACAATCCAGTATGGGAATACATGTTACTCCATCACCATTTTTTACTAACTTTAACAGTCAAACAACTGAAGATCCTAAATTTTCAGATGGCTGTTCACATAAAAGAGGAGGTAGCAGTGAAAGCTTCAACAGTAATCTTTGGGTGGGTATGTCATTTGAGTCAAAGCAAGCAACCATCAATGCCATAAAGCAGTTCCATATTGAACATTCATTTGACTATATTGTTGAAGAATCAAGGCCGGATAGATATGTTGGCAAGTGTATAAAATTTGGTCTTGGGTGCCAATGGAAGATTAGGGCATCATTTAGTAAGAGGCGCACTAGGTGGGAGATAAAGAAAATTGATGGTATCCATACTTGTACAACTTCGGTGATCTCCCAAGATCACCATAAATTAGACTCTTCTATAATTGTTGATTGTGTAGTTGGTTTAGTACATGCAGATCCTGGTGTCCCAATAAAAGCCCTGATTGAAAAGGTACGAAATCGTTTTGGTTACACTGTAACTTATAGGAAGGGGTGGATGGCAAAACAGAAAGCCATGGCTAAGGTATTTGGTGATTGGGAAGAATCATACAGTTTGTTGCCCAGGTGGATGGATGCTGTCCAGAATGTAATGCCAGGTACGATTGTAAAATACCAAACATCACCTTGTGATGTCGATGGTATCGAAGATTCTGATAGTGTGACACTTGATCGTATGTTTTGGGCATTTAAACCATGCATTGAGGGATTTAAATTTTGCAAACCAATTGTTCAAGTGGATGGGACATTTTTGACGGGAAAATATGGTGGCACACTCTTGGTTGCTGTTGCACAAAATGGAAATCGTAATATCCTTCCAATTGCATTTGCAATTGTCGAAGGAGAGACAAAAGAAGCTTGGTCGTGGTTCTTGTATAATTTGCGGAGTAATGTAACACCACAACCAAAATACACAACCAAACTTATGCATTATATCAGATAGGGGTAAAGGTTTGTTGGCTGCTTTGCGATCCCAACGAGTTGGGTGGATTGAGCCAACCACACACTCAGTGTATTGTATTCGACATATTGCAAGCAATTTTAATAAAAAATTTCAAAATGTTGACTTAAAGAAAGAAGTCATCAACATGGGTAAGGAGATTAATATTTAACGCAAGTATTTTTAATTAGCATTGAAAATATATTTATTTACCAACAAATTTTTTATGACGGTCACTTTTTTTTTCAGGTTATGAGTTGAGGCGGCCAAGATTTGAGGCTAAGCTTCTTGCCATGAGATCAGAGTTTCGACAAGCTGCTGAGTGGCTGGATAATATCCCAAGGGAAAAATGGACCCAAGCTTATGATGGAGGAAAAAGATATGGGCACATGACTACCAATCTTGCAGAATGCTTGAATGTAAATTTAAAAGGAGCTCGGGCTTTGCCCATAACAGCCTTGGTGAAGACTACATTTTATAGGTTGAATGCACAATTTGTAGATGGGGGGACAAAAGCACTTGCCATGATGAGAGCGGGACATGTCTACTGTGAAGAGTTATCCTCAGCATTGCAAGAAAATCGGCGACTGGCAACCTGTCACTATGTTCGCAAATATAGTAGGGAGTCGGAAGAGTTTGAAGTTGAAGAGATGGCAAATCCCCAGGTCGGCCGATGTGCAATGATATGCACTGTAAATTTGAACAATTGGTGGTGTGACTGTGGACAATTTCAAGCATTTAGATATCCATGCTCACATGTTATTGCGTCGTGTGCCTATTGCAAGTTAGACTGTGATGTGTATATTGACCCAGTATACACTTTGGATCATATCTTCAAAGTTTACCAGCATGAGTTTCATCCCCTTGGAGACGTAGATTATTGGACATCATATTCAGGTCCTATATTTAAGCCTAATCCTGCGATGCGAAGAGATACATTAGGGAGACCGAAGACTTCTCGTATACATAACGAGATGGATGCAACTGTTCCAAATCAGACAAAAAAATGTAGTTATTGTCGAACTCAGGGACATAATCGTAGTAATTGTCCTTATAAGGGGAACGATGTTTAATTATTTATGTAATTATAAGGGACCAATGCTCAATTATTTATGTTTAGTAGTTGAACTGATTATTATTTAAACTTCGGCTTAATTATTATTTTTTTTTTCAATTTGATCCCTCAATTTTTAAAATGTTCAAACTGGTTCCATTTGTTTTAATTTATTCAACTTCGTGATTCATTTATCGTAATTTATTCAAATTGGCCCCGATATTTTATTTTAAAACAAATAAAGGATCCATTTATCATAATCTAGGTTTTTTTTTTTTAAATACTTATCAGTTTTTTACACATGCAAATCTTAAAAAAATAAAATAAATAAACAAAAATACAAGTCATGAATGCTGTTCACGACTTTGTGGAAATAATTATGGCAAGTCGTGAACACTGAATACGACTTGCCCAGGGACCAAAATCTTGAATAGTTTTTCAACTTTTTTACGTGGAACATGCACATGCAATACCTACTTTATTCATGCACCAGGCCATGCGCAAGGGTGGGTCATTTCCAACCAAGGCCATGCGTTGCACTTGCCAGAGTGAATCACGTGAAGCTTTCTACTTTTTCTACATAAAATGATATTGCATGTGATTTTTCATGGCCCGCGTGCTCCAACTATTGACTATCAATATAAAAGAGGACAAAAGATAACAATGGCACAAATAATTGAACATGGTAGCAGTGGTAAAATACAAACAAGATTCATTTCAAAGGCTTCACTTCAAAAGCTGCACAACTTAGTGTGATTAGAGGTGTGCCTGTGAAAATTCACGTGAATGATACAAGATGGCACAAATAATGTGGTAGAATATTGAATAGTAATGGCACAAATAATATGGTGGAATATTGAATAGTAATGGCACATCATATTTAGTTCCTTATTTACCGAAGAGCCTCACTTGCCAAACACAAGTTCTTAGTTGTTCTATAAAGAGGGAGTAGCTCTTAGTGCATAGAAAGCTTAGCATTCCATCTTTGCAAAGATCAAACGTATCCATCACCCACCAACTTCCTCTCCTAATTTTTTAAAAGTAGATATGAACCAAGTTGGGCCTGGGCCGATTGATCGATCACTATTGCGACATCAGGATAATCATATTTCGACAAATATATGGAATGGAGAAGAAAGAATGATTCGACCAAGGTTTCGACATGTCTGGGCATTCAATGATTGGTTGCCAGATGAGCGTGTACAAAATGCCATTCGTTTAGCCGGTTTTGGCCATGTCTTAATGTTGAAAAATGTGCTCATCAACCACCATTTAATAACCGCATTGGTCGAAAGATGGAGACCAGAAACACATACTTTTCACTTTCCACATGGAGAGGCTACAATAACTCTCCAAGATGTCTCCTTGCAACTTGGTCTTCTAATTGATGGAGCGGCGGTCACTAGAATAACTTCTACTGATTGGGAGCCCATCTGTTTACAATTATTGGGGGCTATCCCACCACCAGACTGTATAAAGGGCAGCGGTGTTAGATTGACTTGGTTTGAAGATGAGTTCGCAGAATGCCCTGATAATCCAACAGATGAAGTAATTATGCAACATGCTAGGGCGCACATCATGCGGATGATTGGAGGCCTTCTGTTGCCCGACACATCAGGTGCTCATGTTCACTTGATGTACCTGCTTTTGTTGGATGATTTGTCCGCTGTAGGGAATTATAGCTGGGGTGCTGCTGTTCTGACATGTTTATTTCGAGGATTGAATCGGGCAACTAAGCCCGATCAAGTTGAGATTGGTGGGTGCTTGTTACTCCTCCAATCATGGGCTTGGGATCGGATTCCAAGCATTACACCGCGTATACGTCGCCTATCTAACGCAGATGCGTCTCAAGGACTTGGATTTCCACTTGCTCATAGCTGGAGTTTTCCTTTGCAAACAACCAACATCCCTGGCCATGCAGTTAGTATCATAAGAGGCATGTTCGATCGATTGCAAGTTGATGAGGTAAAAAATCTTAATGCACTAATACCTTCGAGTATCCCTCTAAATAATAAATAATATTTATGTATTTATTAATATAACACGAGACATGTGATGCAGTTTATTTGGACGCCTTACGATCGATCAGAAATAAGGCAATTAATTACTGTTAATGTCAACCAAGTTGCGTTTGCGGTGGTCCCCTTAATATGTTTTGCCATTGTGGAGTGGCATCCCGTAGATAGGGTAATGCGCCAGTTTGGATTACACCAGTCCATTCCGTGTGACCCTCCTAACTTTGACAAACTTCACACAATTGATATGCGGGGGAAAACATAAGTTTATTGGCCCGACCGACACAGAAAGTGGATTGACGTGTGGAACAACCGACATCAACGACTACTTCAGGGTGCTCGTAATGATGGTCTTCTACAAGAAAACTCGGCATATATGGAATGGTATACACCTCGAACTCGAAGGTATATTTCGCGCGAAAGTTTTTTATCTGGTGGTACGGTAAGTTTACTAAACTCTTCTTACAATTAGTATCTTGTCATTTTTGCCACATTATTCTCATACATTTATATTCTTTGTTTTTAGATTTCATTATTGCGTTCGATTCGGACTTATACTCGCTCACCCACCGCTGCCAATGATCCATTCAATACTATACATAGTATTGATTCAGCCTGTGAACCTATGTGGTCTGTTTTAGAAGAAATGTACCCGGAAGCTTTTTTGACTCACTATGAGCAAGCTGCACCGAGTCATCACTTTGCAGTCCCTGCCGAGTCTCCTATACCACAGGCACAACATGAATTACCTTCACCACAATCACAAGGTTTCTCTCCATATCAGCCACAATTTCCTTTCTAGCATCTTTCGAGTTCAAATGTTTTTCAATCAAGTTCGTCTATATTTGCCGCCACTTATGGTACACCAGCGTCTGCATACCATCAAACAGACTATCATCCTATACTACCTGGTGAATTAAGAGAAACAAATGATGATGATGATGGCAACAACGATGATGATGATGATGATGATGATAATGGTAATGATATCAATGAAGAACCCACATCGATACCACAAAGACTCCCAAGAACGACAGGCAGGCAGACACAACAAGGGGAACAACCTCGAAGAGTTCAGCCACCACGTCATAGAAGGAGACCTCACTGTGGGACATCATCCCACCACTAATCTCACTACTACTTGATTTTATTTTTTCTATTTTGTATAATAATTTTGAGTGATGTATTATTACTTTTAATTATGTGTAAAATTGTATTATATTATTATGTTTCCAATTTCATATGTATAATATGGCGTGGTATCTCGTTAAGAAAATATTAGTTATGCATCCATCAGTATACGTAACGATCAGTATACGTAACGGCGTGCATGTATGGAAAATTAGGGTTTTGGGCAAGTCGTATAGATGGCATACGACTTTCCCATTTTTTTAATTTATCCCCCCAACGTAGTCGTAATCAATGGATACGAAATGGGAAAAAAAATTCCAAACACATTGAAATCGTATGCACTAAATACGACTTGCAACTTTAAAAAATAAAAAATAAATGTGAATAAGTCGTATGATTTACATACGACTAGAAAGAATTAAAAAATAATAAAAATTGAAGTCGTAAATGTCACTAACGATTTCAATGGAAATATAATAAAAAATTCAAGTCGTAAGTTTTGTATACGACTCCCTCACTTTTTTTAATATAATACTGGTTCGTCAGCAGAGTTCACGACTTTTAAATTGATTTCGTTAGTTGCATAATTATTTTAAAATCTACCCCATTCCCATAATTTCGAAACCAAATTACACTACTTACGTAAAATTCCCAACCCCGTGCGATTCACATGAAATTTGATTCTTTGAACGACCAAATGCGAATTTCGATGTCTCATGTCATGTTTGGTGTGCGGTGCGATGGTGAGGCGTGCTATAAATTGGCGAAACGACCATTGACGGTGCCACAAACTTGAAGACCACATTCCTTTCTCTTCTTCCTTCTTCAAAAAAACCAAAATAAAGCATAGGGAAGAGGACACAACTGACAACAGATTTCATCTCCATTTCAGGCATGTTTAAATGCTTTTTTTTTTTCTGGATCTCTCTTTTTTTTTTTTTTTTTCATCCTGAATTCCCTGATCTGAATTTTGCTTGATCTGTGATATTACCTATTTGATTTCAATGTTCAATTTTGTTGTGTCACCATTATTAGGGTAAAATGGACTAATGTTGTTATTATGTTTGGAATTGATTGATTAAGAATAGAGAGAATAGTTGAAAATGGGTCTATCATTCACGAAGCTATTCAGCCGGTTGTTTGCGAAGAAGGAGATGCGTATACTTATGGTGGGTCTTGATGCTGCTGGTAAGACCACCATTCTCTATAAGCTCAAACTTGGAGAGATTGTCACCACCATTCCCACCATTGGTAAGTAACTCTCATTTTCTTTTACAATTGCTTTTAATTTCCATGAATGAAATGAAAAATTAAATAGATTTGAACCAAAATAAATTAATTTAAAGGGTAATGGCCTAATGGGTATTCACCGAAAAAAAGGGTAATGGGTCATTGGCTTAGGGCATGTTTAGGTAAATTGCTTAATTAAGAGTTTATTCGATAAGCTTTTCTGAAATAAGCTGGAAAAGCTTATTTTCATAAACTTCTATGATAAGTTTATTGAAACAAGTTAAATAGAGCTTATAGGAAGGTCATAAACTATTTTTTATTTTTTTATTTTTGGTACAAGGGTAGGCTTATAGTAGGCCTTACATGGGCGAGGGTGAGAGAAGGGAATGAGAAAGGGGTGGAGTGTATTGTATTTGAACCTAGACACTCACAATTCATATCCAGCAGCTTAATCAACCGATCTGACTTAAGTAGACATTCATAGACTATTTTTAGAAGCTATTTTCATGAGCTTATTTTCACAAGTTATTCTTATGAGTCCAAATAAGTTTTTTTTATAAGCTCTTCCAAGCACTTCCTTAGAATAATTGAGGGAGCTCAATCTTTTATTTGTTTAAGATAATACTACCATTTCAGTCCTTGTTCCCTAAATTTCTGAGCATAGAGCACCTGCCTTATTAGTTTCTAATTTTAGGGAATTATCATTTTTGTCCTTAAAAGTGTAAAGATCAGTCATAACTGATAGATCATAATGTCAATGACTAACTCGACTGATGTTTATAATTTTTGGGACTAACATGATAATTTCTTAAATTTAAGCACTAGTATGATGGGTTCTTACAAATTTAGAGACTAAAATGATGCTTTTGTCTTTGTTTAAATATAAACCTATATAAATTTCATGGGCTAATAAAGCGAGTTAAAATGATAATTTTGGGGACTAAAATTGATAATTTCCTAAGGCTGTGTTTGGGAGTTCTTAAGAAGACGGAGTGAAGTGGCTAATAATGGAGTGGTTAGTAAATGGAGTGGAGTGGAAAAATAAAAGCATACAACTCCATTGTTTGGAAGTTCAATGAGGGAGTGGAGGAAAATTTCAAACCCCCCAATTTGGAGGGTATGAAAATGAGAGGGTTTGAGTGATATGGAGTGGTTTGGATTACCATCCTCAACCCTCCTATTCCATTAATGAAGGAACTCTCAAACAATGGGTTAATATCCATTCACCACTCCACTCCATTACTAACCACCCTACTCCATTCTCCCAAATATAGCCTAATATAATGGTTTTGTCCTTTTCTCTTTGTTTACATATAAACTTATGATTGAAGACTTTCTAAAAAACCCCTTTCAACGTTAAGCTCCACCACCGATTAGAGAGCACCCTTTCTACCTAATTTAAATGTTGGAGGCTAATAATATATATTTTTGTTGTGTATGTAGGGTTTAATGTGGAAACTGTGGAATACAAGAACATCAGCTTCACCGTCTGGGATGTTGGTGGCCAGGACAAGGTATGCATGTCACAAGGGAATACTTATCAACACTCCAGACTCCAAAATGCTTTTATTGATTTTATATATATAACTTCGTCATTGGCTTAGCTGTGCTACTATGTATTTGCTATGGGTTCCTTTCCTTATTTGAGAGAATGACTTCATCCTGTGACCAGTAGTTTTGGTTGGTGAAAGACAATTTAATGCAGTCACATATTTGTACTCCTCTCCATTACAGTGGAGTTGTGATTCAAAACGTATATTTTGTGTGGTATTTGCATTTGTTTAACTGTATAAATATAATATAATGATGTTTATGCAAGGAGTGCTGGCTATACTTCATGTTTGTACATTCTTCAATTTCATAAATTGAAAGAGTTTAAATTTTATTGACTGTAGTCTGTAGTAATTTAGTGATACTATCAATAAATAAGACTGTGCCACTTCATTGTAACAACTATGGTTTTCTACTTGAAGTAAAGTGTTCCACAGTATTTTCATACTAGTGACATCACAGGGCTTATTAAAATTGTGAAATTGTTCAGTCTTCACACTAAAAGCACACCAAATAAAATCCTAAACTAAATTGCCATGGCATCTTCTACTCGTGTCTTTTGCATGGATTCAATACTGTAGCTGGACTTAGCATGTAGATAGTCTATTCAGTCACATATTCTATCTCTGGCTTAAAATGATCTTACCTTTTAATCTCTTGTTCTATTTTCTTCTCTAAATTATTTAGAAATGAATTTTCTCTATATAGTAGTGACCGTGATATGTTTTTCCTTCTAGATCCGTCCTTTGTGGAGACACTACTTCCAAAATACACAAGGACTTATTTTTGTGGTTGATAGCAATGACCGAGATCGTGTTGTTGAAGCTAGAGATGAGCTGCACAGGATGTTGAATGAGGTACTAAAATAGGTCTTGATTCCTGAATTAATTAACATGAGAGATTGGCTTGTTTCAGAGATTAATGTTGTGATTGTTTTTGCATTTGTTATAATCTTGTCAGGATGAGTTGAGAGATGCTGTGCTTCTAGTTTTTGCAAACAAACAAGATCTTCCAAATGCTATGAATGCTGCTGAAATAACTGATAAGCTTGGTCTTCATTCACTTCGCCAACGCCACTGGTAATCTTATCTTAGATAAAGAAATGTTAATTACACACTCTTTATAAAAAACACTTTTCAACACACTCTCTATTATTAGGTGGATTTCATTTGAGACCCACTAAATCTCATGGTCCGCTCTCTCTCACATGTAATCCATCCAATAATAGCGTGTTGAAGGGAGTGTGATAAAGAATGTTGGATTAGGCCCCTCTAAAGTAAATAAAGTGTAAAGTAAGAAAGTAAGAATATATTCATCCTTGATTAGCTAAAGAGGGTTGAGATTTCAATGGACTTTAACTAATCAAGGGTGGATACACCCTTACTCTCTCACTTAACACTTTTACTCACTTTAGAGGAATTTTATCCAAGAATGTGTTGCTAACATTGCTTAGATAGATATTTCTGTCAACCGTTTGCTACTCGACTGAATAGGGCTGGCCCAAGGGTGAGAGTCCTAAAGCAATCTTTGAGTGAGACCTTTTATGTTAAGTGAGAGACTGTAAATAGGTCAAGTTGTGCTTTAGGTTAGGCATTTTTGCCAGTACGTAGCCTTTTTGTTTTATAAAAAACTAAGAGTAAATAATTTTTTTTGATGGTCGGCCTAAAGCTAGGGCTTTAGTTGCTTCACCCTTGGGCCGGCCCTATGCATTGAATCTCCAGTCTCCCTGCTCCCATCCTTTCCTACACTATTGTCATCTGCATTTTCTTGACATGCAGGTATATCCAGAGCACCTGTGCTACATCTGGTGAAGGACTTTATGAAGGACTTGACTGGCTTTCAAACAACATTGCAAACAAGGTTAATACAGCATAAATATTTTTAAGAAATCAGCAATTTAGATTACAGGTTGACAGATTTCACACGTTAGTCTTTAACTGATTTTCTTTGTTTTAATTTGTGATTGCAGGCATAGAGATTATTAGTTCCAGGTTACATGAAATTCATTTGAGTTTAGAGATTATGAATTACGATGTTTAATGTGGTTACCCTGTTTAGAATTTTATCTGCTCTAGCTTGTATTTTACTTCTTCGAAAAAGGAATAAACATATACTACGTAGTTTTAAAATAATTTGCAATTTTTTTCTACGTGTGTATATCCAAAAGCACAAAAAACATTATTTTACCCATTCGTTTTTTCAAGTCAATTGACTGTTTGAAATTTGAAAGCTTTTACATTTATGCATAATCTATTTAGTAGAAAATAAACAAGTATCGGTACCCAAAAAAAAAAAAAAAAATTTAAATAAACAAGTATGTATTCAACGGAATGACGGCACTTTAGATAATAACCAAATAATAGTTGTTATTGTTTCAACTTCCAATGGTGTCAATTCTCACACTTGCTGCTTAAGTTTTGGAACGCACCATTTTCTTCTGGAATGAAAATGTCAAGTAATTTTCAAGAGCAATGACATCCATAACGACAATTCAATGATGGATTAGTAGTCTTTTGTGAATTGAAAAACAAGTACTTGTCACCTATTTAATCTAAAGATTTAATTTTCATACACTTTCCAATAGAAGCCAATGCCAACTAATAAGAAGCTTGGTTTTATATTTGAAAAAACAATCTTAGCCCACAGTTAAGACAAATCATAGCTTGGCCTGAATTTTTATAGTCCCATTCCTCTCTGGTTAATGGAATTTTTATTAATAAATGAGTCTTTCTCTCTCCTACCAGAAAATTCTAGTGACCTGGGGAGGATTCCATTTTTACTTGGAACAAATAAAGCATCATTATTGTATCAAACAGGAACAAAAAAGTCATCAACCTTAAAAATCCAGAATTTTGACTTCATATCCCTTCTGTTTTTGATGAATTCAGTTAAAAAATTAAATAAAAATAAAGCATTATATTAAAAGTTGTGTAGCTTATTTTAAATAATTAATTAATAGATAAATATATGCTAAACTATCAATATGCTCTTCAACACTCTCTCATTGGATGAATTTCATTAGGGAAAACATAGCTTCAATTTCTTTTTTGCTCCTTTAATCTACATATATATGCCACTTTCATTGTATTTTCGTTAAATTAAATATTTTTTTTTATCATTCTATTTTTTATTTCCTCCTATCAAATCTCTCATTTTTTTCCTTTTATTCCAAGTGGTACTCGAATCCCTCTTTCTCTATATCTCTTTTTGATGTATTCAACTGTTACTCAGATGTCATAACTGACAATGAAGATCATTTTTTTTTGAAGTATAGGGTTGATATCTAGAAGGATTTCGTTAATTATTTATATTAGTCATTTATATCTTGTAATGACTTTCTTTAATATATACAATTCTTTAATGTTCTGACAAAAAAATACACGATCCTTTAATGTTATGTTAAACGGTTTTGATATTCATACACTATATATATATATATATTTTTTTTTTTTGGTCCTTGTCCAGGAGTATACCCTGTCAGAAGTGGGGACTAATCCCCTGTGGGGGAATGAATGACACCTAAAGTTATAATTCATTTACTAAAATTAGTTAATAAAGTTTCCTGTTTGAACACGAGGAATTATGCCTATTAACTAGCCAGGGGGACTCATGTTTCCTAACACGAAGGTATCCCAAGTAATTCAAAAATGAAAGTGGGTCTCGCTAAAATGGAATGTAGGTAGAATCGGTTATTGTAATAATTGATTATAACCAGAATCTGTTTTTGTTTGGGTCTATTTACTGAAAAAAGATTTTAAGATAATCTATTTCATTTGAGTGGTTTTAAAAAAAAACACTTTTATATAATAAATTACGAAAAAGGGTATGAAGTTATTTGTATAATTTAATAATATTTGTTTAGAAGTTAGTTTTGTAAGGGTAAACAAGAAAGAGAGTTTTGAGAATGAAAAACAATAAAATTACAACACTCTTAAGCTAAAACAAATTAGATATCATAAAAAAGCTTTTTTTTCTCAAAAAAAGTTTTTATTTTATTTTATAAATTTAAGCAATGTGGCAAATATGTTGGATTATTTTAAAAACAGTTTTTTGGGATAAAACAGTTGAAATAGAAAAAATCAAGCTTTCCCAAACATGCTATAACTGTTTTTGCTCCGGTCCATTTGGAATGGTTTTTCCCGGGACACCCAACTTTTCCCTTCCGTCTAATAAATCAATAGAAATTAATCTTTGTGTGCGCGTTATGTTTTTTTGCTAGGATTGTTTGATTGTTTCTATTTTATCTTTTGCTAATTAGGATATTTTATTACATGTGAAGTGAATGTTGTTGTCTAAAATAGCTAGCAAATTATCATCGGATATATATCCAAATGTGTAAAAAAAACATATCTCGTGATGGTTTAGTTCTATATTAAGCCAAAGTTCCCTCTTGTTTTATTAGGCAGTGGAGATGCCTATAAATAGCAAACATTGTCAAGCCATTTTACCTCAACAACATATTTGGCTCTGCCCATATCTCCTTCTCTTGTTTGTTCTCTGATCTTGGTGTTAGTCAACCAACTCCATGGAATCCAATCGTCCAATGGTACAAATGATATTCCAATTTCTTTTATTATTATTTGAATATTTTGTAAGAAAGAATGAACTTAGTACAATTTCATAGATGCTTTAGTGTTGTTTTCTAATAGGAATAGAGATCGATGTGTTATAACAATTGAAAAATAACGCCTAAATTAAAGTACCTATGGAATTGGATGTAGATTTTGTGCATTGTATAATGCTTGTATATATTATTATGTCTTACTTTGGTTAATTAGTGAATGTACATACTCATATTTTGTGCACGCAGACATGCATGTTGAAAGTGGATACCCAATCTCCTGGGTGGGAGAAGTCTTTGACAAAAGTGATTAAGCGTGTCAAAGGTTACATTTTCAATATATACTCATCAATTAGCAATATATATTACTATTTTCTGTCATTGGTCTTTACTTAAATTTTTAATTACTATTATTTTTTTGGATTTGGATTTGTAGATGTGTCTTACAGCATTGATGCAAGATATGGGGTTGTTTGCATTTCTGGTGTAATTGATCCAAAAAAGCTCCTGAGTGACATAAAAAAAGCTGGGAAACATGCAGTACTCATCCAAGCTGAATGTGGTGGTGGACACTCACCCTCACACTATCACTCCAACAATGCATATGGGTATGATTATTATGAAAATAGATCCCCTGCAGTCACTTTGTGAATTGAGAGAGATCTTGATCACTAATTGAATTTTGTATAAATTAAATATATTAATGTAAAAATAGGTTTATGAAATTCTGACCATAAATTAAGGTGAATGTATGAATGCGTGAAATTTGTGAATGCAGCGGATCCGAGTCGAGAGGATATAGAATAATGGAGCCCCACCCATACCCTTATTATGAAGCCCAACTTGGAAGACATGGCTATATCAATTTTTATCCCCACATGAACCAAGCTCTTCCAGCACCAGCAGCAGACCCAAACCATGCTCCAATATCACCATCGCCTAGTGCACCACCATTAAACTATGAATCATACAACCCAAATTGCAACATTATGTGACGGACTTGTATCATGTCTCCTCTTTAGGTTTTCAGATTAATGTAACTTGGATCTTTTGCTATGTTCATTTTTCGTCTCCTTCTTCAAGTTTTTTTAAAACAATTAATATAACATTCAGCTGCTACATGTAATTTCTTCAATCTAAGTTGGAGTGGAATTCTTTTGTACTCCAGGGCGGCTTGGTAGTCATAACATGCGATAATTATAACTACTATAATTTTTTTTTTGACGGGCTATTATATTTTTTTAATAATTGAGTTTTTCACACATATATATTTTTTAAAATAAATTATTTAACTTATCCTCTATAATACGTCGCTTCTTTAAATTGATTGATGAAGATTTTATTTATTCTTTCCATAAAAAATAATTTTCTATTTTTTTTTTATATATTGCAAAACAATATCAGGTGCATATATATAAGTTAGAATACCCCTTATTCTTCTTAATAAAAATTTGTTTGTCAAACAAATATATATGTAGTTTCAGTGATGTGTGTAGGGAGAGGCAACTGTCAATGCAAAACACCTTCCTCTTCCATATATTTTGTTTCTTTATGAAATATGTTCAAACAATTTTAAAGTAGTCTTTCTTGCTATATCATGTAACACACCCTACTTTTTTTTTATAGGCAAATATTAGTAAGTAATGTGTTATATCAGTAGGGGGTAGTTGAACCCATGACCTCCTTATCACACCAAACTTTGTCCCTCCCCCAAACCAACTCATCCACGTGACACCCCAGGATTGAATAGTGTGGGGAGTGGCCACAGGTGTGAAAAGAAGCACGGATAAGGAGCGGCTCTTGGCAGGTTTCTAGGCAGAGGGACACATGAATGAACCGGTTCCATATCCGAATGAGAGGGAACCCGAGACTGTGCATGTATGGGACTATATAGGTGAGGGGATCCGGAGGCTGTGCAATTAAGGGAAGCTTATAAGAATTGATTGATACTACCTATATCAACAAGATGCATCTTCTTTTCGGGAGTCCATCACTTAAGAACTCCAAAGTTAAGCATACTTGACTTGGAGCAATTATGGGATGGGCGACCATATGAGAAGTTTTCCTAGGAAGCGTATGAGTGAGGACAAAGCAAGCTGAAAAGACTCGTGTTGGTTTGTGGGGACTGTCATCAATCTGTAAAGCAGCCCCGGATGTTACAATCCACCTTATAACTCCTGTAACATACCCTACTATTGATCGAATGTCAATACTATTTTATAGATCTATAGCTCATTAATATAAACAACACAATAATATTTGAGGGATTCTCAGTAAATATTAAAAATAAACTATTATTATTTCAAAAGGCAGTATAATAGTTGGAGATGGTATTCAATGAAGATATGTAAAAGTGAAATGAAATAGTTACTTTTGAAACATATTTGCCCCCTTATGTTATCTGGATCCACCATGAGTATCCATTTCAAAGGAGTGTATATGCCAACGTATTGTTTCCAGCTTCGGTAAACTATTACTTTCATTTGGGAACGTTTAGGGGAAATAATAATTAACTTATAAGGAAAATTCTATTTGGAACTTAATGTTGTTTTAACAAACACAAACATTTCTAGAAAAAGAAAACATCCTATCACTACAAGAAAACTGTTGATTACCGACGGAAATTTACCGACGGACGCTATCCCCGTTGGAAATTGAGACATTACCGACGGAATTAGCCATTGTTAATGATGAATATGAATAGTTTCCAAATTTACCGAAGGAAAGGCCGTCGGTAATGTTTCTGAGGGGCTTTCCGTCGGTAATTATGGCAGGAAAGATAATTTTTTGGAGCGAGTGTTTACCGACGGAATTTTCGTCGGAAATGTTGAGGACAATATCGACGGAATTTCCGTCGGAAAAATAATGACAGATTACCGATGGAATTCGCAGTCGGTAATTCAAAAATTTGAGTTATCGATGGAAATGGCTGTCGGAAAGTTAAAAATATAACAACACCACTAACCTTCCCCCCTACTTTCCCTTTCTCTTATTTTCTCACTCTCAGACCTCCCTCTCTACTCTCTGCCCACCACCGTGGCGAGCCACCACCATCCCCCACCACCGCGACAAGCCACCCCCGTCACCCACTGTCTTCTCTCCTCGGCATCTCCCTCCCCCTCCCCCCCCTCTCCCCCTCCCCCACTGTTCCGCGCGGCCACACCCCCCCCCCCCCCCCACTCTCCACCGCACCGACCACCACTACCACCGCACTCACTGCCTTATTTCCCATCTCTGTCTTCTCCTCTACTCTCTTCGCCGTCCACCACCTCCGCGAGCCACCACACAGCCACCACCACCCCAGCTTTTTGTGGTATGAAAATTTTGATATGTATATTTTTTTTATTCCTTTGGTATTATTCATGTGCATTTTTCACTGTTTTCTGCATTTTCTATTTGCACTAGTGTGTCTCTGTTTGAGGGTTGCCACCGCCGTGAGCCACTGGTATCTGTGTTCTTTGCTCCTATAGGTAAGTCAAATCAAATTGCATAGTTACTTTGTGGGTTATCTGTTTTGGGTTTCAATGTTAGGTTATTTGATTATTATCTGTTTAATTAGTTGTTGGTCAGTTTCATAGTGTATATATGTGCCTATAATATTTTATAAATTGGCCTGCTATATATGTACTTGTTATTTGCTTAAACCCATTAAAATTTAATATTTCTAGCCTATACCATGAGATTGACTTGTTTAGCTGAATAATTAGACTATGCGTGGTACTGTTTGTTTACCAATTTTCCCCTCCCTTAAGTGCTTTACATTGTAAAGTGTGGGGATTAATTAGATAAAATTACATGCTAAAGTTTTATCCCTCTTAGTTAAAGTTTTATATTACTTTAGGGTATAATTAAATATTTAACGGTAAGATTGAATTAATTAATTAAATAAATACAAATAATGAGTAATTAATCAAGGATCTAATTAAATCATTCATTTCACAAAAAAGTGAATAGCTGCTCATGGCGCATCGGGAAGCATGGATGACGAAATCAACTGTGATTAAAATAGATAATGTAAAAAAAAATTGAAAACCAAACTAGTCAAATATCTAAATAAAATTAATTATATAATACAATATTAAAATTAAATATCTAAACAACCCATTACGTAGCCCTTAGATGTCGCGACACAGGCTGTACTGTCATCACCCACACCCGTGCCACCACTATCATCATCACCGACGCAGGAGAGCCATCATTCATCCGACCGGAGGACTCTTCTTATCCCTAGGGGGATAGCGAGTAAGCCAATTTAATCTTTTTAAATATAAATATCATTAATTTACGTATTACTTGTTTAATTATTCATAACATTTATCAATGCTCTAATTTTCTTGCAGCTATCTGTCCGTGAAGGGCCCTTCTGATTCGATCTCGAAGATCATAAGGCAGAAGTTTGATGATCCATGGCCTACCTGGAAGGGCATCCCTAACGACCATAGGGATCAGTTGTTTAAAGAATTTAAGGTAATAATTTATTATATTATTTAAAATTAATTTACATTACCTATTATTTTAAATTTAATATATATATATATATATTGGCTAACAAGTGTCTGTTGCAGAAAGAGTATCAGTGGGCTTCACATTTGGAGAAGATCATCAAGGGCTTATTTGAGCATAAAGGTTCATTGGCCATGAAGAATGCCATGAACAAGCCGAGGAAGGGTAAGGATAAGGGGAACTGGTTGGATCCTGAGATCAGGAGGGGACTGGAACAGTACTGGGCTACTGAGAAGTTCCAAGAGAAGGCCGCCGCAGCTCGGCGTAATTGAACCTCTAATGGTGGTGCATGTGCCTACACCGGCGGCTCTAAATCAGCCGCCGCTCACTTCGACGAGCTGATAATACTTTAAACTTGATTATTTTAGCGTACTCTTTAATTAGTTTTCATTTTTTTACTATTCTTATGAATCTAACTTTTTTTTATATGTAGAAAGAACATAAACAACGACTTCCCACCGCTATGGAGTTGGTCGAGAGGACGAAGAAGTTGAAGTCAGGGGCCCGTAACTATGCTATAAGTAAAAAAATATTTTAGTTTAAACTAGTAATTTATTATTATTAATTTGTTAATATTGTCTATAAGTGCAACTAAATCTCTTCAACTATACTTCGCAGGTCAACTTTAACGAGAAGAATGATGATGCCATATCACGTGCCGCACAGGATGAGGCCTTGACTGGTGAGGGACCCCGCTCTCCTATCTCCGTCGATGACAATGCCATATATTTGGAGGTCGTCGGGGGCAGGAACAAGAAGGGGCATGTGTATGACCTCGGACATCGGACACTTGGGCATCGAGTTTATCGCTTCATTGTCCGACACACCTGCGCCTTCCTACGTGGATACCGTCCCTTCGAAGCAGTTCAATCAGATGCAGGACACCATCATGCAGCTGAACGCGGAGCTTAGGGAGAAGAGGGAGAGAGAGCGGGTGATGGCAGAGTAGATTGCGAACTTGACAGCAGCACACCAGCAGCTAATGCAGATGACCATGGAACAGGGTCAGACACTACACATGGTGTTGGAGCAAATGTGGATCCAGGCTCCGGTTGCTCAGGGTGATGCTCCATTCGTTGTGCCGCCTTCTGCTCCTCCAGTTCTGCCGCCTCCTGCTACTGATGATGCTGCTCCAGAGGACGAGGACATGGCAGACCAAGGCGGCACGGATGCTGAGGACGGTTGGTCGCCTCTGCATCCGCCTCCGCATCATGACTGATGACTTTCATTTGTATTTTTTCATTTTATGGAGTTTACAGATTTTTATTGTATGACATTTATATTTATTTATATGATACAATCATTATTTTTATATTAGTGATTTATATTAGTAAATTGAAGAATATTAAATTAAAAAAATATTAATTATTAATTTTTAAAACCAATTTTAAACTAAAAACAAACAAAAAAATGTGTTAGCGACCGAAATAGTAACCCACAAATCGGTCGCTAGGTGTAAATAACAGACAAAATAAAAATAATTATTTAAATTATTTCCTGTTTAGCGACCGAATATTTGATCGCTACATTAGTTAAAATAACCAACATTAGAGACCGAATTTGCGACCGCAATTCAGTCACCAAATTCGGTTAACCAGATCATGCGACCAACCTCATTTGCGACCGAAATATATAATATAGCGACTGGCGATTCGGTCGCTATTTTGTGACTGATATATAAACTCGGTCGCTAAAACCTTAGCAACTAGGGTTTCTGCTACCATCTTGTTTCGGTCGCTAATTTGGTAGCTAAACTGGATAGCGACAGAATTAGTATGTTTAGCGAAAACTGGTTTTTTTTTTTTTTTTTTTGTCGTATATTGAAGCTTGAACAGGAAACTACGGTTTGTCTCGATTACGTATTAATATACTCTAAAATAAAATAAAACTTTAAGTAACAGAGACATTTTATAAAGTTTGACATTGTTGGCGAACAATTAAAACACATAAGCAACTATCAAACACAAAGTATTCGTCTAAAAAAATAAATCTCACATGCGGGGCATCCAGGGCCTTGATGAAAAGAGAAGAAGAAAATTGGGTCCACCTCTTTCTTGGAAGTCTTGACAGTGAGCAATTTGCTCATGTCAAAGTAACGATACTCAACACAGAGTCTCTTCCTTCTCTTCGCACCACATTCAATCATGTGTTAAGGGAGGAATCTAGGTTCTTGGCTAAAAGAGAAAGGAACAACAAAGTTGATTCTGCATCGGCTTTCTACACCAATAATAATAAGCAGAAAGGAAGAGATGGACCAAAACCCAAATGTGATCATTGTGGGAAAATTGGTCACATCAAAGCAAAATGCTTTGAAATAGTGGGATACCCCCCAAATTAGGACACAAGAAGAACACAGAGAGGCTTCAACAGACCTAGAAGCCAGAATGGAGCATATCATGCTTATGCAAACGAGGATCAGAAGGAGGAGACAAGCCACAATGCAGCTAGCCATGCCCTTCATGGAACTTATGTGAAGCATGATGCTATGGCGTGTAATGTAAGCATGCCTAAAGGTCAATATTGGGTCCAGTGGTGCTTCACACCACATGACCCATTTGCTTCCTCTTTTAGAGAAAATTAAAAAGATTGAGAAACCTTTTCGTATAATGGTGCCTACTGGTGATTCTGTCTTGGCTGAAAAGATGGGAACTATTCATCTAACCAAGAACATAAAATTGAATAATGTTTTGTTTGTACCAAACTTTAATTGCAACTAGTATGGTACTCGTGCCTTCGCACGGGTCACTTTGTTTTTACGCATGTTTTAAAATGATAGAACACATTAGAATATATTCAATTTAGTGTAAAAAAAGGAAAAAATTCAAAGATTACAATAAAGCACATGAAATACTACTTTATGATTTTGAAAAGTCATAATAGTAGTTGTTATGATAATATTTATACATAGCATAAGTTGGATGTTTAGAGGTTACTTGTTACGAAACTCCAAAATTACATGAATGTTGTTCTAATGAATTTAAAAAAGACATGTAAATAATTTGCCACTGGATAGCTTGCTCTGCACCCCATATATAATTAACACTGCATCACAAAGGAAGAAAAAAATTTAAAACAAAAGAACTTGACCATTTTCAACATGATTCCTTGAGCAATAATGCATGAGTTTACTGAAGAAAGAGTTACTACCTATCATTTCAAAATCCATTGCACCCTGTGCACAATTTTCTTGACAGTTATGCTAACCCAAAATACTAAGACTTGCTCAGCCAGCTTCCTTATCTACTCCTCTGCAAGTAATAAAACCATAATTATGTTTCAATCATCAAGGACATGATAACTATTCCCCTAAACCACAAGCTATCTTTAAATTGATATATATTGAACGCATAGTGTGAAAATATGAGCCTTTAAAGATTTAGAAATATGCAACACATGAACATATTAGTTCGAGCAACATAAAAAAATGTGTCAAATCTACTTAAAACTTAACATTTCTTTACAATGAGTCATGGTTCATGAGGTAAGAAGAAGCATAGATTGAAAAAGGCTCACATGAAAGGGGCAATGTGGCTAAACTATCTACATTACGTGAAAAGCAAAATTTGATTGAGAATAACATGCCAAATATATCTAATGAATGATACATAAATTTGAAACATTCACTCACCATAGGTTCTGGAAAACCTCCTTAAAAACAACATTGGTGGTTGTATTTAAGGCTCTTCCTTCTTTGTCATGAATTAAGATTCTCAACCCTTGTTTACTTTGGAATCTAGAAAATGCCACATATAATTGTCCATGACTAAACATGGGTCTAGGCAGATATAACCCAACATGTGCCAGTGATTGACCTTGAGATTTATCGATGGTCATAGCATATGAAACAATCAAAGGAAATTGTCTTCTCACAAGCTTGAAAGGCCATGGTGATTGGGTTAGAGACAAAGACATCCGAAGAATGTAAATTAGATTCCCAATGTTCTTTCCAGAGATGATTTTTGCTTCAATAACATGATTCGCCAATCTTGTGACTATTAATCTAGTGCCATTGCACAAACCTTCCGATTGATCTAAATTCCTCAACAACATTATTGGAGTGCCAATTTTTAATTTGATCCTATGATTAGGAAGACCTGATGCTCTTAGTGTGTTTAGGAATTCAGGAGTAAGTGCCTCAAGGGCTGGATTTTCAATTGCATCCGACCTGTCAATAGAATCTGAGCTTAGATACTCCTTTTCATCACCTAGGATCAATGAAAGAACATAATCATTTATTTCATCAACAGTTTCAATAGTTGATGCCAAAATAGCTCTAGAGTGCAAGAAGTCTTCATTCTTGTATTGTTGCACTAACTTAGGATATGTGCTTTGCACTATAACTTCTATGGGATCATTGAAATCAGTGATTAGAAATTCATCAGGAATTTCAATTGATGCATAACCATCATTTGGCTCAGATATTTTTCCATCTCCTACATTTAGTAGCCACTCTGAAAATTGTCTAAGATCTTCTGCATTTGTGTTGTTTGCATCATTTTGTAGACGCATATTTTTTGTGAGTGTCAATACATGACAATATTCCCAAAGGTATGAAGCATTGATTGTAGCATTGATAATGTCAGAACGGCTTCCTCTTGGGATGACAGGGAGAATTTGTCTGAAGTCTCCACCAAACACAATGACTTTTCCTCCAAATGGAGAATCTGCATGGTGAGAAAAACTCATAATATCTCTGAGAGTTTTGTCTAAAGCCTCAAAGCAAAACTTATGCGCCATTGGAGCTTCATCTCAGATTATTAGCTTTGTCACCTTTAACAGCTCAGCAAGTTCACTTCCTTGATGAATATTGCAAGTTGAATTTTGCAATGTAGGAACAAGGATAGCAAATCTCGAGTGTGCCGTTCTCCCGCCAGGCAACAATAAAGATGCTATGCCACTTGATGCTACAGTTAAGACAATATGGCCTTGTGAGCGCAATGCAGATGCTAATGTTTTCCACATAAAAGTTTTGCCAGTACCGCCATAACCATATAGAAAAATCATGCCACCATGCTGGTCATTCACAGCTTTCATTATTGTCTCAAATATACTGGTTTGCTCATCTGTATCAATGAATAGTTAAATAAATATTTGATGGTACAAAGATATAAGATTGAAAATGATATTAATAAATTAAATGAATGGGTATTAAAATTGAGTCAAAGTAATTGATTATATTACCTGTAAGAGAACTGAATAAAGTTTGGAACTGATCATTCAAATGATCTATATCATAATCACACTCTGCATAAATCAATCTATTTCCCAATTGATTTGTTATGGTCCCTTTTGGATATGGCATGGATGGATAATCCTTAAGACTTTTTCTGTTTGATTGCAATAATTCTTCAATTTGTATGAGTGCTAAATTTTGCAATTCTTCATCACTAAGTTGTAAGTCTGAAAATAAAGGAAATGTCCTATGATAAGGTATTATAATATTGATGCTAATGGAAACTATTTTAATAAAGCTACATAAGCAAACAATCATAAGGAAAGAAATGTGTACCTTGAATGTTGGATAACTTTCTTTGCTCATATAGAATACCATCTGCTAAGCACTGCCATGTTTCCTCCCACACATGTTTTGGCCTATTAATGCTATTGGAGACAAGCATTGTCACAAATAATTTTCTTAAATAATGGCCTAAGCCCCATTCATTGGCTTCTTTAATAGCTTCAATATATTCTCTATCATCTTCAAGAAGCCCCATTGCAAAGCATGCCTCTCTAAAAGTTGGATATTGTATATCGCCAACAGTTCTAATGTCTTCATAGCTACATGGTCCTTTAGCCACAGAAAGCATCATTCTTAGGTAAAACAATTCACCAGTGGTTGGAGGAACCCAAATTAGCCTCCCAATAATATAACCTTGTTTCCTTGGTTTCCAACATCTTTGGCTAGGGATATAGACAAACTTTGAAACAAACTGCGCATAAGTAAGATTTTTACCTTCACAGTATTTCTTGTTTGCTTGCAACCATGATGTAAACATTGATTCTTTTACACTCGGCTTAGAAAGTAAGGAAGCAATATCGTCGTCATCATTAAAAACAATAGACTGTTCATTTGGAAGATGGAAGTATAATCTCTCAATAGCAGGTGTCCTCCCATGAATTGGAAATGAAAAAATCCTCCAGCATGCCTCGCATGGTGAGATGTACCTGCAATCAAGATATTGTTTGACTTCATCAATTACCTTAGTCTGAGATCCATCTTCATTTTGTGTGGGAACAATAGCAGCTGTAATTCGATCATATCCCTTATGGATGTACTTAAATAAGTACTTAATTGAAGTACATTGATTGCACCACTCAATATTAAGATGTGCTTGATATTTCAACAAAAGCTTTGGATTGTAGGGAACGACATGACGATTGTCAAGAAATATACCATTTTTCTCAATGACATTTCCATTGTCCCTTCTCCTGTATACGGGATAACCATCTTGATCTACAATAGTTGAGGCTTGGAAATGTTTAGGATAGTATTTAGAGCATTTGCCATCTTTCATACATAGCGATCCTTTGTTTGCCGAGCCACATGGACCATGCATCATATGAGTTTTGACACACTCATACAAATCTTTCTCTTGGTGTTGATCTGGTATCTCAGCTGAAATAATTCTATCAATATCTTCACCAGTTGGGTATTTGCTTGAAGGATGCAAGAATATAAGTATGTGTGCATGGGGCAAACCTCTTTTCTGGAATTCAATTGTGTATATATTTGCACAAAGAAAATTGAAAGTTAACATATATGTTGATTTAGATACTAAAAATTTAATGATAGGAACAAATAAATCAAATGAAGAAATTAGCATACATTCAAGTACTTTGCCAAAGATCTCATTCTTCTTCAAGTCTTTTAAAAGCTGGTCAAACTTAATTTTGAAGACTCTTGTCACTATATTAGGACGATCTTGTGCTTTCAAATGCATTGGTCTTAGCACCCTTTGTATTTCTGGCCAGTTTGGATTACACGTGAATGTCAAAAATAGATCAGGAAATCCAACAAAACTGCATATTGCCATCCCATCAAAATACAATTGATCCATGTATCTTCGCCCTCCAACAAAAGTGGAAGGTAATATGATCCGTTTTCCTCTATTTGATGCCTGATTTTGATTTTGATCATGAGAGTGGTGCAAACTGTTGCATTTATCCACTCTTAATTGCTTTTGATGATTCTTGATATAAGCTAATCTTGCAGACTCCATCATGGTATACCCATCGACTACAAACTGTTGAAAAAGTCTCTGTGATCTTAACAATGTTTGTGCTTCATGTTTTCTGGTCTGGAGTCTAAAACAAAAGAACTCTTTTATGGTAACTCTATTCCTTTTTTTTTAGAGCCATTTACATCTCTATGCTTCACATCAGCTCTATATCCATCTTCACCATAAGGGAATAAGAGTGGATATTGATAACCTAAATAGCCTGGATGCAACTCATTTATTCTTTTTGGTTTGCCACTTTGTCTCTTAAGTATTATGTCTCTCTTTGAAGCAGTGTCAACATCACCAACAATTAGAGCTGCCACTTCAGAAACTGTGGGTAAGTTATATATTCTGCCATCAGTAGTTCTATCAGAAATGAGTTTTAACCTTAGATCGTGTAGTTGCGTAGCTTCATACCTCTCTTTAGCCATTCTAAAAGATTTAGAAAATACATTATGCTCATCAAGCATATCCTTTAATTTTATCACAATCTGTGGATCAAGATGGTCTTCGCCTCTGTTGTCAAAGATATAAAGAATTGTTAGTCACATAATAATTGTTGAAGTTTCAGATTCAATTATTTTGTATACGATGATTCAAAATCATAAACATGAATGAGAATTATGCACCTTACTCCTCCAAGTCTATTCTGTATCTCATTTTCGGTGTCATAAATATAAAGTTGTGCAAACTTTGGAGTTTGACCAGGCATAGGTAACAGGCTACCAATAAGGTGAGATGATTGACCTTGTATTCTAAAAGAAGGTGGTCCTCGACCATTGTTAAATGATCTATCCAGTTTTGCTCCTGGTGATGTGAAGGCAAACATCATGTTATAGGACCGGATATGCTTCTGAAAATTCTTGCTATCATTTGAATCTTGACCAAAGAGGAGATGCTGGAGGACATTAGGAGGATTTTTCAAAAGTGGAAGTTGAATCTTTCCGGCACCACAACAAAGGTGAAACTTTGGATTTGAAGTATTTGTATTCTTTCTGGTTCTTTCTGCATACCACATATAGGCACCGCAATATTGACATTCAAAGACAGGATCTCCAATATCAACGTATCCTAAAAAAACATAACAATTGATAAGCATGAAGCCTTCATCAGTTGTATTTTTTATTTATTTATAAATTTGTATACATTACCTGTATTAAGCAACCCAATGTCCTGGGAATTGACATTTTCACATAGATTGTCTTCATCGGAACTTGATTCATCCTCTAAAATTAAGCATAGAAAATCAAGTAATCAATTCTTCAAATTAGAAAATTGGTAGGTGCTAAATTCGATATATCATATTGAATTCACATCTAAATAAAAGTCTATTTCTAGATAAAGCTATACCTGTATTATGTGGCTCAATGTCTTCGAAGTAGACATTTTCACAAATATTGTCTTCATCAGAACTTGAATCATTCTCTAAAATTAAGCATAAAAAATTCACGTAATCAATTCTTTTTATTAGGAAATTAGTTGCAGCTAAATTCTATATAACATATTGAATTCAGATCTAATTTAAAAAATAAATAAATATATGTTCTTTATTGTTGTTACCTTCAACTGCATCAAGACAAGTGGTGGAATGAATCTGTGACTCCTCAGGTGATACATACTGGTTGTCTCTAATAATGTGTCTACCTGGTTTTAAAGGATGTCTGGGTATTGAAGAGGTCGTATTTGGAACTGAAGTTCTATGATTGTGAGGATTGATCCCAGCATATCTATTATTGAAATTGTGATTTATCTCAGTAAATTTACTCATGAGATTGACACCCAATGAATTAATATCAATAACTGTCTTTCTTGTTTGTTTGCGCAGGATATTGCTATTTGGCTGAGTATAAGCATTTGAACTCGAACACTCCATGTTATTTGATGGTGCATTAGTTTGATCCATATCATTAAGAATGACAGAAGATATATCTGATAGAGGTGTGTCATTTATGATCTTCCTTCTTGTTGAAGGTCTAGTTATTCCCATAGAGATGGAGGGTGTGCACAAATTGTTGACTGAGAAATAAAGATCATCACATGAAAATCGTAAGTGAAACATGTGGAAGCAATCAAGTGATCAAGTGATTGAAAATAAAATTAACACTTGGGTTTAAGATTTTACCAGCATTTTGTTGATTCTGGAGATTTTGATTTTGACTTGAAATCATGCTTTTGTTAAGGCGCTTTTGATGCACAACTAATTTTCGTTTCAAGCACGCTTCTGTTGCAGCATTTTTGCTATTCTCTTTATCCATTCCTGTATACTAACTTAATATGGTTGCATATACACAATCTGCCAAGAAAACTCGTCAGAAATGGGACACCATGTGGTCTAACAAAGTTTGATGTTAGAGAGAGAAGGAGATAAGGGGAAGAGTATTACTCAATGCAGTGGAGCTTAACAGAAAAATTTGTCCCTTGTATCAACCTATGATTTATGCCAAAAAACTGAAGGATAGAGGAGTCATTGCCAAGCCAACACATGATTCAACTATCCGCTTTACTCCCCCACTTTACATGAGGTAAGGATGTGATTGAAAATGATTTAAAAAATGTCATTAAGTTCAAGGTCATATGCACGCTGCTAGAAGATCAACCCAAGACTACATCAATTTTTTTTTTTTCAAGAGTCAGTACGATAAAAGTAGATCAAAATTAATTGCAATAATGAAATAGTTAAGTGTATTTCTCACTGTCTTTTTTCAGATTTTGCTGATGATGATTTTTTATAAGATTACTGAAACTCACCTAGGGATACTGCCTGTTCATGACTTTCAGCATTGCTTCATTCATACTGAGGCATCATTATAGTATCTGTGTACTTAATGTTTTGCCTCTTGAAAAGTTTTAGCTCATATATTTTCGAGCATGTTAAAGCTAAGGTTTTGTCAGAAAAAACTCTAAATACTTAAAGTTTCCTTCTATAGGCATGTTTTATCATTTCACTTAAAGCATTGCCTAAACCCCAATATGTGGCTAGCCTGCTTGCACATAAGCCGTGGCCTTAGGAGCCCTCCTGACAATGATTTCACCTTGTATTGGTCAATTTAGAAGTAGAAATTTCTTGAAGCTAAACTATGTTTATGCTGTTATTTTATATATTTGAAACCCATGATTCCAGTCGTATACTCATGTTTGTCATAATTTTCAAAAACTGTTGCAAATATTCTCACATGTGTGTTGCTCGTGTAGCTATAACCTACTAATCCATCATAAGCAATATGAGGACAACAATAATGATGATGGTATTACCTTAAAGAGTTGTATGATGGTTCTATGTTGAATCTGGACAACAACAATAATAGAAGCTTCATCTGAAGTATGGGTGGCCAACGTATTTTTCCATACTTTGCAAGCTGAGAAGTGTGGGTGGTCAAGGTGAGAACTTGCAAGATGATAAGTATGAGATGAAAATCTTAAATGCAAGTAATTACTTACCACTCTTTAGTCAGATACCCTTGAAAAGAAATCAACCTCCATATATCGTTATTAAATCTAAGTAAAATGAGATGTCTCTCAGTGGATAGATGTTGTACCAAAGATAAAGATGGATTTTGAACACACTTGAAAGCGCTAATCTATGTGATGGAGAGTTTTTGGTGCTGAAGTTTTTGAGCAGCTTTATGATTAGCTTGCAATACACGGTTTGGGTAATATACCTTGGTATTTGCAATTCGCTTATATCGGAAAAAATTATAAAATATAGATCCAAAATGGTCCCCGACAAAAAATACAAGGAAATATTTAGTCCATGAAAAACAGAAAAGAATTATTTGGAACATGTTAGTATCCAATAATTTTAAATTATATTCAAAATATTCCCTAATAGAGACTAAAATATCCATAAAATTTATCTTAAAAGGACTATTTTGAACATTCTTTAAATTTTTTAGGGACTAAAATGTCTGAAATCGATCTTTTTCATTTCACAGAGACCAAATATACCCCTTAATTTTTTTGTTCGGGACTAGTTTGGATCTTGATTAAAAATTATAGGGTGAAATATTTTTTAGTCCCTAGAAAATGAGTGAATTTTAGATTTCGTTCATATAAAAAAATTTCTTTGATTTCCATCCTTTTAAAATATGGAATTACTAATTTTAGTCCTTATAATAAAATGAAGAAATTTTGATTTTGGTCTTAATAAATTGTTTTTAAGTCCTCTAAAATTTGATATTATCGTTTTTAGTCTGTAGCATCCATTTTAGGAAAGATGCATATAATTCATTTTTAGGATTAAAGGAAAATTTTAGAGGAATCATATGCTAACATGACACCATAGAGACTTATCAAAAAAAAAAAAATGACATCATAGAGGTTATTGGATGTTACTTGGGATGGTCATATGACCTTCTGTTTGACATATAAGTACTTAACAAATGTCACATTGTAGTAAGGACCAAAAGCAGCTATTTCACATTTTACAGGGACCAAAACCAAAGGAAAAAAATTATAGGAACCGAAACCAAAATTTGCTCATTTTGCAGGGACCAAAAAATATTTAACCCAAAATTATATAAAATTTATGATAATATAACATTTCTAACTATTTCTATCTAAGTATATGATTATCTAAGGGACTTTAATGATTATTATATATGTAAAATTTAATCTTTTTCATTTTTTTATCATTTTTAACTGAAGTGAGACCTTATAGAACAAATTAGATTGTTACGTTTCCCTAATCTTGTTCTTTATACTTTTTTTTTTTTTGAAAGATTGAAATTAATAAATAAATATAGTATATATTAAATTGGACATAGTTTATTAATATCCTAAATTTTTCAAACTATAAAACACAATGCAAATTTGTTAGTTTAGATAATTTGTAATTATAATTATATGTATTATTCATCCCACAAACTAAAGGAAGAATGCATACTCAATTAAACCTTCAGATTTTCTGAAGGTAGAGAGGTCCTTAAACAAAAAAAATAAAATAAATGGTCATTAATTATATCATGATTGTGTCTCGCTATTAATTACATGACATACAATGAGAATGGTGCATTTTTTCATCGTTAAAACAACACCATCTAAAGATCATCTGATGTAATGTATAAGTTTAAATGAAGGGCAACTGGCATATGACACTGGCATGTTTATACTGATTTATATTTTTTTATTGTGAAAAAAACCACTGCTGAAAGGCGTAATGTAATGTTTAGTAATAAAAACATGTACACCTGACAATTTGAAGATAGATATAATCAATATAAGTAAGGCAATACAATGTCATATGCATCAATAGCAGTCAAGAGTGTTTTAGCTTAATAATACAAAATGTGAACACAACATAATATAAATACGTAATTGGACTATAACCATAGAGCATGTTTTCTAGAACCTATCATCAGTTAATATGCAAAAAAAAAAAAGGGGTAGGTGCTCATCATCAGTGAATATCCAAAAAAAAGGGCAGCTATTCATCATTACTGAAGATGCAAAAAAATGGACATGTTCCATAGATATTCTCTAAAGTGCCCACGTATAGAAATATCATTTAGTCTTGATGTGTTTTGTCAATTTTGTAGAAGATAGCTGAATTGAAGTCAGATCCTCATATGCAAGATCATCAAGTTGAGTATCACATGTCAATCTCTTAGCTGGGGTTAGAGATCCTAATGAATCAGGATCATAATCAGCTGTTGCAGACATAGATTGCTGTACAGTTAAACGATACAAAGTAAAATTAGATTACAACCAAATAAAATTCACAAATCAATGACATAACTTCATATCTTAACTTACACTATCATATAAGTCATCCATTTTATGTCCAGAACAAATCGATTTTCCTTTTTCAGTTGTAACAGAATCCTAAAATAGAAATAATGTATTAAATCTGATATAGGTAATGGATCCTAAATAAAGGAAATAATTGCTTAAATCAGATACAATGAAGTATACCTGAATATTTCGAATTTTTTGAACTATGGATTCAATGATTGATGCATCTTCTGATAGTTGGTTCACAGAACAACGATTGTAACTTGGTTGGACCTTTACCCGGAAAGCTAATGTCCTTCTCAAAACATTATCGATGGCAATGGGAACAGCCATAGGATTAAATTCACCCTCCTACAAATGTAGCAGAACAAAGAGGTTAATAATTAAAATTAGAACAATAATCAGTAGATTGGTTTACAATATTATGAGAAAGCTTAATGAAGCAAATATACATCCATCAATTTCTTTTTAAGTTCTTGAGCAGTTTCCTTAATCAACTGAATGCATTCTGGATCCCATAGTATAAACTTTGCATTTTCCTTCTGGTGCGAAACCTTGACCTCAATTCTAAACCTGTTAAGAAAAGTAGTATGATAGTTAGCAAAAAAGTCACAATAAAGAACAATAAAATCAAGGTAAAATGCTGGATAATTAGTGATAAAAGTGCTAGATAGATAGTTGCTACCTATTCTTTAAGGAGTTTTTGTATTTTCTGGAGGGTGGCTTGATGCTTTTATTCCCTTATTCATTGTATTTAACTTAACACTAAGGTTATTTTCTTTTTGTTCTTGTTAACCTCAGTGTCACAATGTTTCTGGGCATGAGTATCCCTAATACTCAACGTAATACATATTTTTGGTTAAAAAAAAGATTAATAGATAAATAAATAATTACTTGACTTGATGCGAATTAAAAGATATAGGCAAAGTAGAGATCAAATAATAATCACCTTGGACCTATTTCATTGTGGCCACAGACTGAACATTTGAATGATGACACCGATGAATCACCTTTCCGGGTGCACTTGGAGCATCCAGCATACATCCACCCACTATTCACAACAACTTTATCAATTGTAGCAACAGTCACACATATGCATTCCTAACATGATAATGATTAATGAGTAAGAACATTCTCCAAATAAATCATTTTCTTTAATAAACATGTACAGTTTAGTTAAAAGTAATACATGTTTAAGTTTATTTATTTAAGCTAAACTTTTAACTTGGGCATTATGGAAAAATTTGTCTTCCGAAGTAAGTTGGGATGATGAGGATAGCTGACTAATTCTCTGACTGTATGACCGGAAACTATTCTGACTCAGGTCCAAACTGCCATCAGCCACAGAAGTTAATAAGTCATATAACGTCTAGAATTTATTTGTCAACAATGAAAAACATGCATACCTGTTCTTGAATTGATCAATCTCTGGAACATTTTCATTTATGAAAAGTTTTGAACCATACCATGAGTTTTGTATGAGTATTGAACCATTTAAATATTTTATCTTTGCAAGTGTTAGCAACACTACCACCGGACTAGATGGAGGCTTATCCAAATAAGACACCAATTGAGTGGCATATTGTCCCCATAGAGTATAATTTAGTACATTGGTTCTGCCATAAAAAAAAGATAGAGGGACAATAGGTTGACATTATTGTATAAAAATTGGAGGAAAAAATAAAAGGAATGATAAGTATAACTTTATTTGTTGATTTACCCTTGGTCCTTCATGCTAAACACCACTCTCTTTTTTTGACTCTCAAGTTGGATGTCAACAAAGTCAACAAACTGACCAATCACATCTGTTATAAAAAAACATGTCAGCACACAAGGTTTAAATACAAAACCAAAACTACATTAAATTTCCACTTACCTACTAATACATCAGCACAAGCATGGCCACTGAGAATATCCTCAAACCTTGTGAAATTGTATACATATTGAGGTATTTCAGGTAAATCATGTTCCTCCACTATGGTTGCCTTCACAAAAACTCAACTTGAAAGGATGGTTTGTTGCCTTATACTCTCCACCATTATTCTCAACTTCAAAATTCTGGACAATGTAAGAGCTACCCTCTTTAAGCTCTTTTTTCCTATTTTCAATGTCATTTTTCACTTGAGCTTGTCTTTTATCTCCCTAAGCCATCAACAAACAATCAAATGAATGCTAAATGTTCAAATAAGAAGTATTGCCCATAAACTAAACAATGCACAAAATTAGAGATAGAACATTACCTTTTTATCCATGAAAATCATTTCCATGAAGCCTGCACTTGGAGATCTTTGAACACACCAAAGATTTATGATTCTTATAGCTAGTTTCCAGGTCTCTTTTAAGTCATCAACATCCTCAATAGAGTCGAGTTTACGCGCCATTATCTAAAACAGTCCATTAGCTACTAAAATGAACAATCACTTTATGTAAACCATTCAACCAAAAGAGTGTCAAATTTAGAGGAAGAAATTGTAGAGACATATTCCAATTTTTTAACAGTGCATGAGACTAAGGACTAAACTAAAGGTGAGTGTAATAGACCAATATGTTTTCTATTTATCCTGTTTATTTCATAAAAAAATACAGTTTAAGAGCTAAAGAAAGGGGGTCTTGAAAAACCATAGTGTAGATTTGTCTCAAAGAAAGGTTTTTTTTTCTACTACCATTCCTTTTGCAACTACAAATTTACTAATAATAAACACAAGGATTGGAGAGCCAAAAGCATTAAACACAAATGAAGCAACTTGCACCATGAAAAAACTCTAAATACTTAAAGTTTCCTTCTATGGGCATGTTTTATCATTTCACTTAAGGCATTGCCTAAACCCTAATATGTGGCTAGCCTGCCTGCACATAAGCCGTGGCCTTAGGAGCCCTCCTGACAATGATTTCACCTTGTATTGGTCAATTTAGAAGTATAAATTTCTTGAGGCTAAACTATGTTTACGCTGTTATTTTATATTTGAAACCCATGATTCCAGTCGTATACTCATGTTCACCCAACAAAGCATTCTTTCTAATTTTCTCAGCAGAAGCATTTTGAGCAAGGAAGCATTCTTTCACCTAACAAAGCACACCTTCACTAAGCTAAGGCAGAAAGCAAAGGGTTTCTTATACATGCAATAAAATAAAAATAAATAAATAACTTAAAAAAAAACAAACAAAGTTGAAACCTTGGCTTGAGTTTCACCTCCTTCCCGAAAATTTGGAACAGAGAGCGGAAAAAAAAAGAAGCTCACCGAGCCAAAGGAGAGAGGAGCGCACCGAAGGAGAAGAAGAGGAGTTCAACTATTGCTTCCAAATTTTGCCTTTTGGCTTTTCCACGGTTGCTTCCTACTCAAACCTTTTGCTTCCCTTACCAAAAGGTAAGCCTTTTGCCTTTTTGCTTTCAATTTTTGTCCTTTTGTTTAGTCCAGAACCAGAATGTTCTTTGGATTAGCGGGATTGCCTTTGTTTTTGCTTTCAACTTTTGTCCATTTTCTAATCTAGAAGGTTCTTTTACTGAGCGGGAAAAATTTTATTGAGGAACCGACACGTGTCTCAAAAGATAATTTTTTATTAGGAGAAAACACTGTTTGTATAACAGTAATGGATTTAATTCTATCTTTAGACTAACACAAGACATGTATTGTCACTTATACTGTGGATTCTTGTCAAATACAAGACCTAAACTTGAAGAAGAAGATTGAATTAGGTGAACTTCAAAATGGGGCTTATGTGATCAAGATCCCCGCTGCAGGGTCATCTTTGGTTGTGATTGATAAGGACATCACTTCCTTGTGGCATGTAAGACTGGGACATCCCTCCAACTATTCCTTACAGTGTATCTCTTCTTTCCTTAAATGTAAGTTTGATTTCAATAAATTGCCTTGTTGTGATGTTTGTCTCAAGGCAAAGCAATGTAGGCTTAGTTTCAATCATAGTACTAATAAATCTGAGCAATCTTTTAGTTTGATACATTGTGATCTATGGGGTAAACACCATACTGCTTCTCATAATGGCTCACATTTCTTTCTTACCATTGTTGATGACTACACTAGGGGTACATGGGTATTTTTGATGAGGGATAAATCTGAAACTTGTGGCATTATCATGAGTTTCCATAATATGGTTAAAAGACAATTTAATAAGAAGATTAAAAGGGTTAGGAGTGATAATGGAACGGAGTTTGTCAATTCCACTATTAGGAATTTCTTTCCTCAAGAGGGTATATTTCATGAAACCTCATGTGTGGCCACACCACAACAGAATGGTAGGGTAGAAAGGAAGCATAGGCACATTCTAAATGTGGCTAGAGCTTTAATGTTTCAAAGGAATCTTCCTTTGAAGTTTTGGGGTGAATGCATCCTTGCTGCCACATACATCATAAACAAAACACCTACAGTGCCAAACAAGGATCTTACTCCCTATGAAATGCTTTTCAATAAAAATCCAACCTATGAACACATGAAGGTGTTTGGTTGCTTGTGCTATGTGAGAAATGCCTCCAAGAATAAAGATAAGTTTAATGAAAGAGCTGAGAAGTGTGTGTTCATTTATCCTATAGGGCAAAAGGGTTGGAGGGTGTACAACTTGAAAACTAAGGAATTTTTAGTCTCTAGGGATGTGATTTTCTATGAGGACATCTTACCTTTCAATATGGAATCAAGAAACATCTTAGAACAAGTAGATAAAAATATAAATCCTGACCATCAAATTTCACATTTTGATGATGATGTCCTATCCTTTAATGGTGATGATCAGGAAGGGTTAAGGAAGAACCCTGCTGTCACCACTGAAACTGAACAGGGCACTGATACAATAGAGACAGTGCATAATGATAATAGTGAGGGGGAGTTAGAAACTCAGCCTCAAGAGAATGTCCTGTCCCAACCTAGAATTAGACAACCCCCAGCATATTTGAAAGACTACTATTGCCACTCTGCAACTAAAAATCCTACAGATAGGTCTCTAAGTATCTCATTTGAGGATAAGGTCCTCTATCCCATCTCAAGGTATTTTGATTATACCAAGTTCACTGAAAAACACCTTGCTTACCTAGCTGCCATTGCAGACAATGAAGAACCTAAGTCTTATACTCAGGCTATTCAAAAGAAAGAGTGGAGAAATGCTATGAATCAAGAGATAAAGGTATTAGAAGAAAATAAGACTTGGGAACTCATGATGCTTTCCAAAGGGAAAAACACAGTAGGGTGTAAATGGGTTTATAAACTGAAACACAAAGCATAAGGAGAGATAGAGAAATATAAGGCTAGGCTAGTGGCAAAGGGTTATACCCAAATAGAGGGAGAGGATTTTAGTGAAACTTTTGCACCCGTGGCAAAAATGACCACTGTATGGTGCTTATTATCTATTGCTATTGCTAAGGGTTGGCAACTCCATCAAATGGATGTGAGCAGTGCCTTTCTCTATGGGGATCTAGATGAAGAGGTTTACATGGATCCTCCACAAGGCTATCAAACACCTAAGATAGGCATGGTTTGCAAACTAAGAAGATCCCTTTATGGCCTAAACCAAGCTTCTAGAAATTGGTATTCCAAACTATCACAGTCATTACACTACCAAAAAAAAAACATGTTTAGTCGCTAAACATGCTAATTCGGTCGCTATCATGTTCAGCGACCGAACTAATGGGGGTAGCAGAAACCCTGGTCGCTAAACGTTTAGCGACCGAACTTGTACTTCGGTAGCAAAATGGCGACCGGCAATTCGGTCGCTAAAATATATATTTCAGTTGCGGATGAGTTGTTCGCATGATCAAATAACCAAATTTGGCGACTGATATTCGATAGCTGTTTCGGTGGCTATTCATGAAAATAATTTTTTTATTTTATTTTCTTGTAACTTAAACTTAGCGACCGAACTTTGTTTTTCAAAAAAATAACACCATTGATTTTTTATTTCTGATATAAACAGAGTACATCAATATTTTTTTTATTGGATAAATAGAATACATAAATATAATAATGTAATAACGATCCAAAATACCACAGTCAATATGGCCAAGAAAACACATAGATTAATTAACGCAAGTATAATAATGTTTATCAAAAAAAAAAAAAAAAGTTTAATAACTAACGATCAAAACATCAAAACCCCACAGTCAATAATGTACTAATGATATTCCAAAATACATAGATAAATTATTTGACATATCAAAACATCAAAACTTCTTCAGTTCAGCTTCTTCACTTCATCAATCCTCCAATGGGATGAACATGTAGAAGCGAGAATCCCCAAGGTAATTAAACTTTGCCAATGCACCAGTGGACAACAAATACAACTCCCTGATACCCTTTGTGTCCGTTGCAAAATATGGGCGATCCTCATGGATTACTATCATCCCATTGAGCAGATCTCCGTATTTGTCTTCAATAGTCACAACACATGGTATTCGTTTTCCCCAACGACGATAGAATGATCGCTGAATTGAAATTAAATCCTGCAAATACACACGAACAATTTAGTATTGATTAGTTTATGCCTTAATCATCTTAATTTTTCTTCGATCGTTATTCTTCACTTGATGAGATAATAATGTACCTGGTCTAATATGAGGATTAGGAAGTAAGCACAATGGCATAAGTTCACACAAAGATGGAAAGATCCATGTAGCAGACTAGCATATTAAATAGAACAAAGAAATGCAAGAAAGCTAATAATTTCAATCTATCCACTCAGACATGCTTTTACATATTAGCAGACATAATAGTTTTCAGGAAAGCAGAAGCTTTTACGTGATTTTGAAGGATGGTCATAGAGAGGACTTTTCTTACCGGAAGTGCCTTGATAATCTATTAAGGGAGAAGTATCCAAACATCGCTGAATCGTTCATCAACAAGTATTTCCTACCGGAAGTGCCTTGATAACCTATTAAGGAAGAAGTATCCAGACATCACTGAATCGTTCATCAACAAGTATCCAGACAATGCGTTATGTATAGTTCGTGTATTTAATTTAATATTGGGAATTGTTTTTACATATTAGCATACATATATTTTCAGGAAAGCAGATGTTTTTTACGTGGTTTTGAAGGATGGTCATAGAGAGGAATTTTCCTACTGGAAGTGCCTTGATAACCTATTACGTGCTTTCATAATATTGTGTACAGAGCTGCTTTCTAATGTGAATGAAGATAGCAAACTTGTGTATAATGTTTGATTGTTTGTCAGTGAATCACAAATTTATCTAGATATAGATAAGAATATTAGTAAAGGCTGTTAACTAGTTTAGAATACTTAAGTTTAACTTAGCACCTTTAATCGTAGTTAAATTAGTAAATGATTAATGATCTTATTAAAGAAACATTATACGGCCAAGACTAACACTAATTTTTCTAGGACTATACTTTTAAGCAAACAACGACATTGATAAACTTTCATGTTGGTTTAATGTCCACCATAGGATTTATACTAAATGAAGATATCAACCAAATAAATCATGGTATATATACTGCCAATGAAATAACAAAACAAAGTTAATGAATTTAATCATCTTTGCAATTACCATATTCACATTAACCATCTCAGAAAACCATAAAATAGTCATAACACAATATCCATCTCAATCATCAATTGTTTTCAAATCAATAATTATCCCCAATGACTAACATAATAACCAGAGAAAATATCAATCTTGAAACAAATCACAGAACTCAACAAACCACATTCATCACAGACCACATGGCAATACACATACAGTCTCAGCAAGAAATAAACCTCATTCACTATGAACCCTAACTTCACAAGCTCAAAATTTACCCCCAGACCAGAATATAAAATCACCCATTCAGAATAGCACCCACAAATTTCCGTCGCAAATTTCCCATTCAGAAGCAATCCAAGAAATACTTTTTTTTTTGAATTCAAAATGAAACAAAAAGAGTACAAGGGTGAAAAGGTACCAGAACAGTGGTTGCGGCATAGAACAGTGGACAACGAACAAAGGCGTGGCGGTGGCGGTGGTGCGGGAATAGACGTGTGGGTGTGTGGGTGGACGACGGTCGTGACACGGTAGAGGTGACATGAGATGGCTGTCGGACCTGAAACAGAGAGGAAGAGAGACGTGTGAGAGAGACACAGAGAGGGACGCGAGAGAGAGAGAGACTAACCGGTGTGATGGTGGCGGTGGCAGGGCGCGCGGTGGACGGACGAGCTGTGGCCGGAGATGGGGTAGACGCAGAGATAATATTAGGGAGAAGAGAAAGTGTTAACTCGAAATGGGGAGAAAATGTGGCTCGATTAAGTTTTTAGGGATTTTATTTTTAGCGATCGAATTATTCGATCGTTATTTCCGTCGCTCACTCAAAAATAAAAAATCGGTCGCAATTTCGATCGTAGAATGGCTCTATAATTAAATTCATTTACCGCATTTTTACGACCGATATTATATCGGCCGCTAATAAAGTCAAATGTATCGTTGACTTAAATTTGGTTACTAAATTCGGTCGTAGACTGGTCAAAACATTTGAGTTTCAAATTTATGTGTGTTGCAACCGATTTGGCGACCGATTTACTTGCAACCTAGAATTTCGGTCGCTAAATCGGTCATGAAATATACAAAAATAGCTTAAACATGAATCTTGGAAATTGGTCGCTATTTTGGCCGATAATTTTCGGTCGCTATTCAGGCTTTTTTTTGTAGTGTTAGTAGCATATGGCTTTACTGAATATCAAGCTGACCATAGTCTCTTCACTTACTCTCATGATTATGTTTTCTTAGCTGTGTTAGTTTATGTGGATGATCTTGTTATTGCTGGAAATCATGTTTCTACTTTTAATGACTTCAAAAATCACCTAAATAAATGGTTTCGCATGAAGGATTTAGGTCCCTTAAAATACTTTCTTGGCATGAAGTTAGCTAGGGGCAGCACAGGTCTGTTCTTATGTTAGAGAAAATATGCTCTTGACATCCTTAATAAGTGTGGAATGCTAGCTTGCAAACCTGCATCCTTTCCTCTAGAGCAAAATCATAAGCTAGCTCTTGATCACAGTAATCCTTTCCCAAATCCTGCTCAATATAGGACACTTATAGGAGACTAATATATTTGACAATCACAAGACCAGATTTAACCTTTTCTGCCCATGTCCTAAGTCAATTTATGAAGGAACCAAAGCAGGGACACTGGGAAGCTGCACTGAGAGTACTGAGATATCTCAAGTCCTCACAGCAAAAGGAATCATTCTGCCTCAGCAAAATGACTTAAAATTGACTGCATACTATGATTCGGATTGGGCCTCATGTCCTCTAACTAGAAGGTCCATCACTGGATACTTAATGAAACTAAGGGATGCACCAATTTCATGGAAAACAAAGAAACAAAGTATTGTATCCAGATCTTCAAGTGAAGCAGAATACAGAACAATGGCCCATGCAACTAGTGAAGTTATTTGGCTACAAAATCTACTCAGGAGTCTTCAAGTTAATTGTGACAATCCTACTGTCTTGCACTGTGACAATCAAGCTGCTTTGCACCTTGCTACAAATCCAGTCTACCATGAGAGGACAAAACACATAAAAGTGGATTGCTACTTCATAAAGGGAACATTTGCAGGCTGGAGTTATTAGTACAGAATACATCCATACCAAACAACAGTTGGCAGACATCTTCACCAAAGCTTCAGGAGCCAAACAGTTCCAGGATTTATCTATATCAAGATTAGTATGGTTGAACCTCACACTTCATCTTGAGGGGGAGTATTAGAATGGATACATCCAATCCTCACTTAACTAGCTTTAGTTGTTTTCTGTTTTGATAGTAGTTGTAATTAGCTCTTGTAAAACAGAATTTTCTTCCCCTTCTTGGTTAGTTAGGTTGTTACAGGTTGTTATACATAAAGCTATATATAGCTTTCCCTTGTATTGAGAAACTGATTTTAATTGAATGAGATATACAGAGAAGTTTTCATACTCTCTAAGTTTTCTAATAAATCCAATCTTCTAAATTGACCAAATCAATATCGAAAACAACCTTATACTTCACACAGGAGAGAGACAAGAGACCCTTTACACCATAAAATGGTTATGTCATTAATTACTTTTTCATTACTTAAGCATTACCATGCCTCACAATATTACAATGGCAAAGACCAAAAAAAAAAGGGCGACAGAAACATTTTAATATATACGTGGAAAAACCAGAGCCAAACTCATAAACATTCCCACATCCACCTTATAATACAGACGCTAAACCACAAGAAAAAAATTAAAGATTAACAACAAAGAAAAAAAAAAAAAAAAACCAAAAAAGGTAAGAACTCTCTTGTATCTTGACTATGAACAGCTACCATTCCCCATAACATGTTCCTTCTTTTGACCGCAAAGTCTTGCATTACACCAACTCGTCCATTTCATAACTCTTTCTCCTCCCTTTTTTTTTTTTTTTTTCCTTTTTTTGTTGTTGTTGCACTTAATCAAACGAGTGTCCACCACACGTTGAATCTAAGCTGCTGAGGGTGCGGTAACATATTGAACTTGACCAACCACTGATAGAGCCTGGACGAATGGTTCCATGTCAACACCATCGGTTGACCCTTCGGCCACACTCAATGGGTTCTTGTAATCAAGGGATTCGTCATTGTAGATGTCCCACCATTTCTTCACCAGCTTCTTTATGTCCTCTCTTTGCATATTCTCTTCCTTCCCTGTATACCTCCATGGCTTAGATCCCTGAACAAAAACAAAGAAAGGAAAAAATAACCAATCAATTTAGATACCCACAAACATAATCAATATACAAATAGTTAAAAACTAGATTATCTCATGCTCTTGAATAATCATATAGCCACTTGAGTAATAGCAAATATTATCAATTAATCATATCCATTAACTTTATAATATTAGTAGTATTTCTAGTTAATATGTTATAAAAAATGCTAGCCAATGTCACATTGATCAATGCTAAATCGAAAACAAGTGTTTTTAATTCTATAATAAAAACTTACATTTTCTTGATTCCTTAATCAGTTTTCTTACGAAGGTAAATGATAAAACCCTTATGTTATGTGGATAAAGATCTGTGGTCTCATTTTAATGTATCATATTCTGTCCCCAACAATAATATCTTAACAAATAAGTCAAAATTTTATTTAATTTTAAAAAGATAAGATATATGATAAGATATTATTGGTTGAGAATATAATATAGTATACCAAAATGAAATCACAGAACCTCATCCGTGTTATCGAGGTGGTGGTTATGTATATACGAAATCATACTACAATTACAAACTGCAATTTAATTAAAACCTTATTGCTATTGATATGTAAATTAAATAATGAGTTAAATCAGTTAATGAGTATGAGTATTATACCGCTGCACAGTAGTGAACAACCTTGACATTATCAAGGTCCACATTCTCCGGGTGACGCCACAACATAGCAAGGACAAGGTTGTAAACCAAAGGGATCGGTTTATAAATGTCCTTGAAGTACATGTTCAAGAAGTCCTGCTCCGCAAATGGTGTAGGAGGGGTGACCTTAAGGGTCCTTAGAAGGTCATGATAAGTGTCCATGCTAGGCTCGAACACGAACATGCCAGCATTGAAGTAAAGGGAGGGTGGTTGACCCAATTCTTTGGGCCATTGCACTTTGTTGGGGCATTGTTGGCAGTACCCTATCTTATATTGTGGGGTGTGACTCCATGTCTTCTCGCAGAAGCAGTCCATTACAGCGTAAAAGTGACCATCAGGCATATCAAATAGGTGATCGATGTTTTCATATACTTGGATGTCTCCATCTAAGTAGATCATCTTGTTGTACTCCACAAACTGCACCCAATTCAAATTTCAATTTACCATTTTTTAATTTTAAGATATTATGAACACATTAATCAAACAAACAACGATGGATAATTCTTAGATAAGTTATTACATAGTATACATGTGTGTAAAGTTGTAAGAATTATATATGATATATAGATGTTTAAAATATACCTATCTTTATAAATAATTAAAGAATACAGGCCCAAATCGGACCCCGAAAAATTTAGAGAACCTACTTTTGATCCCTAAAAAATTAAATTACTCATTTAGTTTCTCAAATTTATAAACGTGGGATACATTAATCCTTCATTCCACTTCCAACATCCGTTTACTTATCTATGTGCATCGTTAACCATTTTATCTCACTCGTTAGTGATCTGTATAGGATATGATAAATTTTCATAGTGAAAAACGAATAAAAATTGATGGTTTATAAGATATAAGATAAGATGGTATAAACATCTTATGCCTAAGATATATATTTTTTTATTTTTATACAGTGTATATGAAACTAAACATTCCTTAAAAAAAAAATTGAAACTAAAATAAACATACTATAGATAGGAGAAAGAAGAAAATGCAGTGTCGAAGCTTTCATGTGACGTAGGGGTCCACGCGTAAGAAAATCAACAGTGTTTGGAACGGCAGAAAGTTAGAAGAAAGAAAAGGATGGGATAGAAAACACATAAACCAAGGAACTTTCCCTGGTTTGGTTTCTATAGGAATAGGAGAGGGGAGAGAAAAAAAACATGCGACCCACCCGTTTTTTTTCTCCCCAAAATGTAGGGCAAAACACACTATTCAAGGTTGTCATGCAGACCAAGGCACAGTAGACTGAAAGAATTGGGCTCTAACGTGAAAAAGACAAAAAAAAAAAAAGTTTTTTTAAAAATTTTTAAATTGTTATATAAGGATATTTTAGTCATTTTATACATATAATTTTTTTTTCTTTCCCTTCCTTTTCTACTCAACCAAACAAAGAGAACGAAAATTTTTAATTTTTTTCCTTTTATTTTCTCTTCAATCAAACAACTAATTAATCCTCTCATTTTCTATTATTTTTCCTTCCTTTTACTTTCTTTTCTCTTACTTCCCTCCTTCAACCAAACGGAGTGTAAGCTACTCAAGAATCTAGGTGTAAAAATATAGATAGGAGAGAGAAAAATAAAGGACGTAATAACGTACCTCCCATATACGTAGCTTGGAATAATTGATGACGTAATAAGCCATGGCAAACTGTGTCTGATTCTCCGGTGGATAAACGGGTTCGATCTCACGGATGATACATCCCTGAGACTCCAACATCTGACGGTGCTCCACCGGCACGTCAGGTAGCACCGCAACGACCAAAGGGTACGCCGTTTTCACCTTCCTCAACCCTTTCGCCAACCCAACCACACCTTTCACATAGTCACCGTTTCCAGCAAGGAACGTGACGTAAGCACGACGTGGCAGAGTTCGCGGTTTGGTTAACCCAGAAGCAGATTTAGCCACGGTTGGAACAAGCTCAGGAGCCATTTCTTGAGATTAAAATAAGCTAGTTTGAGAAAGTGAAACCTAGGAAGAAAGAAAGAGAATGCTAGAAGATGGCTTCTTTACTAATGTTGGTGTGACTAGGTTCTTTGGTTGTGTGTGTATATATAAAGTGCTGTGTGAGTGTGTGGTGATATTGTGATTTGACAAAATTGTGGTTACGTTTGAGCATGCAAGTTGAGATGATCTTTGGATTGTGTGTTAAACACGTGTCCGTTTGGGATGATCCAACGGTGAGGGATAAGTTATGGGAAAGTTCTGGAAACGGTGCCCCTGCTTGCATCTTGTGGAAAACACTAGAAAGGGCTGGGGCTCACAAGTTACAATATTTGCTCAACTGAATATTCTCGTGGGAAACTAAATACCAAATTTAGTATGTTACGACACGTCAATATGAAGCATCATGAAAATATATCGTATGGAGCCATGGAGGTATCAAATATATTATATCATATTAAAATTTAATTGTCCGAATTACATAATTCTTTTCTCTTCTTCTCTTATTTTATATATTGACTGACTCAAGTGTTAAGAGTACTTTTTATAGGTACACCACTTTCTTTGCCGGGAAGGCGGGAAGTTGGGTGAGAGTAGGGGAGTTTAGAGTCCCAACTGCTCCCCAAAGGAATTTGATATACTCCAGATAACACCTCGAAACACTTATGCTTTATTTGGTTGTGAGAAGAATATGAGAATAGAGAAAGAGGTGAGAAAAAGTATGAGAAAAGAGAAAAATGTGAGAAATAAAGTAGATTTTATGTGTTGTTTGATATAACAGAAATATGAGGAAAAAGTTTTTTCTCTCTCTCCTCCTTATTTGGTTGGATATAAAGTGAAAAGAAATGTCATTTTTTTTTGAAAAAGACAAAAATACCCTTATCTAAAAAATCAATATATAAATATTTTAATTTTATTAAATAAGTTAATTTATATAATCAAATAATTTAAATTAATTTAATTGATTTAAGTTATTTTAACTAATAAAGTTTATTAGTTTAATATAATTATTTTATTAATTTAAATTTAAATTAATTACATAAATGATTAATTTAATTCAATTTATTTAAATTTGTTAAATAATTGAATGAGAACCCAAAAAGAAGGGCACAAACGTCATTTTACATGAAGCACCCTCTTCCTCTTCCATTTTCTTCTCACATTGGGAGAGAAAAAAATTTGAGTTGAGTCCCACCATTCTCTCTTCCATATTTCTCTCGTCCACCAAATAAGAAAAAATGCATTTTCTTCTCTTTTCTCTCTTCCCATTTTCTATAACAAACAAAGCAATGTGAAAGTCACTACATGAAACCAATTTTATATATATATAATGTGAAAGTGATTACATGATATATAACCTATATACAATATGAAAAAGTAACTAACCTATAACTAACCACTAATTAATCATATCTCTAATAGCAAGTTTGCATATTTTTGTTCAATTAAACTCTGCTCAGCTACCACCACCATTACTCTTATTCTCATAAGTCTTAAAACTTGCATTTGCCCCATTTAAAAATAGTGAGACCTACATAAATTTCAACTAATAAGAAAGAGATTGTTAGAGAGTGTGTTGCTACTTGCTCGCACTCTCTTCCAATTATCATGCACTCATGAATATTTTAAAATAATTCATGCAATAATCAATATTATCCTAAAATCAGTTTATTGTCTAAATATATATATTAAAAATAAATATTGATTAATAAATATAATTAATATAATTGACATTATTAACAACTAAAATACATATAAATATTTACTTATGTGTAAGATAAGGAACAGTCCAAGATGGATTGACCCCAAGCAATAATAAGTTTCATGGATTTACTTCATCTCCTTGGGTTGCTTGTGTTGTTTTGGTCAGTGGATAGCCATAACACACTTACTGATGATCTTAGGGAAGAGGCCTTGAATAGCACTCATATTGGGCCAAACTATGTGTTTAAAAACAAGTTAACTCTTTATGTGATTCATACCAGAGCCACTATCGTCAAGTCCAACCCAAATTGAAGCCATAAAACTTTGTAGTGAACCCGCAATCTGCAGAGTGATCCACTGATCCACCATGGATCAAACCAACCTTGTCAAACTATCACCTGTGTTTTGCTGTGTCTCAGTGATGGAATTACAATTCTGTTTCTCACTTTTCTCTAGTAGTGTGTGAAAAATGAAAATATTTATTGATATATTTTTCATTGTTGTTTATTATTTTTTAGTATGTTTTAATAATATTTGATTTTTTTTTTTATAATATCGTGAGCCAACCTGTTTAACATACCAACTTTGTTTCGTTGAGCTACGTTGTTTTTTTTTTTTTTACTCACTATTAATATTAAAGTGATCTAACTCGATATGACCCACTTTTAGATCAACTTGTAGTTGAAGTTGACTCATTTTAGAGCACCTTGATCGGTGCCCAAAGTGAGGTGCTTAAGTCCCTAGCACCAATACTCAAAAAATTTGAAGTGATGGGGCCGGTGCACCTCAACTGGGAGAGATCTTGCACAAACACTTGGTGCTTGTGCTTGTTATCTGACATTTATTTATTTTATTTTATTTTAATTAAAACTTATTGAAAAGTTGGCAATGTGTCCCCAAATGTAATTGTTAAGATGTGAGGTCACCGGTGGGGTCCATTTAATAATTTTTTAGGAGTTGTTGGGTTGGAGAGATGAGATACTTAAGTTATTAAAAGTAAAAATGGGTGATTGTATTGGTGGGGCCCATTTAAAAACTCCAGAATAAGATACTGGAACGTGGATGCTGTTAGCTCACTACAGATTGAGTGAAAAGCAAGGTAGTCAAAACCGAATAGGCCGGTCCTATCGGGAACCGGTCAACAAGACGGTTCGATTGACCTCTACAACCAGCCTTGTGGGGAACCGAATTAAGAACCGTTGAACCGGTTCAAAACCGGTAAAAACAATCAAAACTGGTTAGAGATCGGTCTGGACCGGTTCACTGAAATTAAAATAAAATAAAATAAAATAAAAACACATTCCCTTTTGTTGTTCGATCCTCCTCCATCGCTCCTGACTTCTCCACAGCTGTTGCTGCAAAACGGCGATATTGAGCGCTGCAAAATGGCCAAATCGTGCGCTGCAAAATGGCGAGGTGCTGCTGCAACAGAGATCATGCTGCTGATAGGGGTTGAAAAACAAACGATCCTGGTTGCTGAAGGGGAATGGCGCAAGCAGCTTAAGTGTGCAGGGTGCAGCAAGTGTGTTAGCACATGCGGCTGTTGTGCTGATTGTTGAAGTGTGCTACCCTTTTAGCTTTTAGGGTTTTAAGGATTAATGGGCTTGGGCCATTATTCATTTCATTTTTTCATGGTCCAACTTAGGATGTTAATGCATAGGATATTTGTTGGTGCTTGTACATTTTGTTATATGAAAAATATTATCTTTCAGGCCCTTGAATATAGACTATTGAATAAATAGAGTTTTAATATGTTATTGATAGGTTGAGTTTTAATGTCACCAAATTAATAAATATTGTGTTTTTTTTGTTTAATATTGTTTATACATTATTTAAAAAATTAAAATATTATTTAATTATTACCGGTTTAACCACGGTTGGTCGATCATTGAACTTTGAACCAGTGGCTTCACCGGTTCAATGACCGATCCGATTTTAAAAACCTTGGTAAAAAGTGAATCAGGCCAACCATCTCACTCGTGTTACCTCACTACAGGTTAAGTAAAAAGTGAGTATTTGAAAAAAAAAAAAAAAAAACCTACAAAAATAAAGCAAATCAGGCCATCGAAATGCAACCCAATTGCTAAGCAAATATCATCAAATTGGCTTAATTTGGAAACCCTCAACTTGGGGTACACTTGGAATCCGCCACCATTTCTTTTATCTACATACCCCGATATTCCCTTCTATTAATGCCTACTCTATCTACAACTCCATTGTTGGCGCTTCTTCTTTGCCAACTCCCAACCACAATCACAACAGCTTTCAAACTTTAGAGTTGAGTTTATTGATAGGCAAAAAAATATACTTACTCATAAGCTTGTTAGAGCGACTATTTTTCTACCTTGTCTTCATGTTTTTGGTGCTTTGCCAACTTGTATTGTTTTTCATATTTTCATTGAAATGAAATAAGTTTATTCCACTAAAACAAAAATATAGTGATTTATCTCTCGATGTTTCTAGAATACATGAGAGATAGTTAATCTGCCATCACCGACTTAACTTTATAATGGTGATCACTAGAGAGCTGTTTTCATTTTTATAGCACAGTACAGGCCACAAAAACGTGGGCTTCATAGATTATTTGAGCCGCCATTACCATTAACATTACAACGTTAACGTCACATCATGGTCTTCACCTTGGGGCCAGAGATGCTTGAGACACTGTTCAATAGCCTTATAAAGTTGCATCAACCTCTCCCTTCTAATTTTGAAAAAAACAAAATTGTAAAGTGAGATTCTATATAAAGTTGTTTATAGTAACTTTCACTAAACGACAATCTCAATTTTAGTTCTTAAAATTTTAAAGAGAATCTATTAAGTGATATTTGAATATTGTATTCTAAATAGTTAAATAACAAAAGAATTGACACAATAGAACTCACATAATAACCGGACTTCAATTATATGCCATTAATTATTAATTGTTATATTTAAAAAAGGCCACAAACTCCCTACAAGCGAGCACCAAAAGGACAGAATTTGGGGCTAATTAGGCAATGGGATTTCCTGTCAACTCTATATATTTCCATACTCAAATCCCTTGCTTCATGTTCATATATGGGTCGAGCAGTACTCGAGCCACATATCCAGTACATGTCCAAGGTATGATCGTATCTCATGTCCAATGCGAAGTCGAAAATACTCGAAGATAAAATTAAATATGTGGCACAAATGAAAGAAGATAGATTGCGAATCTCTGGAGGACAATCAACTATGATGGACATTTGAAAATCTCGACATTACATTGTCTCTGCAACATCCGCCTAAAAGCACGTCGGTATAATTAGGACATTTGTATCATTGACTATAAAATTCAGATCTAGAGCTAACCCTAGACAGGTTCACTTTTCTAGCCACTCTGCTAAGAGTACATTAATCGTGCTTCGAACTTTGTCGTTCTTGTATGAACACTTCATACCACCTAAGAATATCTCCCTCTTATTAACCCTAATCTGTAGGCCATTGACGCTCGTACCTCACTGACTAACCCTACGATCGAGACTCAGAAGGCCTATAGGCTCTCTAATCTATATATAAATACAAGAATGATGAACAATTCGCTAATGAATGCAAATCTCCACTCCCACAAAAATATTGTTCAACTTTTTTATAATTGGGCTTTATAGGCACTTTTCGCATTTTCATTTGCAAAGGTCCTACCATAAATCACCGTATCACCAACAGGGAGCTCAAATGTCGACACGTAGCGCTTAAGCTCCATAGATCTTCTAGATCTACACAATTTAAAAAGTAACCTTGCACATAAAATTATGCTATTTTTGCATAAAAATATGATTTGCTCACATGCCTTACGTGGCTTATTTTAAATGACATGCGCAACCACTTGCATTGAACATTCAAATCAGTGTGATACTTAAGGATCTTCGTAACTCCTTTCAATTTTTTCCATCATGATTCATGACATTTGCTAAGCACAAACAATGGATATTATACAATTCATAGTTTCATACAATTTAAAAGTAATCACATGTTCGTCTGATGGGAAGTACGTCTATACCACAAGAAGAGAAGCAAAACCTACATAGGACTACTTATTGGAATATGACACGGTGAATCCAACATGTTCTGTCTCTCCTTTGTTCACCAAAGCCACGGTTCAGATAACAGTGACTTCGACCTTTGAATCCCTGTCTAAGGCTATTGTTATGGTTTAATTTTTAGCAAATGTTTTTTAGTAGGGTGGACAACGGTCGGTTTCGGTCGGATTCGGGCCAAAAAATCCCAATCCAACCAAAACCGAGTAGGTAAATATACAGACCGCCACCGTCCGTTTGGGGGACGGTTTGGTCGGGTGGCGGATTTGGCGGGTGGCGGACGGGTTCGTCGGTTTTCATCAAAAAAAAAAAAACAGAAAGAGATAGGAGAAAGATAATCCCAGAAATTCAATAATACATCAAAATATCAACAAAATAAAAGAAATTTGAATACAACAACACCACAAACACTCAAATGCAGCGAACCAACATCAAAAAGTACAAAGCTTCAACCTTTGTTGGTCTACGAACCAGATCTGGTCTGAGAAGGGTATGAGAACCAGGAAACCATCATCAAAATGCATAAAGCTTCGACCTTTATTGGTCTACGAACCAGATCTGGCGCATAAGCTTCCTCGAACTCGAAGGATCGAACCATGGCAGATCTTCGAAGCAGAGCACGAACCATGCTAGATCTGCGATTTTGGGAAGCAGAGCTCGATCTATGGCAGATCCGATGTGGAGACGAAGCCGTAACAGAGGCGCTGAGATTCGAATCACGCGTCGTGGCGGCTCGCAGAACAGAGGCGCTGAGGTTGATGGCGGTGGTGCGTTGGTTGAATGAGGAGGAGAACTATCAATGATGGTCAAGTGAGGATGAGAGACTTTGAGATGATGAGAGTTGAGAGGAACAAGAGAGGTAGGGAACGGCTGAGAAGTGAGAAATGAATGAGAGAAATCAGAACAAGTGTAACCTAATGGGCCTGGGCGGACGAAACAAATTGGTATAAGGCTCCTCGGTCGGGTGCGGGTACCGACGGAATAAATTTTCCAGACCCGCACCCGCCCGAATGTACCCATATGAAACCGAACTGAGCAACCGACGACCCGTGGACCCGATCTCACCCGCCCGTTTGCTTATTTTTGAACTCGGATTTGTCGGGCCCGGGTCGGTTAGCGGGTCCGTGTCCAGCCCTATTTTTTAACACAAAATAGGGACATATGGTGTCCCTTTGTTTTTTTATGTATTATTCTTAGAATATGTGTATATACAAGAAGATAAATAGTAAGTGAGAGATATAGATAAATATGTGCGATGTCACATACGTTGTCCAAATTTTGTGTTCAAATAACATAACTCTTAATTTTTATAGTTCAAGCCTGTCTTAAATAATTTTGGGTGAGAATACCTAGTAAAATGGATGGGGTGTTATGTTTGTTTTATGGTTGTAAATGTACTTTTGAGTTTAAAAATTCTCAAAAGTATGTTTATCCAAAAGGAAGTTTATAAATACTTTGCTCCAAACATTCGTTCAGAACATCTTAATTATATATCAAACATGTTCTTAGTTAGTTATTGACATTATTAGAGCCAGTCATGGCTCTGGCAAGGAGGCTGATCCATTGTTTAAAAAGTCCGGTATATCATTAATTATGACACTTAACTAAATATCTTAAAAGTCATTGTAACACCCCCCGGCACTACATGTTGCACTACAAGAATTTTCGCTCTTTCCCAAGGCCATAGACCCTGGGAAATCCAGAAAATCCGTGGGAAAATGCACATTTCTCACGGATGACCCACGGATTCAGATCCGTCGGTTTTCAGGGGGTCGGAAAAGTTTCCCATGGTTAAGCCCTGGGAAATACCCCGCGGTCAGGCCCTTGGGAAATTTCCCACCGAAAAATCCCTGGGAAAAGATTTCCCACGGATTAATCCCTGGGAAACCTATTTTTTTTTTTTTTTTAAAAAAAATTATAGCTTAATAAGTTAATTATTGTTAAACTTTACATAAATAAATAATTATTTTTTTATATGAATGCATCAACAGAAATTAACATCTTAATTCAAGCAAATTAAGTAATTCAAACAATTTGTTCTACAAAAAAAGTTATTCAAGTCATTTGTTCAAAAAAAAAAAAAAGGTAATTCAAACCATAATTAACATCATAAGTAAAAGAAACATATAAATTCATACAAAAGTCTCTAAGAATCCTCATTATAAGGATTCTCACTAAAAAATTGGACAGAGTTTCCCCTAAAACTACAATTAAATGTTAGCTTTACAGTTAGTTATGTGAACAATCTATTATTTACTACATACTAACAGTTGTGAACCCCACCCCCAAACCAAAAAAAGATAAGAAAATTAATACAAAGTATGTCAAAGTAGCTTTAAGAAAATTCGTTCAGTTGAGAATGGGAAAGGGAACAGGAGAACTGTGATATTAATTAGGAGAAGAAGAAGAGAGAAAGAGGGAAAGAAGCTTACCTCACGATGGCCGGAGAAGGATGAGGGAGGCACGAAGGAGCTGGGCGGCGCTACAGGGACTGTGATCGACGTTCAAGTGAAGGAAGGAAGAAGGTGATTTCTATTTGCATTTTTCCCAGGGCTTAGCCCGTGGGAAACGGCGTGTATTTTCCCAGGGCTCTATCCATGGGAAACGGCGAGTTTTTTTTCCCAGGGCACTTTCCGTGGGAAACGGCAGTGTTTTCCCAAGGCACAATCCGTGGGAAATGCCGTGTTATTTTCTTGCGGCCCAGTCCGTGGGAAACGGGACATCTTTTCCCTGGGCTAACCCGTGGGAAACTGCGAAATCCTATTCCTGCGGCCCTGTCCGTGGGAAAACGAGCGGGAGCAGTTGGCGCCTCTGTTACCCAAGGCTCAACTCGTGGGAACCACAGCGAGAAGCTTCCCAGGGCTTTAACCGTGGGAAATGCCAAAATTTCCTAGGGATTTTTTGCCCTGGGTAATATGCCCTAGGAAATAGCTTAAATTCTTGTAGTGTTGAAACTAAAAGACTGAAAATAATTACGCTGGTTGCTTTCGAAAAATATAATTTTCCCTATTTCTTAACTTCCTTGAAATTAGTTGTAGATTTTCTTTTTTCTTTTACTTTTCCTCTACCGATACAAACCAAACCTTTATAATTAACAAACAACCGAACACATATGTATATGCATCAATACAGTTTTGCATATGGCCATTTATATTACAAATCATTTATTTAAGCCATAACATAAGGAAAACACATATAAACTAAACTTAAATAGTAGTGGTACTACTTCCCAAACGTAAACCCAAAACAGATCCTATAGCTGGCCGTACTTAAGTAAAACCATTGGGAAGTCCTCCCTAGAACTCCCCGCCCTCAGAAGTGTCAAGGTCCGTCCTCCACACGCTTCCGTCATTAGCCTCGTCAAAGTACAGGGAACATATTCCCTTGTATGATATCAGACTCATTTGGTTCATCTGTACTCGAATATATATATATATATATATATATATATATATATATATATATATATATATAAAAGCATAGTAGAAACCCAACATGAAAAGAAATAAAGCAAGGGTGAGATACCATCATTGAGTTTCATCATGATAACTACATGTACGACACTCAAACAAACATCATGTATACATACTGTAATTATTTCCTACCAATGGGATTCATACCCGGTCATCCAATCATAACTTTTCCAAAAATGCATGGCACTTCAATATCCATCCTATGAGTCTTGACCTTTATTCTCCGGAGATTCCTAACTTCCCTTCTTCGGGTAGTGATTAGGCTGCGATACCCTTAACACAATTGTCTCATGAGATCGGCCTCTAAATTTAGGTCCGGCTCCAATTGTTCAGGGAATATCACGATGGAGCACCTAAATTAATATTGGAATAGTTCCCTATTGAGTACATTCGTGCCGGGTAACCGAATTCCACGACCCGAGGTTGCAAGGCCCCAAGTATTCGCTGGATTTTCGAAGCCCGAATGTCCCTAAGACCCAAAGACCCTAGAATTTATCTTTCGTCCGTAACTAACCAATTTACCCAATTCACCCTTTGTGAAATTGTAGCTCGATACCCAAGGCACGTCTGCCCAAAATTGCATATTTGCCAGACTATGCATGTAAAACCCTTTGTTATCGCAACTGTTCTTTTTCGTTCATTTTTTCTTTGTCGAGGCTTAAAGCTCCCGACTACCTTTTTCCCAAATATTACAATTCTTTCCACCTCCAAAGTACAATTTCCTCTCAGGAACACTAGCTCGACGTCTCGGCAATCTAGGTCCTTATCCTTTCCTTTATTTCCTACAAGAGTTTTCGTTCAGTGAAAAACAAATACCAAAACAAAAACTCCGAAAACTTATCCAAGTTTGATGGAAAATTTCCGCTGTTCTTAAATCCTTTTCCAAAAATCCTTTTCCGATGAAATTCATTTTAAAACATAACGAAAATCATTTTTCCTCAAATCCTTTATTTTTATTTCTAAAAATCCATTTTCCCTTTGAAAAGTCATTTCTGTCATATAAATTCAGTTTTCTTACTTAAAAAGATCGTTTTTCTTTCTGCTGCCGCTAGGCAAACAGAAACCCTTACTTTCTTGAAAAATTATTTATCATCAACCTTAAAACAATTTTTAAAATACATTTCCTTAAAATTAAGATTTGTTTCCATTTTCTTTCCGTTGTTTTCCAAAAAGTGCGAAAGTGAAATTTTTTCACTGTTACGTACTCGCTGTCATTTATTAACTTATTCTTTCGTTAAAACTCATTAAAATATTATTATGTTTTTCCTTCAAATAAAATCCACTGGTTTTCAAAAACATTGTTTCCCTTAAATATTTCTTAACGTTTTATCCTTAATGTCTAATGAGCACTGACCGATGTCAGGCTTCCAGCCAATCACAAAATCAACAGCAAATACCATACAACACAATTTATCACATGCTTTCATAATCATCAATAAATTCACACCTCACAATTTATAGCATGCTTTCACAGATAAATCATGCATCACAGAATATTATGCAATAATTTAAAATAAACACCACAAACTACAACAATTAATTGCAGAGACACCAAACAATTTATACACATAGCTATCGAAGCTCTTCAGGCAAACTCCCCTTACCTTTTGAAGATTCAAGTTCCGATTCAACGAAGTTTCGGTTTTCAAATCTGGTTTCCTCCATGAACTCCGAACAACAACAACTAACACAATCCTTCACAAAACAACACATAACTAATTAAACTTTGAAAAAAAACTACAAGTTCCTAAGGGTATGGATTTCGGTCCAAGCTAGAAAAATAGGTTAGAGGTTTCAAAATTTCACATACTCTTAGATCTATATCCTTAGAGTAGTGTAGAGCTAGGGAGAATTGTCATAAGTTGAAAATGAAGCAAAATCATCTAACCCATTTTATGGGTAGGATTCGGCCTCACTTAGATAAATAGGTTAGGGTTTTCTAAAATTCACATGCTCTTAGATTAGTGATCTTTAAGCATTAGAGATGACATAATTAATGATTATGACTTGAAATTGAAACAAAACCTCCTTCATCCTCACAAGTGAGGTTTCGGCCTCATATAGAAAAGCAAGGAGAAAATTTTTGTTTGATTCATGCTCTTGAATTATAAACATAGAGATCGTTATAAGATCATAGCAATTGGTTTCATGATCATAGGATTTTTCTACACTTTTCTAGAGATTTTCAAAGTTTCTAGATCTAGAAATGAAAGGTGATGATCATGGCATGAATTTTTGAAATAAATGAAGAACAAGGCTTAGATGATTAAGAGTAGAGAGGCTACCTCTTGAAGATCAAGAAAATTGAAAAGATTGATCCAAACTTGCAAAGGAAACCTTAAGAACTTAGGTTTTTGTTTATGTGTTTTCTCTCAGTGTTGAAGAAAAATGAGAGAGTGTGAGGGGGAGGGGGCTGCCGTGAAAAGAAAAAGAGTGAGGGAGAGAGTGAGTGAGTCATTAAGGGAATTTTTGGTTTTTATTATACTTAGGGGCATTTTGGTCTTTTACTTAACAAATATCTAAGATATTTTACAAAGTAATGATGACAAAGGTGAGTCATTAGTGGTGACTCACCACAACATGATGACACTTGTCCTTCCCTGGTCCGGTGTCCGGTTCAGTCTCCGTAGTTTCGATTCCTACTCCGTTATTCTCCCGATTTAGGTTTTCCGCACCCGATTTAATTCAAAATTTTGCCCAAACAAAATATTTTATTTTATTTTAGAGCAAAATTTTTGAAAAGTCCCACATCACTTAAAAAGTGATGAGAAAATTTATTGTTTTGTTTTCGGGTCAAAATTAGGATTTCTGACCTGTAAAATCTTACAGTCAGTGAAAACGCAGACCGGGTTTCGTCTGAATTTTCAACCCAAATTTTAACTGTAGGCTTTTGCCATGAATTCGAATCTAAATATGATTTTGTTTCTATCAAAATCATTTTCTAGGTCTCAAACAAAAATATAAAGAGATAATTGTTTATTGATACAGAAAACAGCAGAAATCGGGGTGTTACATTACTACCCCACTAAAAAAAAATTCGTCCTCGAAATTCGTACCTGGAAAAAGATCAGGATACTGTAACTTCATTTTGTCCTCAGCTTCCCATGTTGCCTCTCCCGTTGTCTCATTCCAAATAACCTTGACTAAGGAAATTTGTTTACCCCTGAGCTGCTTAATCCTCTTATCCTCGATTCGCACAGGTGAAGTCTCATAAGACAAGTTTTCTTTTAGTTGTACTTCATCGGGTTCAATTATGTGAGATGGATCAGGAATATACTTCCTCAATTGTGAGACATGAAAGACAATATGAATATTTGAAAGAAAAGGTGGTAAAGCAATTTGATAGGCTACTGGACCAATACGGCGAAGAATTTGCTACGGTCCAATAAATTTTGGAGTGAGTTTTCTAGATTTCAAAACCCTACCTACCCCAGTCATGGGTGTGACTCTCAAAAATACATGTTCTCCTTCTTGGAATTTAAGGAGTCGTCTCCTCTGATCAGAGTAACTCTTCTGCCTGCTTTGTGCCGTTCTCATCTTTTCACGGATTTGTTTAACCTTTTCTGTTGTTTGCTGCACAATTTCTAGGCCTAAAATTGTGCTTTCTCCATCTTGATACCAACACATAGGTGTTTGACATTTCCTTCCCTATAAGGCCTCATAGGGTTCCATCCCTATACTTGAGTGAAAACTGTTGTTGTATGTAAACTCGATAAGCGTCAAAAGGTCATCCCAACTTCCTCGATTCTCTAAAACACATGCTCTCAGCAAGTCTTCTAAAGATTGAGTCGCCCTCTCGGTTTGTCCATCAGTTTGAGGATGATAAGCTGAACTTAAGCGTAACTTAGTTCCCAGTACTTGATGTAAACTTCCTTTAAAACATGAAGTGAACTTCGGGTCTCTATCTGAAACAATACTTGAAGGCACTCCATGAAGTCTAATCACTGCCTTGATATAAAATTCGGTTAACTTTTCCACAGTATAGTTGAGCTTACCAGGTAAAAAGTGTGCTGATTTTGTTAACCTATCAACGATCACCCAAATTGAGTCAAAACCTTTGGGAGTTCGCGGTAAACTTACCACAAAATCCATCGATATGCTATCCCACTTCCATTCAAGTACATCCAATGATGTAAGCATTCTGCCTGGTCGTTGATGTTCTACCTTCGCTTTTTGACAAATCAGACATGATGTCACATACTCTGCGACTTGCTTTTTCATACCTGGCCACCAAAACTTTTGTTTTAAATCCTGATACATCTTAGTTGATCCCGGATGAATACTCAACTTACTCTTGTGTGATTCCTCTAGAATCATCTTTTACATCTCAGGATTATCAGGTACACAGACTCGTCCCTTGCACCTTAAGATGTTATCTGATCGCAAACTAAACTCAGTGGCTTTTCCTTGTTCTATTAACTTCTTCTTCTCTTGAAGACAAGTATCGGTGACTTGTTGTTCTCTGATCTCTTCCATTAATCCACTAGAGATCTTGATCATTCCTACACAAATTTTCTTTTGACTTACGTCCATGATTAAGTTGAGATCACGGAACTTTTCAATCAGCTCTAATTCCTTCACCATCATAACTGAGATATGAATGGCCTTCCTGCTTAGTGCATCTGCTACGACGTTCGCCTTTCCTGGATGATATTGTAACGTGAAGTCATAGTATTTTAGAAACTCCATCCATCGTCTCTGTCTCATGTTGAGCTCCTTCTGATCAAACAGGTATTTCAGACTGTTGTGGTCACTAAAAACATCAAACTTGACTCCATACAGGTGGTGTCTCCATATCTTTAGTGCAAAAACCATAGCAGCTAACTCCAGATCATGCGTCGGATAATTCCTCTCATGTGTCTTTAACTGTCGTGACGCATAAGCTACGACTTTCCGATGTTGCATCAATACACAACCTAAACCTTGATATGAAGCATCACAATATACTTCGTAAGGTTCATTCGGTTTAGGAAGTATTAACACTGGCGAGGTTGTCAAACGTTCCTTGATCTTTTGAAAACTCTCTTCGCACTTGTCAGTCCATATGAAAGGTTGATCCTTCCTTGTCAGTTGAGTCAACGGTCCCACTATCTTAGAAAAACCTTCGATAAACCTCCTATAGTAACCGGCTAGACCCACAAAGCTGCGAATCTCCGTTACCGTTTTTGGTCTTTCCCAAGAAAGTATTGATTCTACTTTTGCAGGATCGACAACAATTCCTTCCTCAGTAATCACGTGCCCCAAGAATTTTACTTCTCCGAGCCATAATTCACACTTGGATAGCTTTGCGTATAATACCTTCTCACGTAGGATTTGCAGGACTTGTCGCAAATGCTCTTCATGTTCCTCATCATTCTTAGAATAAATGAGAATGTCATCAATGAACACAACAACGAACTTATCTAGAAACAGACGAAAAATCCGGTTCATGTAGTCATAGCAGGTGCATTTGTTACTCCAAAAGGCATTACAAGATATTCATAATGTCCATAACGAGTTCTGAACGCAGTTTTTTGTATATCTTCTGTCTTCACCCTTATCTGATGATATCCCGTTCTCAAATCGATCTTTGAGAACACAACGGCTCCTCTTAGTTGATCCATTATATCGTCTATACGCGGTAAAGGATATTTGTTCTTGATCATCACTTTATTGAGTTGTCGAAAATCCACGCAGAGTCTCGACCCTCCATCTTTTTTTCTTACTAGCAGAACTGGTGCTCCCCACGGGGAAACACTTGGTCGGATAAACTGTTTCGACAAAAGATCTTCCAGTTGAGCTTTCAACTCAGCAAGTTCTGTCGGTGCCATCCGATACGGTGCGATTGAAATTGGGCCGGTTCCTGGAATCAGGTCGATGAAGAATTCGATATCTCTGACAGGTGGCAAACCCGGAACATCATTAGGAATTACATCTGGAAATTCTCTAACTACAGGCATCATACTCAAGTCGATTTCCCTCTAGACTTCCAAGTTAGATAGAAGCAAATATTCCTGAGCTCCTTCTTTCGAAGAAGTTCTCATTTGGTGGGTAGATAAAAATCCAGAAATTTCAGGATCAGGAAAAACTAAGGTCTTATGGGAACAATCTAAAAGGATATAGTTGGAAGATAACCAATCCACGCCTAGAATTACATCTAATTGAATCAAAGGCAAACATATGAGATTAACAAGAAAATGTCTATCCTGAATAATGATAGGACAATTCAGACCTATAGAAGTCACAACAACAGGTTCAGTAGTTGGAGTTGAAACAATCAGATCATATGACATGGAAGAAACAGGCAATTCTAAATGTCTCACACAATCCATCGCAATAAAAGAGTGCGTTGCACCCTAATCAAAAAGTACCGTTAAGAGATCACTAGCTATATCGCAACTACCTTGTATGAGATCTTCGGAATTTGAAGCCTCCGCACCACTCATGGTGTAAACCCTTCCCTTAGCTGTCGGTTTATTGGTCCTATAATTGTTGGTGTTTGATGCAGGTTTCTGAGTTTGATAGTCTTTGGCCATGTGCCCTATCTTTCGGCATTTGAAGCACTGTACTCCTTGGAGTCGACAATTATCAGTAAAATGAGTTTCGCTTCCACACTCGAAACACTTTTGAAACTGGCCTTGGTTTTGGTTCCCTTGGCCTCCACTATTGTACGCAGAAGCGACTGGACGGTAATTTTGTTGATTCTGGTTCTAATTCTGATTATTTCCGGGTGGTCGGGAATAAGGCTTTCCTTGAGCTTGTTTTCCTCTCTAGTTTCTGGTACTGATTCTTGGACCTAGATGGTCCTCCAACATTCCCTCTGCTATCCTTTCCTTTTTTCATCTGTTCCACATTCCTGTATTTCTCAACCAGAGCTTGAAAATTTTTGATCTCAAGTGGCAACATTGACTTCTTGATTTCAAACCTTAATCCTCCTTCAAACTTCTCACATTTCCATTCTTCGTCAGGTTGAGCTTGGAAGAAACGGAAATACTTGGCGAGCGATTCAAACTTTGCCGCGTATTCCCTAACAGTCATTTCTCTCTACTGCAGACGCAGAAATTCTTGCTCCTTTTCAGTTCTGGCACTTTGAGGAAAGTACTTGTCCAGGAACGTGTTAGGAAATGCATTCCAAGTAATCCCCTGATGATTCGCTTCCATCAATTGTCTGACGCCCCTCCACCAATACTCAGCATCACCCACGAGCAGGAACGTAGCATACTGAACTTTGACTCCTTCTGGGCTGTGAATCAGTTCAAAGATCTTCTCTAATTCTTGTATCCAAAGGTCAGCCTTCTCGGGATCAGCATCCCCATGAAATCTACACTAATATAAAAGGTGGAGAGCAACTTTTACTGTACATACACATGTCAGCACTAGGATTTTTTGTTTTTTTTTAATTTTTTTTTTTTTTTAAAAGTAATCTTTTTTTTACTTTTAAAATTTTTTTTACGTTTATTTTTATTTTTTAAAATTTTTTATTTTGCGTTTTCCTTAATTTTTAAAATTTTGATTTTTGTGTAGCACAGTAGTGCAAGTCAAATGTTAAGTTATGAAATATTTTTTATTATTATTTTATTAATTTTATAAAATTTATATATTTTTTGTTTTAAAATATTTTCAAACCGGTAAAGGTACATTATTTTGGGAGTCAAACACGGCAATCTCTGTATTGGCATAAAGAGAGGCATAGCTATTCATATTTTGTAATTTTTTTTTTTGGCTACATCCTTGCCTTTGTTTTTTCTATTTTAAATAATAGATCTATATCTATACTAATTAATAAGAGGAAATGCTGATTTTAGTGTAGCACAATGGTGCAAGCCACATGTCAAGTGATGAATTTTTTTTTAATTTTTTTTTTTTCTAAAATTTATATTTTTTTTTGTTTTAAAATATTTACAAACCGGTAAAGGTACAATGTTTTGGGAGTCAAACAAGACAATCTATGTTTTTTAAATTTTTTTTTAAATTTTTTTTTTACGTTTTCCTTAATTTTTTAAATTTTTTTTTTGATAAATTTTTTTTGCTAATACTTTTTTTTTAATTTATTTGTATACATTGACAGTGTAAATATTTTTACACTATCAACCAATCATAAATTGACAAACAATAAAAATAGAGTTGTCATATTTTTGATGTTTTAATTTTTATATACTTATATTTTAATGTATATATAATTTAATATTTTAAAATTTTAAATTTTAAATTTTTTTATTTATATATATATGTTCGAACCGAATCAAACCAAACCAATTGTAATTAGTTCGGATATTGATATTGACTTTTTAAAATTTATAATTTTTTTTGTTTTTAAAATATTTTAAGAGAGGAAAGGTAGCAAAACTACCGTGTTTTTCGAAAAAGTTTAGGGTCGTAAGACTCGAACCAATAATTCGATGAATTTGACAATTTTTATATAGTTATATTTTAATTTATATATAATTTAATAGTTAAAAATTTAAAATTTTATATATTTTATTTATACATATCTATATATTTTAATATTTTCCGGTTAGAACCGAATCAAACCAAACCAATTTTAATTGGTCCGGATATTATTATTGACTTTTTAAAATTTATAATTTTTTGGTTTTTAAATATTTTTAGCCAGGAAAGGTGGAGAGCAAATTTTACTGTACATACACGTGTCAGCACCAGGATTTTTTGTTTTTTTTTTTAAAAACTATTTTTTAAAAAAATTTAAAAAAAATGTAATATTTTTTTTACTTTTTAATTTTCTTTACGCTTATTTTTATTATTTTTTAAAAAATTTAATTTTTTTTAAAATTTTACTTTTTTTTTTTTTACGTTTTCCTTATTTTTAAAATTCTGATTTTTTTGTAGCACAGTAATGCAAGCCAAATGTTAAGTTATGAAATATTTTTATTATTATTTTATTAATTTTCTAAAATTTATATATTTTTTGTTTTAAAATATTTTCAAACCGATAAAGGTACATTATTTTGGGAGTCAAACACGGCAATCTCTGTATTGACATAAAGAGCGGTAGAGCTATTCATATTTTGTATTTTTTTTTTTTGGCTACATCGTTGCGTTTCTTTTTTCTATTTTAAATAATAGATATATATCTATACTAATTAATAAGGGGAAATGCTGATTTTAGTGTAGCACAATGGTGCAAGCCACATGTCAAGTGATGAATTTTTTTTTCCCTAAAATTTATATATTTTTTTGTTTTAAAATATTTACAAACCGGTAAAGGTACAATGTTTTGGGAGTCAAACAAGACAATCTATGTTTTAAAATTTTTTTCTAAATTTTTTTAAATTTTTTTTTTACGTTTTCCTTAATTTTTAAATTTTTTTTCTGCTAATTTTTTTTTGCTAATACTTTTTTTTTAATTTATTTGTATACACTGACAGTGTAAATATTTTTACACTATCAACCAATCATAAATTGACAAACAGTAAAAATAGAGTTGTCATATTCTTGATGTTTTAATTTTTATATACTTATATTTTAATGTATATATAATTTAATAGTTTAAAATTTAAAATTTTACATTTTTTTATTTATATATATATGTTCGAACCGAATCAAACCAAACCAATTGTAATTAGTTCGGATATTGATATTGACTTTTTAAAATTTATAATTTTTTTTGTTTTTAAAATATTTTAAGAGAGGAAAGGTAGCAAAACTACCGTGTTTTTCGAAAAAGTTTAGGGTCGTAAGACTCGAACCAATAATTCGATGAATTTGACTATTTTTATATAGTTATATTTTAATTTATATATAATTTAATAGTTAAAAATTTAATATTTTATATATTTTATTTATATATATCTATATATTTTAATATTTTCCGGTTAGAACCGAATCAAACCAAACCAATTTTAATTGGTTCGGATATTGTTATTGACTTTTTAAAATTTATAATTTTTTTGTTTTTAAATATTTTTAGCCAGGAAAGGTAGCAAAACTACCGTGCTCTTCGAAAAAGTGGAGGGTCGTAAGACTCGAACCAAATTGAAAATCAGTGTCACGTATAATGACCAAAAGATTACTTTAACATTTTTTTTAAATATATTTATTTTCAAATTATTTTTTTCCTTATTTTTCTTATTTTTTTAAATAATTTTTTCTAATTATGTTGAATTATTTTTTTATAATTACTTTTTTTTCCTAATTTTTTTAAAATAATTTTTTCCTAATTACTTTTTTTTGCTAATCTTTTTTAAATATATTTTTTTCTACTTTTTTTTCTGTTAATACTTTTTTTTAAAGCTACATCTGTAACACCCTGTTTTTCATAAAATGTTTTATTAAGCTAGTTTTATTAATAAAAAAAAATGTTGGTTAAGGGCTAAGTGGGATTTTAGTCTAAAAGTCCCTTTCTGGTACATGAGCACGCTCGTGCTCATCAGCCAGCAAGCTCGTGCTTAAAGTCAGAAGCGTGTCTCTGATTTTAAGTTGAGCACGACCGTGCTCAATAGTAAGCACGCCCGTGCTCAATGCGTGGACCGCGTCTCGCTGACGCTAAGTGGAGCACAACCGTGCTCGATGCTAAGCACGACCGTGCTCAGGTCCGAATGATATAAACGTTGCAGAGGCCGAGAATTTGACGTGAAACCCTACTTTTTGGTGCAGCTGCGACCAGAACGCTTTCCTGTTCTATTTCTCCTTCGTTTATCGCCGTAGTGGAGTTCTGAGAGCCGTTTGGGAGATTAGATTGACCTGCTTCAGTGTTAATAGGTAATGGTCTCATCCCTTTTAGTTTCCTTTCGTGTTTTGGGATTGGAAACTAACCGATTGTGTTCTTAATTGACCAAGGTTTATCATTGGAGTGAGCCGCTTTGGGAACGGTACCAGTTTGCTAGTAGTAGCAGTGTTAGAGCTACCTTCAATCCAGGTATGGGGAGGAGTGGGATTGTGTTCATTAGGCAGTGGGTAGTGTAAGGTAACGGGGTCCCCATGACCCCGGCGTCGTTATATGTTGTATATTTATGTATTGATTACTGTTTCTGTCAATAACATACTATAATTGGGTTGGTTGTGATGTTATATGTATTGTATGTTCACGTTGGTTGTTTAATGAGTATGATGATATGTTGATAATTGTTATTAATATGATGTTGGTTGGTTGATGTTGTGGCTGTGATGATTGTATGTTGATGAAACTGTTGAACTGAATAATTAGGTTTAATAAACGTGTAGGTTTAGGGGTTTAATCCCTAAATAGTTTGGTTAGAATTTGGCTTCTGTCCCTGCTCAGAACAGTGCAGTCGTGCATTGAGCACGACCGTGCTGAACAGGGAGCACGACCGTGCTGAACAGGGAGCACGACCGTGCTCCCATTTAAATTCTGGAAAATGGCCGCGCTGTTCAGCACGGCCGTGCGGGTCAAAAAGCACGACCATGCTGCTGAGCACGACCGTGCTGAGTGTGAAGCACGACCGTGCTGAGTGTGAAGCACGACCGTGCTTCACTTAAAAGGGCAGCACGCCCTCACGTGTCCAAGCACGACCGTGCTAGGGTCTAAGCACGACTGTGCTAAACCCCCTGGACAGTAATGAAATTAAAGGACTTAAGGGGTTTTAAACCCCATTCCCCTATGATGATAAGTTGAGATAAATAATCAAAGATAAAGATTAGACAACCTGGTCATTAATTATATAAGATAATTAAGATAACAAGGTGTTAAGTCGGTATCCGTTGGGTTACCGCATGTTGCTAAGTTAAGTCTTGGGTGCTTATTGACCCAAGCACATTGAGTTGAACCTTGGTGCTTATTGGCCAAGGGAGCCTTGACCCCACGGTTTGGGTCTAAGGTTACGTTGGATGTTGATGTTGAAGTCTTGGGAGCTTCATGGCCCAAGCAAGGAGGTGGTTGAGATTGTTTGTTGTTGTGCCATTTGCATAGAGCATTGGAGTTGTTGATGGGGGAGGTTCGACAAAGGGGAGATCGCCCGAGAGTACGGTGATCTGGCCATCCACGGTAGGTCACCCAAGGTTTGGTGACCGAGGCCCCCCGTGATGAGGCATCCACGGTTTGATGCGTTGGCTATCCATGGGGTTCACCCAAGGTTTGGTGAACTGCCGGTATTGGTGCTTTTATGGCCAATACGGATATGTAACTCCAAAGTCGTTCATCCTGAGTTAGTTTGGATCCACATGCATATAGTTGGAGTAGTGGAGTAGTTGATGCATTGCATAGCATTGCATACTTGGTTGTTATGATACTGTTGGATGTTGATGTATGCTTATGTGTATGTTTACCTTGCGTACTATTCCCCTGCTGTTTATATGATTACATGAATCTTACTCCCTGTTATTGTTTGTGTTTGGCCTGATCGGCATTTGCAGAGGATGACGAGCAGCCCGGAGAGGAGTGACTCTGAGGAGCCGCCACTCATAGTTAGGGCTTTTTATGTTTAGTTGTTTCTTTTGTATTCCGAGGATGTTATTTTCCGGAAGGGTTATACCAGCTCTGAGTTGTGACATCGGGGTTGGGTAGTTATTTCTTCATGTTTTATGGTTTATGAACTTAATTTATTTTCCGCGTTGTAATCGGTTCATGTGGGACTTTTCTACCCATGGACAATTGTTTTAAACTTATTCAATAATTGCATGTTTTTATTTTAAAGTATTTATATTAATTGCCTTATAACATGCTGGGTAGAAGGGTGTCACTACATCCTTGCCTTTGTTTTTTCTATTTTAAATATTAAATCTATATCTATACTAATTGTTAAGGAGAAATTCTGATTTTTGTGTAGTACAGTAGTGGAAGCCAAATGTTAAGTTATGAAATATTTTTATTATTATTTTATTAATTTTATAAAATTTATATATTTTTTGTTTTAAAATATTTTCAAACCGGTAAAGGTACATTATTTTGGGAGTCAAACACGGCAATCTCTGTATTGACATAAAGAGAGGCAGAGCTATTCATATTTTGTATTTTGTTTTTGCTATATCCTTGCGTTTGTTTTTTCTATTTTAAATAATAGATCTATATCTATACTAATTAATAAGGGGAAATGCTGATTTTAGTGTAGCATAATGGTGCAAGCCACATGTCAAGTGATGAAATTTTTTTATTATTTTTTTTATTTTCTAAAATTTATATATTTTTTTGTTTTAAAATATTTACAAACCGGTAAAGGTACAATGTTTTAGCCAAACACGACAATCTCTGAATTGACTTAAATAGAGGCAGAGCTATTCATATTTTCTAATCTATTTTTTTCTACCTCCTTGCCTTTGTTTTTTCTATTTTAAATAATAAATCTATATTTATACTGATTAATAAGGGAAATTGCTGATTTTCTAATAAAGGAACATGTGCCGAATAGTTGATTGTTAGTAATGATCAAAGATGAACACTTAACATATAGTGTACATTACGTGGTGTAATATCATTTTAAAATAAAAATAATATTCAATTCTTTGCACTCAAATTATAGATAAAATTGTTTAAGGTTTTTGTTGATCACTTCTGTCTATAAATAAAAAGCCTGGGAGATGAATGAGTACCACCATTATGGGTGAGAAGGAAATATTGAAAGCAAAGTGTGAAATAAGTAAAAAAAAATGTTTGACATAGTGGACTTAATTTGAGATAAAGGTAAAAAAATTGGTACATATAGAGGCACAATTCAAGTTATTAATGATAATAATGCTATCAATAATAATAGTAATTGATATTGATGACCCGTGCAATGCACGGGTGCAAAAATACTAGTTGTAATGGATTCTGACGCCGAAAAGCAGTCAATCCTTTTCCCTTTGTAGCTTGTTCAGCTTTGAGTTGTTCTTGTTGATTTTGGGCAGCCATAGTTGCCGTCTGCAACGCAATAGCAGCTGCAACATTTTTCATTACCTGTGCTGCATAGTCCATCCCACCAGCTCCTTCAGGATCCTCTCCCAGATTACCACGACCGCCAACACGACCGCCTCTACGGCCTCTTCCACGGCCGCGTCCACGTCTATGTCCACGTCCAGCTTCTGGTTCAACAACTGGTTCCATAACTGACCTACAAGCCACAATCAGTTAAACCAAAACCAGAAACTGAAACGTAAACTTACTTGTTACCACACATTACTTCTAAGAAGTAATTAAAACAAGTCTAAGTCAGAGATCACACAACATAGACATAACAGACCTATTTCCCAAGGATTCCCGAAAGATTCGACCAGCTCTGATACCACTAATTGTAACACCCCCCTTGGTGCTACATGTTGAAACTAAAAGACTGAAAATAATTACGCTGGTTGTTTTCGGAAAATATAATTTTCTCTATTTCTTAACTTCCTTGAAATTAGTTTTAGATTTTTTTTTCTTTTCCTTTTCCTCTACCGATACAAACCAAACCTTTATAATTAACAAACAATCGAACACATATGTATATGCATCAATACAGTTTTGCATATGGCCATTTATATTACAAATCATTTATTTAAGCCATAGCATAAGGAAAACACACATAAACTAAACTTAAATAGTAGTGGTACTACTTCCCAAACGTAAACCCAAAACTGATCCTATGGCTGGTCGTACTTAAGTAAAACCATTGGGAAGTCCTCCCTAGAACTCCCCGCCCGCAGAAGTATCTAGGTCCGTCCTCCACACGCTTCCGTCATTAGCCTCGTCAAAGTACAAGGAACATATTCCCTTGTATGATATCGGACTCATTTGGTTCATCTGTACTCGAATATATATATATATATATATATATATATATATATATATATATATATATATATATATATAAGTATAGTAGAAACCCAACATGAAAAGAAATAAAGCAAGGGTGAGATACCATCATTGAGTTTCATCATGATGACTACATGTATGACACTCAAACAAACATCATGTATACATACTATAATTATTTCCTACCAATGGGATTCATACCCGGTCATCCAATCATAACTTTTCCAAAAATGCATGGCACTTCAATATCCATCCTATGAGTCTTGACCTTTATTCTCCAGAGATTCCTAACTTCCCTTCTTCGAGCAATGATTAGGCGGCAATACCCTTAACACAATTGTCTCATGAGATCGGCCTCTAAATTTAGGTCCGGCTCCAATTGTTCAGGGAATATCACGATGGAGCACCTAAATTAATATTGGAATAGTTCCTTATTGAGTACATTCGTGTCGGGTAACCGAATTCCACGACCCGAGTTTGCAAGGCCCCAAGTATTCGCTGGATTTTCGAAGCCCGAATGTCCCTAAGACCCAAAGACTCTAGAATTTATCTTTGGTCCGTAACTAACCAATTTACCCAATTCACCCTTTGTGAAATTGTAGCTCGATACCTAAGGCACGTCTGCCCAAAATGGCATATTTGCCAGACTATGCATGTAAAACCCTTTGTTATCGCAACTGTTCTTTTTCGTTCATCTTTTCTTTGTCGAGGCTTAAAGCTCCCGACTACCTTTTTCCCAAATATTACAATTCTTTCCACCACCAAAGTACAATTTCCTCTCAGGAACACTAGCTCGACGTCTCGGCAATCTAGGTCCTTATCATTTCCTTTATTTCCTACAAGAGTTTTCGTTCAGTGAAAAACAAATACCAAAACAAAAACTTCGAAAACTTATCCAATTTTGACAGAAAATTTCCGCTATTCTTAAATCCTTTTTCAAAAATCCTTTTCTGATGAAATTCGTTTTAAAACGTAACGAAAATAATTTTTCCTCAATTCCTTTATTTTTAATTCTAAAAATCCATTTTCCCTTTGAAAAGTCATTTCTGTCATATAAATTCAGTTTTCTTACTTAAAAAGATCATTTTTATTTCTGCTGCCGCTAGGCAAACAGAAACCCTTACTTTCTTGAAAAATTATTTATCATCAACCTTAAAACAATTTTTAAAATACATTTCCTTAAAATTAAGATTTGTTTCCATTTTCTTTCCATTGTTTTCCAAAAAGTGCGAAAGTGAAATTTTTTCACGGTTACGTATTCGCTGTCATTTATTAACTTATTCTTTCATTAAAACTCATTTAAATATTATTATTTTTTCCTTAAAATTAAATCCATTGGTTTTCAAAAACATTGTTCCCTTAAATATTTCTTAACGTTTTATCCTTAATGTCTAATGAGCACTGACCGATGTCAGGCTTCCAGCCAATCACAAAATCAACAGAAAATACCATACAACACAATTTATCACATGCTTTCATTATCAACAATAAATTCACACCTCACAATTTATAGCATGCTTTCACAGATAAATCATGCATCACAGAATATTATGCAATAATTTAAAATAAACACCACAAACTACAACAATTAATTACAGACACACCAAACAATTTATACACATAGCTATCGAAGCTCTTCAGGCAAACTCCCCTTACCTTTTGAAGATTCAAGTTCCGATTCAACGAAGTTTCAGTTTTCAAATCCGGTTTCCTCCACGAACTTCGAACAACAACTACTAACACAATCCTTCACAAAACAACACATAACTAATTAAACTTTGAAAAAAAAAACTACAAGTTCCTAAGGGTATGGATTTCGGCCCAAGCTAGAAAAATAGGTTAGATGTTTCAAAATTTCACATGCTCTTAGATCTATATCCTTAGAGTAGTGTAGAGCTAGGGAGAATTGTCATAAGTTGAAAATGAAGCAAAATCATCTAACCCATTTTATGGGTAGGATTCGGCCTCACTTAGATAAATAGGTTAGGGTTTTCTAAAATTCACATGCTCTTAGATTAGTGAGCTTTAAGCATTAGATATGACATAATTAATGATTATGACTTGAAATTGAAACAAAACCTCCTCCATCCTCACAAGTGAGGTTTCGGCCTCATATAGAAAAGCAAGGAGAAAATTTTTGTTTGATTCATGCTCTTTGATTATAAACATAGAGATGATTATAAGATCATAGCAATTGGTTTCATGATCATAGGATTTTTCTACACTTTTCTAGAGATTTTCAAAGTTTCTAGATCTAGAAATGAAAGGTGATGATCATGGCATGAATTTATGAAATAAAAGAAGAACAAGGCTTAGATGATTAAGAGTAGAGAGGCTACCTCTTGAAGATCAAGAAAATTGAAAAGTTTGATCCAAACTTGCAAAGGAAACCTTAAGAACTTAGGTTTTTGTTTCTTTGTTTTCTCTCAGTGTTGAAGAAAAATGAGAGAGTGTGAGGGGGAGGGGGCTGTCATGAGAAGAAAAAGAGTGAGGGAGAGAGTGAGTGAGTCATTAAGGGTATTTTGGGGTTTTATTATACTTAGGGGTATTTTGGTCTTTTACTTAACAAATATCTAAGATATTTTACAAAGTAATGATGACAAAGGTGAGTCATTAGTGGTGACTCACCACAACATGATGACACTTGTCATTCCTTGGTCCGGTGTCCGGTTCAGTCTCTGTAGTTCCGATTCCTACTCCGTTATTCTCTCAATTTAGGTTTTCCGCACCCGATTTAATTCAAAATTTTACCCGAACAAATTATAATATTTTATTTCAGAGCAAAATTTTTTAAAAGTCCCACATCACTTAAAAAGTGATGAGAAAATTTATTGTTTCGTTTTCGAGTCAAAATTAGGTTTTCTGACTAGTAAAATCTTACTGTCAGTGAAAACGCAGATCGGGTTTGGTCTGAATTTTCAACCCAAAATTTAACCGTAGGCTTTCGCCATGAATTCGAGTCTAAATATAATTTTGTTTCTACCAAAGTCATTTTCTAGGTCTCAAACAAAAATATAAACAGATAATTGTTTATTGATACAGAAAACAGCAGAAATCGGGGCGTTACAGTCATCAAATTCATAATTTATGAGATATTGTATATAAATTAAACTCAATATTAATATAAAAATTTAATTACAAATGCACTATTACTATAAAGAAAATTTATAGTAATAATCAATTATATATAATCAGTTAAAAATATTTTAACTTTTATAATGACTATCTTTTTTTTTGTCATTATGTTATATGTACGAAGTATCCATCATTGTTATTTGTGACTAATCTCCGCCAGGGAACCTATTGGGAACACAAGGTGGGTTCTCCCCTCCCAACCAGGTTTTGTCCATACACAAGAGTCAAGATCCGAGCCCCTGACCACTTGCTTAACATGTACAAGTCTCTTACCACTTGGACCAACCACGTGTTAGTATAATAACTATCTTAAAAATCTTACATCAAATGATATATGATTAATTAATAATATTAAATCTTTATACCGACAATATATTGAAATTAAACGTATTAAACTATATCTCAAGATAGTATAAATATAAATATACAATATATACAATGAAGCGTGCCGAAATGTCAGATCTTGGATGTTATAAGGATGATATATGGATTAAATTGAAATATTTTTATCCTATTTTCCAAACATAAATTGCTACATAATTTTTTTTTAAAAAAACTCTCAATATAACTGTTATAAAAATCACATATAAAATGATTTATGATTGATTTATATAGTGTAAAACTTAATCTTGAATCTATGTCAAAATTAAATTATGAGGAATGACTTTTGTACATCAAAATGGGACACCATTTGGTGTCCCCTTTGTTTTTTGGGTGTATTTTTGAGAAGCATGTATACAAAGAAGATAAAAAGAAAGTGAGAGATAGAGATAAACATATACGATGTCCAAAATTTATATTCAAATATCATAACTCTTAAACTATTATGTTGCCTTTATACTTTATCGACAGTTATCAGTGTGGATTCTGTGCATGAGGAGCACGTGGGCCGTAACATAACAAACAAAAATGATTTGGGGAAAAGGTCGTGCACTATAAGCCCAAAGTAGACTGGTAGGGCGAGCCCCAATGTGAAATACACTAAATTCATCACAGGGACGGGACTAAGTCAGGCAGCTTTGACATGGGCATCATTACCGAGAAAGAGAAAGAGGATAAAGACCTCATGCAACGTAAACTCACCACCCACAAAAAAGGTTGGGTTGAAGTGCAAAGTAAAAAAGAGATAGTGAAGATAGAGAAGATCCCTCCAAATAATGCCAATCCTGGAAACCAAAATGTTAGTAACGAGTTCCATGTCCCTGGTACCAATTTCCATGGTATGTTTGGATCTCAACCTCCCAATCCCCAAACCATGGCAGATATTGTTGTCAAACCCTGAGAAGCAACACGAGATTGGTAAGCTTTCGAGCTTTGAGTCTATGAGCCTGTCGCGAGTCTCACCCCCATAAGGAAGGTATCCTTGTTTTTGTTCCTTTCTTTTACAAGGTTTATCATGATTAGTTTTAAAGAATTTTCCATCTTGTCTTTGGAATGTCAGAGGTGCAGCCAGTGACACTGCTAAAAGACACCTCAGAGAGTATATTAAGGAGAATAAACTGTTAATGTTATACTCTTGGTAACGCACGTCCAGTTCTCTCAAACTCGCCGATTTTGGGACAATCTGGGATATTCTAGTGTTCATATCAGTGAAGCAAGAGGACACGCAGGTGGTATATGGTGGCTCTCAGCTTCTCAGGATTATCATATCTCGGTTGTTGACTGTTGTGATCAAGCAATAACTTGTAAGATTGCCAAAGATAATTGTGTATGGTGGTGCTCCGCCATCTATATTAGCTGTGACACCCGGGGCTGGCGAGAGCGGGGAGTGGTCGCCGGTGCAGGAAGGCAACCGATTACACACCAGAATGAGAGGGATCCTGAGACTGTGTAGGTATGGGATTATACAGTTGAGGATAACTTATAAGAATTGATTGGTACTACTCATATCAATAAGATGCATCTTCTTTTCGGTAGCTCATCACTTAAGAACTCCATAGCTAAGCATGCTTGACTTGGAACAATTTTGGGATGGATGACCTCCTAAGAAGTTTTCCAAGGAAGCGTGTGAGTGAGGACAAAGCACGCTGAAAAGACCCGTGTTGGTATGTGGGGACAGTCGTCAATCCATAAAGCAGTCAGGGATGTTACAAATGGTATCAGAGCAGCACCTCTCCTAGTACGGTGTGGTTTGGGGACGAACCAAGCGGAAGCTGGTGGGCATGTGACACGCGGGGCTGAAGAAGGTGGTGAGTGGTCGCCGGTGCAAGAAGGCACGAACAACGAGCGGCTCCTGATAGGCTTCTAGGTGGAGGGACACATGAATGAACCGATTACACACCAGAGTGAGAGGGATCCTGAGACTGTGTAGGTATGGGACTATACAATTAAGGATGGATTATAAGAATTGATTGGTACTACTCATATCAACAAGATGCATCTTCTTTTCGGTAGCTCATCACTTAAGAACTCCATAGTTAAGCGTGCTTGACTTGGAGCAATTCTGAGATGGGTGACTTCCTGCGAAGTTTTCCCAAGAAGCGTGTGAGTGAGGAGGAACCTTAGGAACTCTATTCAGGGTCCCTGGATGCTTCTTGGAGACTTCAATGATATTCTTCTGCCTTCAGAGGTTAGGGAAAGTGCGTTTTTATAGCAGTAGGGCCATTCAACTTGCGGATATGATGGATAACTGCAATCTCCTTGATCTCGGGTTCACGAATCTAGCTTTCACTTGGCACTATAGCTATCATGGGTACCACAGAATCTCTAAGCGTCTGGACAGAGTTTTGGTTGATAGTGAATGGAGAACTGCTTTTCCGGAAGCTTCTTGTTTGAATCTGCATAGGCTTTACTCAGACCACAATCCATTTTTTGTGAAGCTTTTCCTCCGCAGCCCTCGTAACGGGCCCCGTCTGTTTCGTTTCGAAACTTCGTGGGTTTCCCATCCGCAGTTCTCAGATATAGTGAGAGAGGCTTGGTTTAAAGATGATGACAATGTAGTGAGTAGTATAGAGCAAGTCAAATCAGCAGCTATCTTATTCAACAACGAGATTTTCGAGAACATTTTTCAAAGGAAGAAACATATCACTAACCGGCTTAATGGCATCCAAAAAGCCATGGAGCGAGTGGATTCTTCTAGTCTTATGAGAACCGAAACTGAGCTGCAAAAAGAAATGGACCAGATTCTTTGCCAAGAGGAGATGTTATGGTTTCAAAAGTCGAGAGAACAATGGGTTCAATTTCTGGATGGTAACACCAGGTTTTTTCACGCTCAAACAGTGATCCGTCGTAAGCGTAATAAGGTTGAGGGGCTCTTTTTGTCAGATGGGTCTTGGTCTACCGATGCTAATGATTTGCAGAATGAGGCCCTGAATTATTTTAAAGGTCTCTTTGCTAGTACCGAGAATGTGATCCCTAAATCCCTTTTTTTTTATGAGGATAAGAACATTGGAGGCTTATATGCTAGTTCTCTCACTAGTGAGGTCACTAAGCAAGAGGTGTGGGAGGCCTTGAAATATATGAAATCTTTCAAGGCTCTTGGTCCAGATGGTTTCCAACTTTTCTTTTTTAAGCACTACTGGCATTTGGTTGGTGACAAGGTTTTCCATATTGTTATTCAAGCCTTCATGGATGGGTTTTTTTTATGCCTGTATTACAGAAACTTTAATTATCCTCATTCCTAAGGAGGCTAATCCTACTAAAGTGACTCCGTTCCGGCCCATCAGTTTATGCAATGTGTTATACAAGATCATCACTAAGGTCTTGGTTAATAGGCTTTGCCCGTTTCTTATGTATTTTATTAGCCCCCTTCAGAATAGCTTTATTCCGAGGCGTGGCACTCATGATAATATTATTGTTGCTCAAGAAATTATGCACCACATGCATAAATCTAAGAGCAAGAAGGGTTCTATGGCATACAAAATTGACCTCGAGAAGGCTTATGACAAAGTTGATTGCAGGTTCTTAGAAGCAACCCTGGAGGATTTTGGCTTTCCCCAAGCGACCATCCGTCTGATTATGTTCTATGTTAGCTCTTCCTCTTTGTCTCTTCTTTGGGATGGGTCCAAGTTACCGACCTTCACTCCCAAAAGAGGGTTGAGACAAGGGGAGCCTCTTCAACAGTTTGTGCGAGATGTAATGAGGCGGAGGAGACTTTCACTCATTGCTTCAAGGACTGCAAACACACGAAATTTATTTGGTTCAATCTAGGGTTTGGTAGTCATGGGGAATTTTGGCAGTATGACATCGAGGATTGGCTTTGGTCACACTTGCATCCAAAAGGGAATCATAACAAGTTGCAGGTTATTTTCGCTTATGCTCTTTGGTGGGTGTGGAGAGCAACGAACGATGAGGTGTTGGGCTCCATTAAAATAAATGAGTTTGGTTTGATGCAAAAGATTCATGGAATGGTCAAGACCTGCAAAAACAATTGGGAAATCAGTATATGACTCAGGGCATCAATGGAATACTAAGCTATGGCCACTGTACAAAAAAATTAAAAATTAAAAACCTACACTATCCAGAGTTGTCTTTTCATGATTTAAAGCCTCATTGCATGTTTCTTCCCATGTGTTTTCATGAAAAAGATAAAATACAGAAGATGCATCCCACCAAAAGACAAACAATATGCTTTATCAAGCATTGTTTATTCTCATGTGTTTATTTTCTAAAATTCTACATCATTTTATCGTTGTCATTTCTTGAGGTGAAGACACTTCTGAAAACAGCATTATGACAAAGGTAATTTTAGTAAATGCTTCTCTTAACTCGCAATAAAGTAATTTCGAATTTTTCTCCCTTTGAAGCGAGTGTGCTAAATTGATTATATAAAATACATAAATTTTAGTATATTTTATTTAGTCACTTTGCAGAAATGGCATCATTTCTGCTCCTCCAATTTTTTTATTTTTTTATTTTATCATAAGTTTTTATGGTAGAAAATGCATCCTAATAATGTGTCACATAGATAGATATAACTGTTAAATCAAACAACCCTTAGATGATGATCGAAAAGACTAAAATATTTCACGATTGTAATTTTGAAAAGGATATATATATATATATATTGAAAGAATATTATTATTTGGTACGAAGGGAAATTCATAAAAAATGTACGAATAGCTCTCTGTTTTTTCATTGCACCTCTTCTCTTTTACTTTTTAGTTTCTTCCACTGGACTATACATTACTATGAGTCCCAAAAACTATACGTCGGAAAACAAAGGCCCTATATGATCTATTTTCCATCTGGCGGTGTTTATTTTTGGAATCAATGATTGGTTCCTTCTATATTAGTGGCAAGATGCCACCGTATCCCTATTGAACGTTGCTCTTCTATGGCTTGCAAAGAACAGAGCATCTTGTAGCTTTGTATGTAGCATGGGAGTGAGGGAAACGGCTTTTTTTACATAAATAGTGCAATTTTATTGTACAATTTACGTGATTGGTATATTTTTTAAAATATTTATATAATTAGTGTAAGTCGTAATCGGAGGTAACGTCATTACGTCTAAAAGTCGTATCCTATATTCACGATTTATTTTTATATTCATAAAAAAAAAAAGAGTTGTATACCATAGATACGACTTATATTTTTTATTATTTTTTCACCTAATTCGTATATATAAGATACGACTTTAGTATTAAGTTTTTTTTTATATTATTATTAACAAGTCGTATCTATAAGATACGACTTCAGCATTATTTAATATTTTATTTATATACTATTAAATTTATAGTGTTAAATTTATATACACTTTCCTTCAAAAAAAAAATTTTATATACACTTTAAATTTATGATAAATTTATATTTATATATTACTCCCTCTTATCCTTAATATAAGAAATAAATGTGTACTTTATTTTGGTCCAAAATATAAGAAATATACATCAATCTTCACACATATTAAATGTTAATTTCTAATATTATCCTCATTTATAATATGATTTATATTTACGAGATATATCAACTTTCTATACAAGTGAGTTTGTTCATTACTCCCTCCGGTCAACAATATAAGCAAAAATTTCCAAATTTTTTGTCCAAAATATAAGCAAATTTCAACTACTTCTATCCTGTTTAATGAAGTTATTCTCAAAATATCCTTCATTTAATACAGATTTCGTTTTCCAATGACTCTTTTTATTTTCAACAACATAAGATTAATAAATAAGAGGAAGAGCAATTTAGGTAAGAAACTTAATTTTTTATTCCCAATGACTCTTTTAAATGAGATTAACTAACTATCTTAATATGTGTGTTTTATTCAATTTTTGCTTATAATAGTTATCAAAGGGAGTAATTAGAATGGGTATTTTTGGAAATTTATATGAATATTAATTACAGTTAGCTCATCTCAATATATTTCCTTGGTCTGTATGATTTAAGGTTTTGTTTTCTTGGTCTGTCGGTGTAAAGGATAGAAATATAATTTAAATTTAATAATATATAAATATAAATTTATCAATATAGGATATAAATTTAAAGTGTATGTAAATTTAACAATATAAATTTAATATAGTATATAAATAAAATAGTATATAAAGAATGCTTTGTTAATAATAAAAAATATTAAATACTAATGTCGTATCTAGAGAATACGACTTGTTTAAAAAAAATTAAATAGTAAAGTAAAGTCGTATCTATTGGATACGACTTCTTAATAAATAAATAAATAAATATAAAACTAAAGTCGTATAGACATAAGAATTAGGGAAAAAATAATAAAAAATATAAGTCGTATCTCTGGTATACGACTCCCTTATATTTTTTTATTTTATGAATGTAAAAATAAATCGTATCCATCGGTTACGACTTACACTAGTTATGTAAATATTTTAAAAAGTATATCAATCACGTAATTGTACAATAAAATTGCACTACTTATTTAAAAAAGCCGAGGGAAACAAAGGGAGAAAGGTTTTTGTTTTTATAAACTATATACTTATTCAAATTTGTACCATGAGTTTTCGTACCAAATAGCCTAACTCTTGAAAAACTATTTGGTTAATTGTTTTTAGGAACCAAATTAAGTCGTGTGGTATTCTTTAGAATTCAAAATGAGTTTGGTTTAACTTTACTTTTCGTATCTTAACTTTTTCAACGGTGTGATTTTGGTCTTTCTAATTACACATTTTATCTCTCAATTTTTTCAATTGTGTGCTTTTGACCCCTCAAAAATTTAATTACACATTTAGTCATCTAATTTATAAAATTGCGCAAAATCAGTTGTTATTACACGTTGACTGATCATGAACAGAATGCTTGATACAATTCGGCAAATTATAGGACGAAATATGCAATTAAAATTTTTAAGGGACCAAAATCATATAATTAAAAAAGTTAAGGGACGAAATGTGCAATTAAAATTTTTGAAAGACCAAAATTGTACAATTTAAAATGTTGAAGAACGAAAATTGCAATTAAGCCAATTAGTTTTTACTTTTTACTTTAAATTAGTTACGGTCAACAACTGGGATGCTGATCGCTGATCATGATCCACAAAAAGTTTCTTCACTTTTGACAAGAAAAGAATATTACGACTACTAACCCACCATTGAATGTGGTATTTAACTTTAATTAGGTTTGTTAATTCAGCCTTGGCATTTATTCTCGAAGAACTTGAAGCTCATCCGTATGCGAGTTAGGAGTCATATTTTTCTTTCACGCGGACTTTTGACTATTTATCCATAGTTCCTAATTTCTAATGAAAAATGTTAGCATCACATTTTTCACCTCAACATATTTTTTATTATTGGGTGAATTTCATGTGAGACCCACCAAAATATATGGTCTCACATAAAATTCATCCAATAATAGAGGGTTATTAAGAAGAGTGTGTTTAAGAGTCTGATGCTTACATTGCTCATTTCTAATTTATAAAAGAAGCTTGCTAACGAGTACCCTAAGGATATTGGTCAAGAAACCCACAAAAGAAAAATTTGTATTGAAAAACTAAGTGTACACTTTTCAAAGTGCTACATATATCATTTCCTATATAATTTTTCTTTTTTTTCCTTAAATAATGCCCTAAGAACACTTGTTAGCATTCTCCTATATAAAATATTTGCAAAATTGAAAAACGAAAGAGAGATAATTCCTTCTCTAATTTTATATATAAACTCCCTCTCTCTCTCTATGTGTGTGTGTGTGTGTATATATATATATATATATATATTATATATATTGTGTGTGTGTGTGTGTGTTTTCTCATATGGATATATGGTCTACATGCAACTATATCTAGTAATCCAATTCAATATTTAATGACTACGGCACTTTGTTAATTAAATCCTTTATGTCCAAAAGCAGTCAATAAATCCCCTCGCTCTTCCCGTCTTTTTCTAAATTCTAATTATTCTGTCTTTACTTAAAGGGAACATGCTTAACTTCTCGTTAACGATTTGAAAGCATTAAATATAAATTGTTGCTGAAATCTAGAGGCGGCAAAATAGGTTGACCCAAGTGGGCTAGCCCGACTATGCCCGATGAATTGTAGGGTTTGAATAGTCAAATTTGAGTCGATATTGATTTTGGGTCTTTTTGGCCCGACCCTATGAAGGCCGAACCTGCATCGGACTCGGGTAGCCCGGTTAGTTTTATATATTTGAATTTTATTCATTTTTATTTAACTAAAAACATAAAAATATGGGGAAAAAAAAATTCATAACAAAGTCTATTTTTTATTCTAGATTATGATAATGAAGATGATGATGATGAGCAGCGGGAGACCATCAATTTTGAAGATGTAAGCTTTCTTTAGGATGCTTAAATGCCAAGGTTGATGCCAAAGCATAGGATTTTAAATATATCGTTGTGATTTGTGAAGTTTGTTTTTGTTGGACTTTTTCGTTGTTTCTATTGTTAGACACTTAGACTTTTTCATTGTTGGACATTTTCATTGTTTCAATTGTTGGACTTTCTCATATTTTTTTTATGTACTCATTTTTTATCATCGTTGGACATTTTAATTGTTTCAGTAGTTGGACTTTATACACAATATAGCTGGAGAATGTAGTGATAACTTTTTTTAAAAACACCATAGCATCTCTGTAATTAGCATCTTTGTTTAAGACACTTAAGCAGTTTATTTTTTATAAAAAAAAAATACTAGTCATAATTCGTTTCAGAAAAAACTAAATAAAAATGAAAAAGACTAAAAAACAAATAAAAATGCCGGGCTGGCTCGAAAAAGTCCGTAACTTGCATAGGGCTGGGCTTGGACACCTATTTTGTAGCCTATATTGATTCTGGTCCTTTTTGGCCAAGCCCTATAAAGCTTGAACTCTCATCGGGCTAGCCCGCGTCGGGCCGGGTAACCCGTTTTGCCACCTCTACTGAGATCTGTAATGGACGTGTTTAAATAATTTAATTAAGCACTTGTAATTGAATAAATTTTTTTTTTTTGAAATAAGTTTTAAAAAAATATTTTATAAGCTCCAATTAATAAGCTAAACTAAGTTCATAAGTGTTGAGACCTCATAAGTCTAAAACACATTCAATGTATAAATTCTCTAAGTTTTGATGATTCCAAATAGATTAAGTATGGTAATATTAAATCATATGAAATTATTGACATATCTGATAAGTGTGCAGAAAAATAGACTTAAGGTCACTCGTCTATTTTTTACCCGTCTACTTTTTAGTAGAAGCTCAGTTTTTAGACTTGTCTAAAAACCACTCGTCTAAAATTCAATCAAAGATCAAGTCAATGCTCAGTCAAGATCTGAGTTTACTTGATGACATGGCAAGAAGCATTTGTCTAGAAAAGACTCAGTGGATCGCCCGTCTAGTTTTTGGAATGCGCTAGCACTCGTCTAAGTTTTGTACTGCATAAGCACTCGTCTAAATTTTGGATTGACTTTCACCCGTCTAAATTTTCATTACTAATACCAAGTCAGTGTGTCAGAAATAAATTCCAAGTCACCTTATTCAAATTAGATGCCTTCCTTAAGGATCTCGAAGACCTCTGGACATTAGCTCAAAGGACAAAGAATAAAGAACATTGTTTCAAGGTTTTGAGGAACAAACACGCAATCTCTGTACCACAGCATTAAATTTTTAGCTGTTTTAGTACAAAGTAAAAGTGCTTTCTGGAAAGTGAACTGATTGTTGCACTGAAAGAGGAAAGCTCTCTGCTACAAGTACAAGAAGCCTGCTACTGCATACTCTGGAACAACAGCTATTCAGTTTAAAGTGTACTCTTGGACCTCCTTGTCAAAGCTCAACGTTCCCAAACATTTAATGTTTATACAGAACGACTCTTTGGTATTAATGGTGTCTCAGAAGCTCAAATCAGAAGAACACACTTTCTGAAGCTGTGACTAAACGGATCTTTTGATTGAAGTCTTTAAATAGATTAAACAATGAAGATGAAGACAAGAAGTTGAATATCATTAAGAACACTGTGCATAAGCATTTACTCTCTTCATTAACTTCTTCATTCTTTCATTGAATACACCTTCAATCATTTGATATTAATTCGCAGTCTTTCATACTTCATATTTATTCCACTCCTTGAGTGTGATCTGAAAGATTTGCAAGTTGTATTAATTACACAAAAAAACCTTTTCATTCCTTACTGTGTTGAGCCTGAAGAGGCTAGGTGAGAAAAGAACACTTGTTTGAGTGTTGAGCCTGAAGAGGCTAGGTGTGCAAAGAATACTTGTACTGTAATTTACTCAGTTATAGTGGAAACTTGGTGCTACCAAGAAACTGGACATAGCCCTGTGGATTTTGGGGTGAACCAGTATAAATCTCTTGAGTGATATTTCTCTTCCCCTTATCTCTTTAATTTGCTTAAGTATTGATTCTGTTTAAGCTTTTAACTTGGGGAGTTAATATTGTGAATATCAAACTCTGTTTTACCCTTCTCTGTTTGCTTGTGTGTTCTGTCTTAATATTAGACGTTTTACTCGTTTAATTTTCTTATATCTAAGATTTGCTTGTTGTGCTTGCGAAAATCTTTTTAAAGTAACCGAAAAAGTTGGTAAACACAATTCAACCCCCCTTCTTGTGTTAACTTTGGTTATTTCAATAAGAAAGTCATAAGCTACTTTTATAAATATTATTTAGGCAAAATTGTACTTTTGGTCTCTTAAGTTATTTGTTTTGTTCAAATTGGTCCCTTAAGTTTATTTTGTGACAAATAGTTCCCGTAAGTTAGGTTCGGGTTTCAAATTGGTCCCTTAAGTTTTTTTGTGACAAACTAGACCCTTAAGTTATGTTCGGGCGACAAATTGGTCCTTTAAGACAATAAAAATAATACATTAAGGGTTTAATTTATTAGTCTCTTTGACAACTTAAGGGACCAATTTGTCACCCGAACATAACTTAAGGGTCTAGTTTGTTACAAAAAAAACTTAAGGGACCAATTTGAACAAAATAAATAACTTAAGGGACCAAAAGTGCAAATTTGCCTATTATTTATTATTTGATTTTATAATTCCAAATAAACCTTTTAAAAACTTTTCCAAACATCTATGTATCTTGATAAGGGCACGTTCTATCCTGCACCCTGTTAAGTTTGGTGCAGGATGCACCTTATTAATCACTTGTTATAACAATTTTTTTTATAATTATATTATTAACCTATAATTTTTAATATATTTTTTATTTTTTTAATCTTCTTTCCCACCCCACCACTGTACTGACCGTGTTAACAACTCCTTTGGTTACCACCCATTTTCATCTCCGACATACGAAACATGGGGGCGATTCTCTTGTTGACTCACAACCACCACCACCTCATCTCCAACACCGCCATGGTCAAACCCATTCACTAGATCTTTTTCTTTGCCCAATCATTTTTTTTACATCTTTTTGTCTTCTGCTCTGGTTCTTCCCTTTCCCACTTCCCTTCAACGTCGATTCTCACTCCGGCAACGCCTCTACAAGATGCAAAGTCGATTCTCACTTCGTCAACATCACTGCACGATGCGATGTCACTCACACAAGGCGTGTGATCCTCATTTTGCGACTCGATTCCTCCTCCTCTACTGCGTCGCTCGGACAACGCGTTCTGGTTCAAATCCAAACAAACTCCTTGCAAAGGAGAGGGTCACTGTCGCGGTGTGATTATGTGGGCGGGGTGGGGTGTAGAAGACAGAGCAAGTGGTGCTAGGGTTAGAAGGAGAAGGACATGATGGTCGGAGGGGGCTGGTGGAGCACGACGGTTACTGCGGCTGACAGTGAGTCCATCTCCATCATATGCAATCGCCACAGCTCGACTGTGAGTCTCAGTGTCAACACACAACACCACAACCTCAGCTCCACTACATGCCATGGTCGAACCCATCAAATCCTTACTCTCTTCCCCCCTCCAGCGACTTGTATGACACTATCGCCTCCCTCTCCCTATGTTGATGGCAGCAATCGGTGGTGGGTTGGGTTCGTCGAAGAAGACAACCCAAAAAACCCAAAGATCTGCAGAACAGATCTGTGAACCAGCTCACCTATTCCACACGATTCTTGAAGATCCAGACCCAAAAATGTCATTCAGATCTTCTTCCTTTTCTTGGCGGTGTTGGCCGCATGGGCCGCCACATCTCGCCACCCCGCCGCGCGTTGTCATTGCTGTCGGTCCGCTATTGCTTTGTCTTCTTGTTTCTTGTTTCTTGTGCCACCGGTAAACACAAACCCAAATCCAAATTGGACATTTTTTTTTATTTTACTATAAAAAAAATAATTTTACCTTTTTTACAGCCTTTATTTGCATTTAAATTTTTTTTCCAATGTAACTGCCTAAACAGGTAACAAGTTTCCCATTAGATCCTAGTCCAACAAATCAACGGTCACTATGAGTGGTGTATGTTGCACCTTGTTTGGCAAGGTGCATATTAGACGACACCCTTCATGATAGTTTATCCTTCTTTAACTTTTGTAAACAAAACATAAAAGAAATTAAAACAATTTTCTAATATTCATATTAAAGTCACTTAAAAGACTTTATTTTTTTATAAATATATCAGGCCAATATGGTGACTTAGAATTGTGGAAGCTAATCTAAAAATATTCTTATTATACAATACAATGTATATAAATCAAAATTGATTTTATACTAATTAAAAAAAATTATTTGATGATGTACCCAATAAACTTATTGGATTAGTATTTTATATATTAAATATTAGTAAATTGAATTAAACTGATACATACATCTAAATAATTAATATTTGAATATAAAATTAATTAAATTAATTGTTCCGAGTCATTGTTTTAATTTTAATAAATTGAAAAATCGTAAAGCTATATGTAAGACTATTTACTGATTATTTCAAATACTTTAATAAGTTTACTTCAAGAGTCAATATCCATATTCATTATGGAATAAAAAATAAAAAATGTGACCCCGATTTAGTCAATAAAATAAAATAAAACTCAATTTAATCATAAAATTTTTAAAGCCGGTTAAATTAATCTCTAATAGAAACTAAAATATCATTAAAACTTATCTTAAAAAACTAATTTGGTCGGCATTTGGAATTTTAATTTGAAGATCAAATTGAGATTTTCTAATTTTTTTATGATTGAATTAAGGAGTGCATTTTTTTTAGGAATGAATTTTGATAATCACTCTTCATCCAATAATTTTATTTGCATTTTTTTCGTAAAGCTGGGCATGTTTCAACGGACCATACGTGGGATTCCAGCCAATTGTGGTAGTGCATTCGTCCAAAACAAGCATAGGACAGTGTGGAGTTTTTCATAGGCTTCGGTGCATTAATTTTGGGAACAAATTTGTCAAATTTGTAGTTGGATGGAGGAGGAGCCGTGCTCTATAAATAGAGCTTCTCTTCATGCATCAAGCATCAGATCCAGACAATAGAAGGATAGTGAGAAAAATAGAAAGTCTCTTTGTAGTAAGAGTGTTGTTCGTGCAAGAACAATAATCCGAGTAGTGTCTCGGAGATTGGAAATTGTTCGCTTGACAGAATGCGATATTCTGCTCCTACGTATCCCGATTGGGAATCAAGGCTCACGTAGTTCTAGGTTCGATCTGTTCTCATGATGGAGAGGGGTTGCCCCAGCAGGAATCCGAGCATTCAGTAGGAAGCCAAGCACTCAGAGTGTATGAGTAGTGTCAGGAGAAGATGCCCCAACTGAGTACTATGCCTAGTACATATAGAGTGAGGGTGTTTATCAGCCATTATGGGTAATTATATGGCGGTTATAAAAATGTTATGGGTGACCGTTAGTGTTGCTTGATTGGCGCTGTCTCTTAATGTTGCCAGATAATCCGAGTAGCCGTTTGACCGAGTTGTGGCCTACGACGAATCCTAGTAATTGTCTAGGCCGGGTTGAGGCCCAGACGTCAATAGAGTTCGCCTGGCCGAGTTGTTGTCCTGACGTCAACATGGTATTATCTGAGTCCTGTCTTGGGCTGGTCTCCGAGTTGTGACTTAGGCCAGTTTCAAAGTTGTGGGTTGGGCCAGTTGTGGCCCGTGCATCAACATAAGTCCCCCAAGCTCCGAGTCCCGAGGGGCGAAGGAGTTTAAGTCTCAAGTCGGGCCTAGGTTTTGTGCACCCGAGTTGTAGACCAGACATCCATTATTTCCTAGTTGTGTCTGGAGCCAGTTTCCGAGTTGTAGGTTGGGCCAGTTTCCGAGTTGCAGCCCGTGCATCAACATAAGTCCCCCAAGCTCTGAGTCACGAGGGGCGAAGGAGTTTAAGTATCAAGTCGGGCCCAGGTTTTGTGCACTCGAGTTGTAGACCAGACATCCATTATTCCCGAGTCGCGGATGCAGGTTGAATCCGACTTGTGTATTGGGCTTGTTCCCGAGTTAAGGATGCAGGTTGAACCCGACTTATGTATAGGCTTGTTATCGAGTTCCGGATGCAGGTTGAATCCGACTTGTGTATAGGCTTGTTACCGAGTTCTGGTTGAAGTTTGAATCCGACTTGTGAGTTTGTTTCCGAGTTATAGCCCAGACATCAACATAAGTCCCCCAAGCTCCAAGGCGCATGCGGCGAAGGGGCTTTCGAATACAAGTGGATCTGAATAGTTGTTTGGGCCGAGTTGTGACCCAGACATCGGCATAAGTTTTAGAATTTCTCTGTATGTACTTTGAGATCCTCTATTTATTTTTTCAAGCTTATCTAATATGATTGTGGCATTCGCACATTGTCAAACCGATACTCCACTTTTTTTCCGAGTTGTCATTGGCTCGGTTTTATTCCCGAGTTCATACTCAGGGTGATCTTATGCTAGTTTTATTGTTGAGTTCACACTCGGACTAGATCATGCTCGGTTTTTCCTCGAGTACACACTCAGACGACCTCATGCTCGATTTTATTTCCGAGTTAATACCTGGACGAGCTAATGCTCGATTTTATTCCCGAGTTCATACTGGTACGAACTCATGCGAGGTTTTATTCCCGAGCTCATACTCAGGGTGATCTTATACTAATTTTATTGTTGAGTTCACACTCGGACAAGCACACGCTCGATTTTTCCTCGGATACACACTCAGACGAGCTCATGCTTGATTTATTTCTGAGTTAATACCCGGACGAGCTAATGCTCGACTTTGGTTTGACCGAGCTCATGCCAGGACGAAATCTCTGTTTGAATTTGATTTGATCGAGCTCATGCCCGAACGAGCTCTTTATTTGACATTGATTTGATCGAGCTCTTTGTTTGACTTTGATTTAACCGAGCTTATGCCCATATGAGTTCTCTACTTGATTTTGATTTAGCCAAGCTCAAACTAGGACGACCTCCATGCTCGATTTTTCTTTATGTGCCGAGCTGATACCCGGGCGAGCACAGAGATAAGACTTTATCCGAGAAGTGTCTCGAGAGCTAGAAATTTGGTATTCCAAATGATCTTCCTCTTAGCTCTGATTAACCTCCTATTTATAGGACTAGAGTCCAACGTCAGTTGGCTCATTCTCTGCCGTAATTCATGCCTGAGTTATTCTTTTTTATTTGCATGTCCGTTATCCCTAATCATGCGTTGCCTTGTTTCTGGTCGTGATTCTTTAGCAAACGTTTTAATCATGCAGACAAGTCTTCCCTTTAATTTTAAATCTTCCACATCTGGAGCGACTTGAGCTTGGTCTTCTAGCCGACCATGAGGTCCAGAGTTCATCGAGTTATGGTCTGGACTTATTTTCGAGTTGTGACTTGGGCTTATCGTGCTGATAAGCGACATGTTTTCCGAGTTGTTGAACTCGCCTTCAGAGACTTTGCGCTGAGAAGCAACCAGTTATCCGAGTTGTTTCAACTCGTCTTTAAGGACTTTTCGCTGAAGAGCGGCCCGTTACCCGAGTTGTTGTATGAACTCGTTTTTATGGACTTTGCACTGAGAAGCGACCTGTTATCTGAGTTGTTGAACTCATCTTTAAGGACTTTTCTCTAAGAAGCGGCCCGTTACCCGAGTTGTTGTATGAACCCATTTTTATGGACTTTGCACTGAGAAGCGACCTGTTATCCTAGTTGTTGAAATCGTCTTTAAGGACATTTCGCTTAGAAGCGGCCTGTTACCCGAGTTGTTGTATGAACTCGTTTTTAGGGACTTTTCGCTGAAGAGTGGCCCGTTACCCGAGTTGTTGTATGAACTTGCTTTTATGGACTTTGCACTGAGAAGCGGCCTGTTATCCGAGTTGCTGAACTCGTCTTTAAGGACTTTTCGCTGAGAAGTGACCCGTTACCCGAGTTGTTGTATGAACTCGTTTTTAGGGACTTTGCACTGAGAAGCGGCCTATTATCCGAGTTGTTGAACTCGTCTTTAAGGACTTATCGTTGAGAAGCGGCCCGTTACCCGAGTTGTTGTATGAACTCGCTTTTATGGACTTTGCACTAAGAAGCGGCCTGTTATCCGAGTTGCTGAACTCGTCTTTAAGGACTTTTCGCTGAGAAGCGGCCCGTTACCCGAGTTGTTGTATGAACTCGTTTTTAGGGACTTTGCACTGAGAAGCGGCCTGTTATCCGAGTTGTTGAACTCGTCTTTAAGGACTTATCGCTGAGAAGCGGCCCATTACCCGAGTTGTTGTATGAACTCGTTTTTAGGGACTTTGCGCTGAGAAGCGGCCTATTACCCGAGTTGTTGTATGAACTCGTTTTTAGGGACTTTTTACTCCTCCTCCCTTGCATAGGGACGTTAAATCAAAGCAAACCCTCTTTCAATAGCATTAAAGCAACTTAAATCTCAATGAATGGCATTATTTTTTGAATGAAAAATAACACGTTGCAAATAGGAGGTTTTGTTCTTAATTGATAGGAATTTATGACATGATTATAATAATTGGGATTAATTATCACATTTACTATTCTTCCCTTTTATAATTAAGGCTACCTACAAATAGGCATAACTCTTTCTTTGTCTTGGAGTAAAATTAGGCAAAAACACCTTGGCACAAACTGAACAATCATTTTGAGTCTTAAGTGTCCGAAAAATAAAATCACAGCAAGGCTGACTCCTACTCATATAAAATAGTTCGAACTGTAGCAAATTGCCTATAAATAAAGAATAATATCACCTGGACACTTTATATGGCCTTTTGTCAAACACTTTGTAGTCACAAGTCTAGTGACTCTGACTGCTTCAGGAAAGACATCGGTAACAGGTGGGCATTCAAGTTCTGCTGGAATTGAGGAGGAGGACTACCACTTCTCTTGCTTCAGCCTCCGATCACACAAGAACTGTACACTTGTGCTATCATTTCCAATGCAGCTTGTGATATCATATCCAGAACAAGTGGGTATCATGATATCATTCAAAAATAGTAATAATAACATTCATATAATCGGAAAAAATGTAAAAGCAAAGAGTAAGAGTAGTGTTAAAGGTCTGAAGAATCAGGCAATTAAGCTGTGTTGGCTATAGGCCTTGTCACTAGAATGCCTCGTTTCCTTTTTTTTTTCTGGAATGATCTTCACGGCTGTTGTTCCGTGTTCACGACTGGTGCCGAGAATCGTTCCTGTTCGACAGAAAAATTGATCCATGACTCCAGTAGTCATTCAATCAGAGGAAAACTCGGCCACCGATATAAACACTTGTTTCCCTAGTCCACAAAGACTGGAATCTTGCAGAATTAAATTCTCTGAATTTCCAAGTTGTTGATTTGGATGAAAAGATGGACCAATATGAGGATATTTATAGTAGAAAGGTGATATGTGTGGCCGGGGAAAAGTTTTACCGCGAACCCACGGTGGGCGCCAATTGTTCGTGCAAGAACAATAATCCGAGTAGTGTCTCGGAGATTGGAAATTGTTCTGCCTGACAGAATGCGATATTCTGCTCCTACGTATCCCGGTTGGGAATCAAGGCTCACGTAGTTCTAGGTTCGATCTGTTCTCATGACGGAGAAGGGTTGCCCCAGCAGGAATCCGAGCATTCAGTAGGAAGCCGAGCACTCTGAGTGTATGAGTAGTGTCAGGAGAAGATGCCCCAACTGAGTACTATGCCTAGTACATATAAAGTGAGGGTGTTTATCAGCCATTATGGGTAATTATATGGCGGTTATAAAAATGTTATGGGTGACCGTTAGTGTTGCTTGACTGGCGCTGTCTCTTAATGTTGCCAGATAATCCGAGTAGCCGTTTGACCGAGTTGTGGCCTAGGACGAATCCGAGTAATTGTCTAGGCCGAGTTGAGGCCCAGACGTCAATAGAGTTCGCCTGGCCGAGTTGTTGTCTTGACGTTAACATGGGCTTATCTCCGAGTCCTGTCTTGGGTTGGTCTCCGAGTTGTGACTTAGGCCAGTTTCAAAGTTGTGGGTTGGGCCAGTTGTGGCCCGTGCATCAACATAAGTCCCCCAAGCTCCAAGTCCCGAGGGGCGAAGGAGTTTAAGTCTCAAGTCGGGCCCAGGTTTTGTGCACCCGAGGTGTAGACCAGACATCCATTATTTCCTAGTTGTGTCTGGAGCCAGTTTCCGAGTTGTAGGTTGGGCCAGTTTCCGAGTTGCAGCCCGTGCATCAACAAGTGTGTTATCATTTCTTGTAACTCTTGAGAGGAAGTACTCGGGTTTGTAGAGTGATACACAATTGGGGTATGTTACAATTATTGTAATCATTATTGTGATACTGAATAATTTTATTGGAGTGTTTCCGTGGACGTAGGCAATAGGTGCCGAACCACGTAAATTCTTGTGTTCTTTATTATTTTTCTGTAGTGTATTTTTTTGTGTTCTCACGATCCTTTGTCTGTGCGGGAGATACCCAACACCATAGATTTTTTTTTTTTTTTTGTGAACAGAGAAAAATGAATGTTGCCTTATTCATTCCAGACCCCAATTTAGGGTAGTTAAGCCTAAATTACACCACCCTCTTCAAATGAACTTTGAACTATCTTTATCTTATGTTGGGAATACAACAACTAATACTTGTTTTGAAGTCGTGACGGGAGCCACTAGAATTAACAATCTGTGCTGAATTATAAGCTTTGAATTAACAATCGTGACGGGAATATTTGTTTGTTGTTATTGAAACAGCATTGACACGTCCGCTGTAATCACTTTAACCATCCCGTTGTTGTGTGTGTGTTTTTTTAAAATAAAAATTTAAATTAGGAAAAGATACGCCTTGTTACAAGGTTAAAAAGGACTATAACCTCAGTGAAAACTTAGAGTAAAATTTATATATCACCTGTTAATATAAAATTTTGGCATCAGAGCTTCTACGGGGGCCTGGGAAGAAAGTGTGAGTCGCATACTTGTGAGTGATAGAGAGAATGTCGAATGCAAATGATGGCTTTGTGCAACCTGCAATCCCCCGCTTCGATGGCCATTATGATCACTGGAGCATGCTAATGGAGAACTTTCTAAAATCCAAGGAGTACTGGAGCTTGGTGGAAACAGGCATTGCAGATGTAGAAAAAGGAAGGGTGGTGACAGAAGCTCAGCAGAAGAAACTTGATGAGCTGAAGCTGAAAGATATGAAGGTCAAAAACTACTTGTTTCAAGCCATTGATAAAACCATCTTGGAGACTATCTTGCAAAAGAATACATCAAAGGAGATATGGGATTCGATGAAAAGAAAGTATGAAGGCAATGCAAGAGTAAAAAGATCAATTCTTCAAGCCTTGAGGAAGGAGTTTGAGATCTTGGAGATGAAAACAGGTGAGACAGTAACTGATTACTTCTCTCGAGTCATGAGTGTGGCCAATAGAATGAGAACTCATGGAGAAGATATGAGGGATGTGACCATTGTTGAAAAGATCCTTAGGTCCTTAACTGACATATTCAACTATATAGTTTGTTCAATTGAGGAATCTAAGGACAATGATTGTCTTTCTGTTGATGAGCTTCAAAGTTCTTTGATAGTTCATGAGCAGAAATTCCACAAGAATCATGGAGAGGAGCAGGCTCTCAAGATAAGTTCTGATGAGAGAAATGATAATGGAGGCAGAGGTAGAGGCAGTTATAGAGGAAGAGGAAGGGGAAGAATTAGGCAAAACTGAGCCACTGTTGAATGTTTCAAATGTCATAAAATTGGACATTACAAGTATGAATGTCCTGACTGGGATAAAGAAGCCAATTATGCTTCTTTCAATGAGGAAGAAGAGCTTCTGTTGATGGCTCATGAGGAATTACAAGATGTGCAAAGAGCAGATGCATGGTTCTTGGATTCAGGTTGCTCGAATCATATGTGTGGAAACAGATCTTGGTTCAATGAGGTGGATGATTCTTTCAAGCAGTATGTGAAGCTTGGAAACAATACAATAATGGAGGTAACTGGAAAAGGGAGTGTGAAGCTGAACATTAAAGGAGTTACTCATGTAATTAGAGATGTGTTCTTGGTACCAGAACTCAAGAACAATCTCTTGAGTATAGGGCAATTGCAGGAAAGAGGTTTAACAGTAATGTTTCAATCAGGGACATGCAAGCTCTTTCATCCTGACAAAGGATTGATTCTGCAAACTAGCATGACAACAAACAGGATGTTTATCTTGTTTGCTCAATCTGTGACCAAGAATGAAGCATGCTTCCACACTACTGCTCAGGATTTAACTCTTCTATGGCATTGTAGATATGCACATCTTAGCCACAAAGGGCTAAGAACTCTTCAAAGCAAAGGAATGGTCAGAGGTCTCCCTCCCTCACTGTCTGCAACAGAAAGGGTGTGTGAAGATTGTATGAAAGGCAAGCAGCACAGAGATCCTATTCCAAAAAGGAGTCAATGGAGAGCAACTCAGAAGCTGGAATTGATTCATGCTGATATTTGTGGCCCTATCACTCCATCGTCCAATAGCCAAAAGAGGTACTTCTTATGTCTTATAGATGATTACTCTAGAAAGGCATGGATTTATTTCTTGATGGAGAAGTCAGAAGCCTTTCACTATTTTCAATGCTTTAAGAAACTGGTTGAAAAGGAATCTGGTTTGATGATAAAATGCCTTAGAACTGATAGGGGAGGTGAGTTCACATCAGTGGAGTTCAATGAGTTTTGTCAGAAAACAGGAATTAAAAGGCAATTGACTACAGCATACACTCCTCAGCAGAATGGGGTGGCTGAGAGGAAGAATAGAACTACCATGAACTTGGTGAGAACTCTATTGACAGAAAAGAAGATTCCATAGTCATTCTGGCCAGAAGCTGTGAATTGGGTGACTTATGTGTTGAATAGATCACCAACCTTGGCTGTGAAGAATCAGACACCAGAAGAAGCTTGGAGTGGAGCAAAGCCTTCAGTTGAGCACTTCAGAGTATTTGGATGTGTAGTTCATGTACATATTCCAGATGCTAGAAGGACTAAACTAGAAGAAAAAAGCTGCAAATGTGTCCTGTTAGGAATGAGTGAGGAGTCTAAAGGCTACAGGCTCTATGATCCAGTTACAAGAAGGATTATAGTAAGTAGAGATGTGGTCTTTGAGGAGAACACTCAATGGAACTGGAATCAAAATCAAAAGGAGGAATTAATTGTAGATACTGAGAGTGGAGACATTGAGAACACTGCTGATGTTGAGGAAGAAAGTACTGCAGACAGTGAATCTAATGATGATGAAGATGAGAATCAGTCACAAACTGGGGAAACTGATGTTGTTGATGGTGAAGGAGGCAGGAATAGGCATCCACCTGGCTGGATGAGAGACTATGTATCTGGAGAAGAACTCTCAGAACCAAAGGATGCAATCAACATGACTTTCATTGATTGCTCAGATCCAGAAAGTTTTGAGGCTGCAGTTAAAAGCTCCAAATGGAGACAAGCTATGGATACTGAAATCAATTCCATTGTGAAGAATGGAACATGGGAACTCACTGATTTACCAGCTGGAGCAAAGAAGATAGGTGTCAAGTGGATCTACAAGACTAAGTTGAATGAGCTTGGTCAAGTGGACAAGTACAAGGCCAGGTTAGTAGCCAAAGGCTACTCTCAACAGTATGGGGTGGACTATACAGAAGTGTTTTCTCCTGTAAGCAGGATGGATACTGTGAGAATGATTATAGCAATAGCAGCACAAAGAGGATGGAAACTGTACCAGCTTGATGTAAAATCAGCTTTTCTATATGGCACTCTAACTGAGGATGTATATGTGGAACAACCAAAAGGTTATGTGCAGAAGGGATGTGAGCACAAAGTTTACAAGCTTCACAAGGCCTTATATGGCTTAAAGCAAGCTCCAAGAGCTTGGTTCAGTCGAATTGAATCATACTTCATCAGTACAGGCTTCAAAAAGAGCAATCATGAGCAGACTTTGTTTTTGAAGTACTCTTCAGGAGGGGGGATACTGATTGTCAGTGTGTATGTAGATGATCTTATATACACTGGCAATGATGAGTCCTTAATGAGTACTTTCAAAAACAGAATGAAGGAAGAATTGGACATGACTGGTCTTGGCAAAATGAGGTTTTTCCTTGGAATTGAAGTGCTGCAAGAGGAACATGGAATCTATATCTATCAGAGGAAGTATGCCTTAGAAGTATTGAAGAGGTTTGGCATGTCTGATAGCAATCCAGTTATAATCCCTATGATGCCTGGTTACAAACTATGTAAAGATGAAACAGGAATGAAAGTGAATGAGACTCAATACAAGCAATTGGTAGGAAGTCTCATGTATATTACAGCAACCAGACCTGACATGATGTTCTTAGTTAGCTTGATCAGTCGATTTATGAGTCAACCTACTCAAATGCACATGCAGGCTGCAAAGAGAGTTCTCAAATACCTTCAAAGTACTATGAACTTTGGTATTTTGTACAAGAAGGGAGGAAATGAGGAATTGCTGGCCTACACAGACAGTGACTATGCAGGTGACTTGGAAGACAGAAAAAGTATTTCTGGTTATGTATTCCTAATAAGTAATGGAGCAGTGGCTTGGTCATCCAAGAAGCAGCCAATTGTGACCCTGTCCACCACAGAAGCAGAATTTGTGGCAGCTGCAGCCTGTGCTTGTCAAGCTGTGTGGATGAGAAGAATATTGAAGGAGTTGGGACATAATCAGGAAGGCTGCACTACCTTAATGTGTGACAACAGTTCAGCTATCAAACTTTCAAAGAATCCAGTTATGCATGGAAGAAGTAAACATATTGATGTTCGTTTTCATTTCTTGAGAAATTTATCTAGAGATGGCCTTATAGAAATGATTCATTGTGGAACCAAGGAGCAAATTGCAGACCTGCTAACAAAGCCTGTCAAGTCAGATTCTTTCCTGAAGCTTAGGGAGCAGCTGGGAGTTTGTGAAATTCCTAAGTTAAACTAGTTGCTTATGTCACTATGCAACAGTTTAAGGGAGGGATTGTTAGATAAGTTTTCTGTTATGGCAGTTATGCTATTATTAGATAGCCTATCTGTTTTAGTTAGATAAAGTTAGTTAGTTTGTTATGAAGTTTGTTAGCTTGTTTAGTAAGCTTTGTAGCTCTCTAAGAGCATTTCTTTTTGATGAATAATATAGTTAAGTAATTACAGCAAGATTACTTTGTTAATTCCTCTAGAATTCTAATAGGGACAACTTCTGATGTCTTATAAGATGTGCTATTTTTTTTCGATCTGCCTCGAGGAGTACCCCACAGCCAACTTGAGATGGGGATTAACCTCCCGTGGAAGTTTGTTCGGCACCTCGATGGGTGGCATCCCTCCCAGTTGAGGTTTTTTCCATACTCAAGACTCGAACCCGAGATCTTGGTTAAGGGGCGAGATGCTTTTAACCACTCACGCCAACCTCACTTGGTTATAAGATGTGCTATGATTCTATACCAAATGAATTATCATTGATCAAGTGATTTAAATATTTAATAATTAATAATTAGATGTGATTTTTGTTATCAAAATGTTATTTTGACACCCAAATTGAACATCATGGGAGACACCTTAATGTTTTAGTAGGCTATGAACTAATGGAATTAAGTGAGAGAAAGAGTAAAGTGATTCATAGCCTACTAAAACACTAGGGTGTCCCTCATGGTGTCCAATTTAAGTGTCAAAATAACATTACTCAAAAAATAATGAGATGTGATTTTTTATTTTTTATTTTATCAATCAAAATTCATGTTTAAGGGGTCATGACACATTTTGTGCCGCAACAGGAGCATGTTTCCCACGAAATAGAGAATATGATTTAGATTAATTGCTTGCTCTATTCCTTGACAAGTCAAGTTTTGTCCTCTCTTTTATGATGAAAGCAGATTTCAACTCCAACAACCGTTTATGTTGGACATGAATAACATGTCTGACGGAAATTTTTTAATTTAAAATGCGCTCTGAAGTAGCAGGGTTGAAAACTCTATTTTTCATTTTTCAAGCTTAAACCAAACCCAACTCATGCGATTGGACTATTTTCAATGAATCTTCAAGACTTGAACAAATTTTCCCAATTCGAAGGCTGCTTAATGCTTATACGTTTTGTTCAACGAACGTGTAACATACAAATGGCAACAATTTCCTCCTTCTCGTTTATTCTATCACTGGAAGTCAAATTCTTCATCTTTCCCATTGACTTACCAAGCGTGCATCTCAATATTAGCTACCAAACCCACACACACAATTGAATGAAGTAATAGGAATTTGTCCTATTTGGGTGCAAAAAACTAAAAAGTGATGGGTAATGCGTGACTACCATTCTTGCTTAGAGTCAGTTTGTTAAGAGGAAAAAATAGGAGTGCAAAATTTGCAATCAATTTGTAATACAAATTTAATTTTAAGACTGATTTTTAAATTTTTCATTCTTGTTTTGACTTCGATAACTAACTGATATTGCTTAGTAATGAGGGTAAAAAAAGAAGAAGGAAAAAAAAAATAAAAAAAACTATCTCAAGGTTTCTATGTTGTTCTACCCTGCTTTTTTTTTTTTTTTTTAAGCAAAAAGCCTAATACATTTCATTAATAATCAAAACAGCAATACAAGGTGGAGGATGATAAAAATCTTGGGGACTAGCTAAGAAAAGTGTTGCTCTTACTAGGCTATGAGCTACATCATTCACTTGTCTCCTAACAAAATTTACATCAAAATTTGGGAAAAAAAAAAAAGTAACAAATCATAACAAGCTCTAACAACAACTCCAAGTTCAGAAATGTCCTCCTTGGGGTTTGTAACACTGTTAACAACCGCTTGACAATCTAGCTCAAAGGTTACATTAGTGAGACCCGTGTTGCGAACCCAATGGATGGCTCTAAAAAGACCCAATGCTTCACCAACAAAAACTGGAAGGCAACGAGGAAGCCAATCTGTTCTTGCTATGACAAAGTTTCCATGCTCGTCTTGCTTATATCCTCGAAAACCAGCATCAACATTACATTTAAAGAAACCAGGATTAGGAGCTAACCAAGAGGTGTTTTCGGTCTGTCCAGCCATCAACCTAGCTGGAAAACTCGCCTCATTCACCCTCCTCCAATCTCCAAGGAATTGAATGAACTTGCACGCTGGATAATATTGATAGCTGAAGGTTGTTTATGTTTCTCATTCTTTTCGCGCCATATATATACCCCACATTGTGGAGACAAAATCATTCCTCTCTTCATACAATTCAGACAGTTTGGAGCACAGGAAGCATGTTGGTCACTTGGCTGGTCTAACAAAATTAATGATTTAGCGAATGTAATATTTGGGGTTTTATGTTTACTGTTTTATTTAACTATTATATTGCTTCTAGTTTTAAAATATATTATTAATTATTAATAATGTAAGCACCTAAGTAAAGGAAGAAAAAAAGTTGGTAAGAGATGAAACCTTAAATCAACGTCAACTCATGATATCAAGTGGCTCATGCAAGTACCACTATATTCAACCAGATAACATATCATTGCAGGTAGGGGTGGCAAAAGGATCTGCGGATCGATTATTCATCCGTTCCATTCATGACAAAATCCATCAAGTCCATCCAATAATTTAAAGAAAACTAAGTGGATTAGATTGAATTGTTTTTATTAATGGATGGTTAATGATCCATCCAATACAACAATTAATCCATTGGATCAAACAAAAGAAAAAGAAATGAACCATTTATTATCCATTTAGAAAAATGGATCATTTTGGACTTTAATAGTATATGATTGTTCACTATTTCCATTTTTTATTTAAAATTAAAAAAAAAAAAGAAAATATGTTTTTGGATTTTCAAAAATCTCTCTACCACATCTCTTTTTAATCAGAAAAAAATATTGTAAACTTGTGCGTCTTCGTATGACTTTTTTTTCCAAATTTTTTCTATTTATTTAATTACTCTCTCTCCCTCTTCCTCTACCTCTCCCTCTCCCTCTCTCTATGCCACACCAAGTTCTGCGTCTTCTTTGGAATTTTTTCTCTAATTTTTTATATTTATTTATTTATTTATTTTATATTTTATTTGATTATTATTCTTAGTGAAACTGTAAAAGATGCAAAATCAGAACTAAAGAGCATTTGACCAACAGATATATGAATTACAATTTGAAATTTTGGATTAGGATCATGGTAAATTTATTACTTATCATTTATTTATTATTGCTTTATTGTAAAAAATAATAGCTATTTTAACTTTATGTAAAATATTTAGAGAAAGAAAATATTTAATTTATAAAAATTGTTAAAATAAAATTTTAATGTATAATATATTTTTAAATGGATGGATTGGATATTCATCCATATAAAAATGATTAATGGATGGGTTGGATGGTTTTTTATTCAATGGATCATGGATGGACTGGATTTTTTAAATATAATTTTAATGGATCAAAATTGATTGATGGATTGTTTTTATCCGATCTATTATAATCTGAATTAAAATTCATCCGATCCATCCATTTGCCATCTTAATTGCAGGTTTTAAAGAGGAAAAAAATATTTCAAATTTCCATTCTTATCCCCAACTCCTCACCCCCACCCCCATTCATGAATCTAGTTTCCACCGTCTTTGCCGCTGCCACCCGCCGCCGCCACCCCACTCCTCAGTCCTCAATCAAAGCTGTTTATCGTTTTGCTCCAGATTTCACGTTTTCAGTTAGTCATTTTTTTCATTCAACATTGTTTTCAAATCTTATATTATACCTCTTGCTTTTTTTCTTCTGAAATTTCAACGCAGATCAAGATCTGCCTCCACAAGGAAGATGTTGTCCTTAGAAGAAGAAAGAATTGCTTGAAAATTGCGATCTAGATCTGAAATTTCATTGTAGATCCAGATCTGCCCAGGAGCGGCTGTGCTGATGCCATGGTTCACAAGCTAACGTGGTGGCGTTTCGGGTGCAACCTGCTTTGGGTGGAACTGCGGTTAGGGGCTGGAAGTGGTGCTTGGGCTTGGCGGTTGAGTGACGGCTTGGAAGTGAAGTAGGTCTGGAGGAAGAAACAAAAGGAGATTGAGAAGGGAGAGAGACCTTGTGTTCTCGGGCTTTTTTTTTTTTTTTTTGGTTTTTGAATAAGAAAAATTCTTACTTATGGCATGTGTTATTCTAAATTCTTCCGTGTTCTTACTTAATATCATCAGTAAGGTTTTAAATTGCGGTCGCGTCTTGGACAATTGCGGGAAAATGCGGTCAATGTGGCTGCCATTGCGGTCCCGATGTCGTTTCGGAGACGGCCAAAAGCAACAAATCGCGGCCCAGATCTCGGTTTCGGACCTATATTTAAAACCTCGATCATCAGTGCAAAGATAGGGATTGTTTCCCTAGATTTTCAAATAATTAATATATCCTTTTATATAAAGTTCCCATAATATACCCATGTGGCCATGTTTCTTCGGGTATCTTTGGATTGATGGAAGGGGATGGAATGGAGGGGAATGGAATGGAATGGTACAGGGTAAAATTTGTTCTACGAGTTGTCCCCCCATGGTGGATGGTTGGACGGTGGAGTGGGTGGATGGAATTAGGGTAAAATTGTTATTTTCATTTTTCTTGGTTACCTATATTATCAGGTAAAGGCTAGTATTTTTTTTTTTGGACCATTAAATCTGGATCATTAATTAATTTAACAATAAATCTAATGATTAAAACTGGTGCTTCTTCCAAGTACCACTTGATAACATGCTTCATGCTAGAATCCACCTACACTATGCCAAACTAAAATGATAAGAAGCGAACCCATATAAAAACAGAGCAGGTCTAATTTCTATAACCCATAATCATCCTAATTAGTTTCAGACCAAGACAATTTAGTAACATCATGGCACATGATCTTAATCACGGATGGAGATCTGCTATCTCACATTTTTATTATATTTCTTGTCCCCTACCAATAACAATTTGTCATTTAATAAAATAAAATCATAACTCATTAACACATATGCACATTTCCATCTTTTGATTAATAGAGACACCGAGACACCATTTGTTGGGGACCGCATAATCTTATTCCTTAAACATTCATAATTTGTAATATTTTAGAATATGCTTATTCTTATGGGTGTCGTCTAAGTTGCACCAGCAAAGATGCTGGTGCAACCTTGCACCTCTTTTATTGACCAATAGTAACATATCATTTTGACACATATGCACACTCACTTTTTGAGTTGAATATTTGACCTGTCAATAAAAGTGTTGTATTCATAGTTGATGTATTTGCACTTGAGTCCATTAGTTTGTTGTATTTCCATGTATTATGGTAAAAAAAAATTCTTTTATCCTTTGCATTTCTACCTTTTCACCTCCCTGTCGTCCATTAGTTCCTTTTTTTTACAAAAAGAGCAAATGAAATTTAACAAACTCAGCATCTCTGCCTTTTCCAATTCCCATTCCTCAAATCTGGTCAACCTTCAAAAAGTTTGTGACTTTTGAATTTCCAAAAAGTTTTATTGTCACATAGTTAAATTAATTTTAGGGTAAAGACCCAAAATGATTCCTCAAAATTTTCAAGTGGGACAGTTTGGTCTCTAAAAAAAAACAAAGGACAATTTGATCCCCTAAATTTCAAAATGTGAGACAATTTAGTCTCCCAAATTTCATAACGGGGGACAATTCGGTCCCTCCGTAAGGACCAAATTGTCCCCCATTTTGAAATTTGGGGGACCAGATAATGGGCATTTTTTTTCAGGGACCAAACTGTCCCACTTCAAAAATTTGAGGGACCACTTTAGGTCTTTACTCTTAATTTTATTAAATTAAAAATTAAAAAAATCTTAATCTAGTTGTTTATCTCTGAGAAAGGCAGTTCTTCCTTCCTCACCCCATGTTCTTCATCTCTCTAGTCTCCAAAAAAATTAAAAAATCTCTGGTCATTACCTAGAAAAAAATCCGACGGCCCTAGCTCCCGGGACCATCCAGCATTCGAATTAGGCATCAAAATTCTCACCTTTCAATCTCCCATCTTTTGCCTGTTTCATCTTCAAACTCTTCACCAAAATCTCCAAATCATCCACAATCTGCCCACGCGGCGGTCCGCCGCTTCTTCTGCGACTCTACCGCCATCCTCTCCTTCACGATCGACGACGATGAGGTCTCGAAAGCCGCGATAGCTCCCTTGTCATCAAAGTCCCTATCGACATCTCCGGCACCGTCGTCGTATGTTTGTAGATGGCCCTCGTAGGTGAGGCCCTTTTCTTCGCCGTCGATGAACTCGTTGTAGGTTCAGAACACCTCGTTGAGGATGGCGTTGATATGCTCGTCGCTGAATTTCACCTTAGTTTTCATGGTCAACACCAACGACGCCATCTCTTCCCTGTTGAGACCGCTGTCGCGATTAGCGTCGAATTGGTTGAAGAATCGAGGAAGCTTCTCCGATCTGGGGCCTCTCGTCACCATTTCCGGTAATGGGTTGGCCTCGAAATTGGAAATTGGTGGTGATGGGTCGGTGTTGATGTGGTTTGGGGAAAAGAGAAAATACAAGATTTATGACATGAGAAAATCGGGGTCGGGGAATCATACTCTGGGTAAATGTATTATGCAAAGTATTAATTTTCTTTAATAAAATTATATGTAAATACAACAAATATAACACCCAATGTACAAATATCACAAATATTCAAGCTGCTTTGACTGATTTTGACTTGGTCTAATTTTTAAAATAAAAAAATGATGCCATTGTCACTTTGATTGGTTCAAGATGATTTCACTTTATGGTGCAACCTTGCACCATTTTTTGTGCTGATGCAACTTAGAAGCCACCTCTTATGATCTTATCTAATCTACCTATATATATCCACACTCCCCAACAGCCAACAAGTGAAACTAACAAAGCCAAAAGCCCAAAACCTACACTTGTTCCCTCACCCCCTCAGTTCATATTTCGTACCGTCTTTATCCAATCGTATTGTCCAGTACTCCTCTCCCAAAATCAGTCATGCACTTCCACAGGCACACGCCAAATATGTAATAAGTGTGTATGATATAAATAAGAGGAAGGGAATGGATGTTGAAGTGAAGAAAGTAAGGTTCATAGAACGGGAGAAGCAGAGTGAAGAGGAGGAGATGGGCATCAGAAAAGGTCCATGGAGTGTTCAAGAGGACACCATTCTTGCCAATTACGTCGCTACCCATGGCGAAGGTTTCTGGGATTCGGTCGCTCGTTGTGCAGGCACGTATACTCACTTTCACTTCTAACTCTACAAACATATATAATTGCTTATAGCTGTGAACACCAACTGCTATAAGATATCTCCTCTGCATATTTAACTATGGTTTCAATATATATATATATATATATTTAACGTTTTGGGTATGTATGAAAAAGATAGAGTGAAGTGGTTAACAATAAAGTGAAGTGATTAACAATGAAATGATTTGTAATGGAATGAGGTTAAAAATACCAACAAGGACAATCACACTGGTAGATAGTTGACTTTCCTAATCATGACGTCAGGGAGAGGCAAAACTTGCTTCGGTGATCTCTGCATCTCGAAAGGGATTAATCTTTCATTATCAGTCGGGGATACCCTTGATGCAACAAAAAAAGAATGGAGTTAAATATAAAGATATGAAAATCAGAGGCTATGAAAATAGGGTGACTTTGATTCTTATCCTTAGTCACTCCAATCCATTACTTACAACAATTTTAAACAATTTTTTTTTATGCTAAACATTGGGTTAAGATATTTTTACTATTTCATTCCATTAATTATGAATCTCTCAATTTCATCCATCCATATCCATACATAGACTTAAATTGCGGTTGTAATTGCATAATTGCAAATAATTGCCAAAAAAATGTAGCATGTGATTGTGATGCAGATATACAAAATTACAAACTACTAAAATTGTAACATTACTGTTAGTTGATGTTAGTTTTGCTAACTGATTTTGTTTTACACCAACTAACATCAACTAACACAATGTTCCATTGAGTATGGATATCGTCGGATTCAAGCGATATCGTCCGATTCATATATATATACGAAATATTTCAGTTTGTGATGTGAGCGAGTTTATATTTTTTGTAATAAAGTCTAATGATCTAAAGATATATATGTAGGCCTGAAGAGATCTGGGAAAAGTTGCAGGTTAAGATGGTTAAACTACTTGCGTCCTGGTGTTCGGCGTGGAAACATCACGCTCCAAGAACAAATAATGATTCTTGACCTCCATTCTCGGTGGGGCAATAGGTAATTGAGAGAGACCTCTCCCCTGCTAATATATTCTAAGTAACATAAATTCGATTAAAAAATTGAATAATCCACATTAGACTTTGTTAGTGAATTCCTTGCGTCTCAAAAGAATATGTATATTAAATAATGGCAAATGAAAAGTACGTTTTTGTTGGAAAATAATATATTTATATATATATATATATTATATATATATATATATATATATATATATTTGAATTTTTAATGAAAACTTACTATTTTTTGAATCTTCAATCAATGCTCTGAGAGCATCCGATGGTACAACTCATTGAAGTTGTTTAATTCCTCTTTTTATCGATCTCACTACTTTTTATTTCATACTACTTTAATCAACTTTCCACTCCAATGATGTAATATTCAAAAGTTTACCAAATGGTTTCCATATGTTACCAATATCTTTATTCATATTTATTGTTGTTTCAATTTTCAAAGAAAGATAACTAATGCAATTATTATTATTTTTCTATCTATTTTTTTTTTTTGGATGTTCTTATTATAAGAACCGATTGTTTTATAGAAGCAACTCTCACATATCTCCTAAGCTCACTCAAATTGTCCAAGTGTGTAAAGAATTATTGTTTAATGTATAACTCTTAAACAACTCCTATTAAAGATGTTTTAAGGATATTGGTTAGCAAGACCTTAAACAATTGAACAGTATTATTTTCAACAATTAATTTGGATAACGTTTGTGATAGTTGATAATTTTTTTATATACAAATTACATGCACTTTATGCATAAACTATTAGATTTGGTAAGAAGTTATTCAAATCATGATTTCATATATATATAATTTAATATGTTATGATAGGTGGTCGAAAATCGCTAAGCACTTGCCTGGAAGAACAGACAACGAAATCAAGAACTATTGGAGGACCAGAGTGACTAAGCAAGCAAAGCAACTCAAGTGTGACGTTAACAGCAAACAGTTTCAGAGACACATTGCGTTACGTGTGGATGCCACGTTTACTCGAGAAGATTCACCCACCATCCGAATCTTTTTACCCGACCCATATTCCCCCTTCGAAACTGGACCCAAGCCCAAGTGCAAGTGCAGCTCAGTTACAAGTTCATTCAGACTCGGGCCATAGTGTATCTTCTGAACAGCACCTGGGCCATGATGTTTCGGTCCAAAGTATTGGAAAAGAACCGGGTCTAAGCCCAAGTTTCAATAACCAAATGCTTGAACAAGAGAATAATACCATTTTACCATTAGTTGGTAATGGGGACTTAATGCAAAGTATGTGGAACGATGAGAATATATGGGTTCTAGGGCAACTTTGTGATGATATTGAAATGAAAGATTTTCTTGCGTGACGCATGCAGGTCATAGTGAAAGAAAGTAGAAACATCTGCTAATTTGGTGACCAAGTGTACAATTAGAAGAGAAGTGTTAAAGTCGCTCTTTTTTAATAGTACTTTTTTCAATATAATCTTAATTATTGAGTGAATTTCATATGGACCTACTAAATAGAATAAGTCTCACATAATATTCAGGATCTTATATAAAATTTATCCAATAACAAAAAAATGTGTTGAAAAAAAGTATCGAGAGAAATCTTTAATAACACTCCTACAGCTAAATAGACTTATCTAAAGCAAATCCTATGATGGGTGAGTTTTGATAGATTATTGCTGCTACAGTGCTACTACGAAGTACAAATGGTTGAAAATTGCATGCGCTTTTGTCTTTTTCCTTCAACCAATAAAGCTAAGCTTCTTTGTGATTATTGGTTTTGGTATGTGCTCCTCAATGTGTTATTGGCGATGAGAAAGAGAGAGGGTTGGGCTTGCTTCCACGCTTGATAAAGCTCTGTTTTTTAACATAGAAAATAAGAGTTTTTGGAAAGGAATTGCAAGCAGTGCATGTTCCACGAGTAAGAAATTACATGGGTTCCTTCCAATCCCAAGAGAATGAATGTTTGTGTTCTATTTGGAAAGTTGACTTATTTTTCCTTTGCTTTTCCACATTGTTTCCGTGATTTAAGTTGCAAATTTATGAAATATTGGCATAACAAGTATCTTGTTAACAACAAAAAATGGGGTTCATCTCTTTAATTATGGGAAAAAAAGTAGGTTACACGCATGTAACACTATAAGGACTCATCAAGATGAGATTTGGCGAAGGGACATTTTGGGGTCATAATATTAAACCTTATAAATTCTCATGATTTTTAGAGACTAGAACTTTGTCAAAATTTTCCCAAAATTTGCTGCAAGATCTTGATCTGAGTTTAGTTGCAAGTTCTGTTTTTCATTAGTTGATAACTGTTTAAACCTTGTTATTTTGAATTGATTTTTAGATATGTTTCAAATAACATCTTTCTTACCTAGGGATGTAAATTTTACCCGTACCTGAGGATATCCGTAGATAATATCTGCAACGGGTAGGAAATGGATACCTTAATGGTTATCCATGAATAAATTAAATGGATATTTTATCTATCCGCTTATTAATGGGGCGGGGACGGATATTGTAGTATCTATACCAGCGAGTATCTGCTAAGATGAAATTACTAAAATACCTTTACATATATACATCAAATGCCCTAATTTTTTCACTATCCTTATTTTATTTCGGAAATATATGGCAGTCGCAGCTCCCAAACCTTATCATACCCAAGCCCTATGGATCATTGTTACGTATTATTGCTTTTGTTCAACTATTGTGTTACGGATTAATGCTTCTGGATTATAGCTTCTGGATTAATGTTTGTGGATTAATGCTTATGTGTGAATTGTGTTTGAATAAAAAATAGGATGTAGGTTTTTGCTTTGGGGTTTAGGTTTTCGTCTGCTACTTCAAAACTGATTTTCTCCTTGTTGCTCTTCATTTTTAGCTGCTTCATTGGTCAGGTATATTGCTCACCTCACCAAAGTTTTTTATTTTATTTTATTCTATATCTCTGATATATTTTTTCTTCTATCACAAATCTAGATTTGCTTATTTTTTGTTAATTATTCTAAATCCATATTAATTATGACTACAGTTCGCGCCATCACAGGTTAGCCAAATTTTAAATCTGGAAAGAGGATTTGTTTGAAGAGGGGGTACTCGAGGTTACTGGAATGACGATTAATAACTCTCCTCACATTTTACAACTTTTATTGGAACTCTAATCTTTCGGGCATTGGTAATTAATATGTGGCACGAGTCCATCAAAACATAAATTCAACAATTATATATTTAAAATAAAATCCTAAAAGATTAGCATATTTCCTGTACATGGCACGAGTCCATCAATTTAGTCAATTAACAAATGAATGCTTCTTAAAAGCATTTCCCTAATGGAGAGAATAATATAGAAGATATAGGAACAAAAGAAAATAATATATTAAAATTAAACAATTGATTAAAATTCCACCAACATGTGGTTGGTCAAGTGGTAACGAGCTTGGACCCCTTAAGCAAGTGGTCATGGGTTCGATCCTTGGCTCTTGCATATGGAGAAAACCTGGTTGATAGAGGTCAGCCCTTAAATGTCGTCCAGTACCTTGAGGGATTAGTCTCCGTAGATCGAACACACAATCACTTGATTAAGGGACGAGGCATCGAACCACTACGCCAGCAACGTTGGGTATCTTAGCCTTTGATTTTGATCTAAAGGCTTCAATCAATTTCTCTCACTCTCATATAAAAAAGCCATTATCAAATATTCTATTTTTAAAATTTTATTTATATATTTGTTTTATAATGGTTAATATTTGATGATTAATATCATTGATTGCTTGTATGAAAATACAGGTAAGAAATCCATATAGATATAGATAGACATAATTCATTTGTTAAAAATCCATAGTATTATTATATAAAATATTACCATTGATTGCTTTTAAAGTCATTTTACTAATATATCAATAATAAATGGTAGCGTTAATGATATAATAAATTATATTCATTGTTATCTATTTTCAATCCTTTTAATTCATATGCTAATTAATAAATTATATTTATTGTATTCAATCCTTTTATTGATTCCTAATTTAATTATGTTTCTTAATTCATTATTGTCTATTTTAAAATCTTTTATTTTAGATGCTAAATAATAAGTTACATTCATTGTACTTATTTTTTTTATTCATTGCATTTATTCTTTTTATTCATTCCTAATATAGGTTTCCTAATTCATTGAATTTAAAATCTTTTTAGTTTAAGATGCTTAATATTAAATTAAATTTATTTTATTTATTTTCCTTTTATTAATTATTAATTTATGTTTCCTTCTTCATTACCTTAATTATAAATGAATGAATTTAATTATAATTATAATTATAATTATACTAATTATAAAATGATATTAACCTTAGAGCATCTCCAACAGTTTAACCCATTGGAGTTGCTTAACTTCATTTTGTATGATGCCTACTATGTCACTTCACCACTTTTTACTTTATATCACTTTAAACAACTCTATCCTCCAATGATTCAACTCTTAAAAGTTCACCAAATCTTTGGTAAAAAAAAATGTTCACCAAATCCAATAAGTTTACCACATGTCTTTATTTATTTTATTTTGTTTCAATTTAAAATATTAATTTTATTTGTGATTGAGCTAATGAATATTGCAATTCTCTCTCTTTTGCTATTGATGATTCTTATATAAGAACCAATTACTTGTAGAAGCAATTGTGTCATTGTCTAGATTCAATGAATTAGTGTGTTACGAACTAGTGTGTTACGAAAATAACTAGAAAATGGAACGAAGATGGATCCAAGGATGTCGGTGTCATTGTCTAGATTCAATGAATTATTCTTTTAATAGCAATTAAACAAATTAATTGAAAAATTAAACGTTAATCAATTCAAAAAATAAAAGTTGATTTAGGTCATTATAGTGGAATTTAAATTTGGGATCTATAAATGGGGGACGCTTAGCAACAAGTTGGCTATCATCATCTTACAACAGCCATATGTAAGAAATCTTGGCCACCTTCCCTTTTCCTTGCCTGCACCATCTTCCCTCAAACCTCCAAAATCCCTTCACCCAGGTCAAATCACTCCCCCCCCCCCCCCCCCCCCCCCCCCCCAAAAACTGATCCCATGTCAAATACCCTCCCATTATTATTAAATATGGCTATAAATAGCTACTGCCCAAAACAATACCTTCTCAAAGACATCCCAAGTCGTCACCTCTAACAAGCCAAACACACATACATCTCTATTGTTATACTTAGAAAAATTGACGAGTTAGACAATATCATAGACAATGACTATATATTTGATCTCGACTATAAGCAGTCAATTAATGAGACAGAGGAAATGTATCTCATTAATTGTCTGCTTGCAATCAAATCAAATATATGGTTCCTAACATTGTCCAAGTCGTCAATTTTTCGAAGTACACCAATATAGTCACAAACCGGTGCACCGGTACAATCAATGTCTAGACCCTGTAATTTCCATGATTTTTACAGACCTAGAACTTTGTCAAAATTGTCCAAAAGTTTCTGCAAAATTCTGGTGTGGGTTCAATGGTAGATTCTCTTTTTAATTTAATTGATTGATGAAACCTTATTATTTTGAGTTCACTATTTTTTTTTACATGTTTCAAATAATATCTTAGCATGAAAACCTATAAATTTCCTTGATTTGAAGAGAATGAGAACTTTGTCAAAACTATGCTAACCTATCCTAAAATTTTCTATAAAATCCTCATGTGAGTTCACTGGCAAATTCTTTTAAATTTAGTTGATTGGTCAAACTTTGTTATTTTGAGTTAACTTTTTTTTTTTATGCTTTGATTAAAATCTTAGTATTAAACCTTGTAAATTTCCATGGTTTTTCAAGACTATAACTTTGTCAAAATTGTCCAAAAAGTTGCTACCATCCCTCTTTGGTCAAACCCTCTTTGGAGTTAAGAGTTAAGGTTGTTTTCAATTGGTTTTATCTGAGGTAGTTTTCATCCCTTTTCTCTTTGTTTCGGTTGTTGTTAGATCTGATTTAAGAATATCAAATTCTAACCTTTGTCAAAGGTTAATAATGATGTAAAACCGCAGATCTTGAATTAAAAAAGAAGGGTTTTTTCTCCATGTGCAATGAGGGAGAGTTAAGATAAGGATATAAGATATTAAGATACAACAATATAAATAACCTTTATTTTTTGTTAGTTGAGTTAATTTTTTTTGCTAGTACAATATTTTTTTTTTATCTTACTGATTGTCTTGCACATATTCAACTATGCATTGATTTAGATATTGTTGCATAATAGTTTGTTCTGCTTGCTCATTATGATATACTATGTTGATTCTTTGCATCTGTCAGGCAACTGTGTTCTGAAGCTATTCGTTGCATATGCCATTCTAATATACAATGCTTATTCTTTACATGTGGTATACACTGATGATATACAATTATTTTCGTTTGGACAAATATAGCTCATTTTGATGTTTTTTGTTTCAGTGTTCTGAAGATATTATTTCAAAAGCACAACCTTAATCAATCAGGTTTGCCATCCAATATTCTGTTAGCCGCCTTACCAAAAGTGACTAAGGTAAGTCTTGAACTTATTTGGTCGAATTTTACTTTGAGATCAATATTTAAAAAAATTTCAATTTGCTTCTTTTACGTATGCCGACACAAAATACTCAAGATGTTGAGAAAATGATTGAAAATGTTGAATCCATCAAGTCTTCAAATGAATCTACTGAACCACAAACCACTTCAAACAACACAAATTTGCCCAAGAATGACAAGAAAAGGAAGGGTGCAGACAGTGGCGGTCCTTCACTGGGGCGGGGGGGAGCAACGGCTCCCCCCAAAAAAATAAAAATTAATTTTTTTTAGTATACATTTTCTTAAGGCACCCCTCAAAATCGGCTGGGCATATCATGCATAGGTGTTGACTGTCCAGTTGAGTTTGCAAATCCCGCACCGCTTGCTTCTGGCTGGTTTGCTACGATTGGACTATATTAGAAAGTAAGCAAGTATATATAATAACATTTTGGTTTGGTACCTTGAGCGGTGACTTGCCAGCAAGCTATAAGTGGTTTAATTGTATGTATTATATTACTATAAGTGGTTTAGTTTTTGGGATTGGAACATTTGGAATGGAATGGACTTATTAGAGCATCTCTAACAAGGGTAGCCACTGCTAAGTGGTCTTCAAATGATCCCCACTATACCACATTATACTTAAGGAACTCATACACATTTTGTTTTAATGTGAAATTTTTAAGCAACCCATGCTTTTATAAATTTTTATTTGCACTCAATTTTGTTTTAAATTAAAATATTGATTCATTTATTTGCACTCAATATTGACTCAACCCATGGTGATACTTTTGATGCAACAAAAACATTTTTTATTCATATGGAACCCAAATTTTGGGTTCCTTATTGAGTGAACCCAAATTTAATTTAAGGAACTCAACATGCCATGTAGATGTGCTCTAATGAAAAAAAACCAAAGGAACCACCCTTTAACTTATGGAAACCCAATATAACATCCCATTGGAAATGCTCTTAGTTTCATGTATGATGGTTCGATTAGTTTAATGTATTGATGGATTGTGATTCTTACTGTGGAATGGATTAATGTTGTTCTATATTGTTGCTAATGTTAAATTGTTGTTGGAAAAAATTAGTGTCATGTATTAATGTTTTTAATTTTAGGTAACTAATTTCATATTTTGCAGGAAACTTTTAAATCCGATTCAATTATTAATGATTTCAAGTCTTTAAAAGAATGAAAAACGACACTTTAAATATAGGTACATTTTATTTTTTATATATTTTATTGCTATTTTACATTAATATATCATTTTGAAACTTATAAAATTATATCTATATGAATTTTAATTATATTATTTTAGTTAGTGGCATGCGGCTCCCCCCAAAAATTTGGCCAAGGTCCGCCACTAGGTGCAGAAACTTCAGTCAAGAAGATGATGCAGGTAAGAGGAAACCCACCAAACCTAGATCTTGGACGTGGATCATTTTACTAAAGAACTTGCTCCTAAATCATTAAACTCTGGAGCTGGATGTAATTGGTGTAGAGCAACTTATGCATGTGATACACATAAAAATTACACAAGTAAATTGAAAAAACATTTGTTGAGTTAGTCCAAAAAGTTTCCAAAAGCCTCTAATTATCCTAGTCAATCAATTCTTAGTCTCCAATAACTTAAAAAGGATGATGGATAGGGGTTAGTAATACTTTTGCTGCCGATGCATTTTATGTTGAAGAATGTAGACAAGTGCTTGCAAGGATGACTATTGTTGATGAGTTGCCATTAAAGTTTGTTGAGGGGGAAGGAGTTAATTTCAATATTTCATGATCGTGTTGTGCAACCTAGGATGGCAATTCTCGAAAGGATCACTTTTGTTAGGGATTGTTGGAACCTTTATATCAATGAAAAGAATAAGCTGAAAACTATATTTAGTGTTGAAATCAAAGTGTTTGTCTAACTACTGATTGCTAGAGTCTTATGTAGAATTTGAAATATTTATGCCTCATTATATATTTCATTGATTATGAATGCAAGTTGCATAAAAGGGTAATGAATTTTTTCTTGATCAAGAATCATAAAGGCGAAACTATTGGTAGTAGAATTGAGAAGTGTCTTTTGACTTGGGGAATTTCTAAAGTTTTCACTCTTACAGTTGATAATGTAAATTCAAATTATCTTGGTATTTCTTACTTGAAAGTTAGAATAGAGGATTGGAATTCTCATCCATTGAATGATGAATATTTGCAGGTTAGGTGTTGTACTCATATCCCAAATCTTGTTGTTAATGGTCAATTAAAGGAGTTACATGTTTCAATTGATAAGATTAGAAATGTTGTAAAATGTGTGCTTGCTTCTCCTAGTCGTATGGATAGGTTCAGATATTTCATAAAGGATTGTATGATAAAAGAGAATTGCACAGTGCAATTAGATATCCCCACTAGATGGAACTTTACTTACCTTATGTTCGAGAGTGTTTTAAAGTTTCAAAAGTCATTAAAAAATTTTGAGGGCGAGACGTATTCCAAAAACTAAGGATTGGAATAATGCATGAGTGTTCGTGTGGTTTCTGAATATTTTTTTTTTTATGATGTCACTAAGAAAGTGACAGGCTCTTTATTTGCAACTTCTCGATATTTTTTATGAATATTGCATGACATTGAGTACTTAAAAAACTTGGGCAAATAATTTAGATCCATTTATTGGGAGCATCGCTGAAAAAAATGAAAGCTAAGTATGATAAATATTGGGAGAGCATTATGAATATCAACATGATGATTTTTATTGTTGTGGTTCTTGATCCTCAATACAAGCTTCATATTTGGAGTGGAATTTTGAGAAGCTTCAAGACAAGGAAGATACTGAATTTTTAGGTGGGAGACTAAAGGAGACTTTCCTCAAAATGCTTAATAGTTATAGACTTTTTAATGGAAATGGCGAACCTCAATCTACACAAACTAGTATTGAGATTGAAACATATGATACAGTAACACTTGATAATACTTCAAAAGAAGATTTCCATCTCAAGAGAAGTCTGTGTAGATTGAGATTCGCCATCTCCATGAAAAAGTCTATAACTATTAAACATTTTGAGGGATGACTCCTTTAGTCTTCCACCTTAAAATTCAACATCCTCCTTATCATAAAGCTTCTCAAAACTTCACTCCACAAATCAAAGCTTGTATCGAGGATCAAGTACCACAATAATGAAAATCACAACGTTGATATTTTCAATGCTCTCCTAATATTTATCATGCTTAGATTTCATTTTTCTAGCCATGCTACCAATGGATCTAAACCATTTGCCCAAGATTTTAAAGTGCACAATCATGCAATATTGATGAAAATATTGAGAATAAGTCACAAATAAAGAGTCGAACACTTTCTTGTGACATCATAAAATATTTCCAGAAACATCAGGAACACTCGTGCATTATCCTAATCCTTGGTTTTTTGAGTACCACCTGACATCAGTGAAAGTTCTGTGTCTCACTCTTTCAACTTTTTAAATGCCTTTTGAAACTTTAGAGCACTTTCACGCATAAGGTAAGTAGAGTTCCATCCAGGCGGGACATCTAATTGCACTGTGCAATTCTCTTGTATCCTACAATTCTTTATGAAATTTATGAACCTATCCATACGACCAAGGGAAGCAAGCACAAATCTAACATTTCTAATCTTATTAATTGAAACATGTAACTTCTTTAATCCTTAATAATTAAAAACAAGACTTAGAATATCAACACACCACCTAATATGCAAATATTCACCTTTCAATGGATGAGTATTCCAATCCTTCATTCTAACTTTCAAGTAAGAAATAACAAGATCATTTGAACTAACGTTATCACCTTTAAGAGAGAAAACTTCAGAGAATCCCCAACTCAAGAGGCACTTCTCAATTCTCTTACCAATGGTTTCACCTTTATGATTCTTGATCAAACAAAAATTCGGTATCCTTTTGTGCAACTTCCATTTATCATCAATGAAATGTGCGGTAAGGCATAAATAATTCAAATTTTGCACAAAACTCTAGCAATCAACAGTTAGACAAACACTTTGATTTGGAACACTAAATAGAATTTCCAGCTTATTCTTCTAATTGATATAAAGGTTCCAACAATCCCTAGCAATAGTGATCCTTTCGGGGATTGTCATCCTAGGTTGCACAACACTAATGAAATATTGAAATCTCTTCCCTCAACAAACTTGAATGTCAACTCATCAACAATAATCTTCCTAGCAAGCGCTTGTCTACATGCTTCAACATCAAATGCAACAGCAACAAAGTATTACCGACTTCTTTCCCATCTTCCTTTTTTAGTTTTTGGAGACTAAGAATTGATTGACTAGAATCATTAGAGGCTTTTGGAAAGTTTATGCATTGGGTCAACAAATGATTTTTCAAATTACTTATGCCATTTTTATGTGTATCCCATGCATAAGCTGTCCCACACCGATTACATCTAGCTCCAGGGTTTAATGATTTAGGAGCAAGTTCATTAATAAAATGACCCCACACCTGTGACACCCAGGGCCGACGAGGGCTGGGAGTGGTCGCTAGTGCAAGAAGGCACGGTCAAGGAGCGGCTCCTGGCATGCTTCTAGGTGGAGGGACACATGAATGAACAGATTACACACCGGAATGAGAGGGATCTTGAGATTGTGTAGGTATGGGACTATATAGTTGAGGATGGCTTATATGAATTGATTGGTATTACCTATACTAACAAAATACATTTTCTTTTCGGTAGCCCATCACTTAAGAACTCCATAGTTAAGCTTGCTTGACTTGGAGCAATTCAAGGATGGGTGACCTCCTGGGAAGTTTTCCCAGGAAGCGTGTGAGTGAGGACAAAGCACGCTGAAAAGACCCGTGTTGGTTTGTGGGGACAGTCGTCAATCCATAAAGCAGCCTGGGATGTTACATTAATGGTATCAGAGCGGCACCTCTCCCAGTACGTTGTGGCTCGGGGGACGAACCAAGCAGAAGCTGGTGGGCATGACACCCGAGGCCGACGAGGGCGGGGAGTGGTCGCAGGTGCAAGAAGGCACGATCAAGGAGCAGCTCCTAACATGCTTCTAGGCGGAGGGACACATGAATGAACAGCTTACACACCGGAATGAGAGGGATCTTGAGACTGTGTAGGTATGAGACTATACAGTTGAGGATGACATATATGAATTGATTGGTACTACCTATACTAACAAGATGCATTTTCTTTTCAGTAGCCCATCACTTAAGAACTCCATAGTTAAGCGTGCTTGACTTGGAGCAATTCAAGGATGGGTGACCTCCTGTGAAGTTTTTGTAACACCCCCTTGGGCATTACTATATAAACACGTGCGGAAATAAATTAAAAAGAATTTTGCTGGTTGATTTCGGAAATTGATCTATTTTGATGTCGGAAAATCTGGGTATAAAAATTTTTCTTCTAAATACTACAAACATAACGTGCACATCACAATAGTAAAACTAACATTACTCACAACAAAACGTCAAACCATATAAAGGTTTTAAAACACCTACACAGACTTTCTCAAAACATACTATCCAAAGAAAATCCTAAGCTGGTCGCTCTACAAGACACTCACAGATAGGACCTCGTGATCCTCTCTATGATCACACATCTCTTTCTGCCATCCAAACTTAAGTCGCCAAATAACTTAAGGAACTCTTCTGCAACATCTGCATTCGTGTACCAAGGTACAACAACAAAGCAGGAGAACATGTATATGCAAGGGTGAGTTCCAATATATGGATTTTAAAACGATAACCGTATGCACGACACACAAATAACATTTAACAAGTATAATCAATAATATACAATCTATTTATCGAAGGGTTTCATACCCAACAATCTACGTTGTTTTAAAAAACCATGACACTTCAATATTCATCAACTCTCTATTGTACCTAATCTCCGGAGCTCCAACCAACAAGTAAATGAGCTGATCAGGCTCCAATTGCCAAATAAGGCAGAATCAATGCCAGATATGGCAAAGTTCAAATAACCATTCCACAGTCCAAAAACGAGGCAAAATGGTGACTACGTATAACACATGGTTTTCTTGGTCATATATCCATCAAGGCACAGTGATGCAAACTGCATGAATACTTGCCATCAAGCATTCAAGTCCTATGCAAAGGCATGTCTGCCCAAAAATGCATGTAAAACGTTTTGTTCACGCCATTTTCTTTGTGTTCATTCTTTCCTTGTCGAGGCTCAAAGGCTCACGACCAAACCAAGGTTTAAACATTTAAGTTAAACAACCATTCCAATAAAAAGGACTCCAAGTCCAAACCAATCCAATAAAAAGGACTCCAAGTCCAAACCAATAAAACTGACTCCAAGTAAAAAATGTGCAAATCACGAAATCTAGACCCGTGCTCCAGATTTAGATTCATAGATTTTGACGCACAAAAATCAATATAGATTTTTATAGGACATCTAGTCCAGAACTTCACCTTTCGAACCCCGAGCCCATATCTTAGAACACTAGACACCGACATCTCGGTAGCTAGGTTCTTTTTCAACTTTAAACAACATTTTCGCTCTGTGAAATACAAATCCAAAAAACAAAGTTTCCTCAACTTATCCAAGTTGTAGGCAATAACCCTTTGTATAAATCCACTATATCGAAAATCATTTTACATTGGAATTTCGTTTTACAAAATCACCAAAATCACTTAAAATTCATTTTCTTTCAAAAATCAATATTTTGAACTTGAAAATACTACTTTGAGACAAATTCTCTGTTTTAACTAATATTACCGTTTTAATAATCCTTCTGTAATTATTGTCGGAGTTATCCGACGTTTGACGTTTTAAAAACGTTTTAAGTCTAATTATGACTTTTCTAGTAAAATAATTTTTCCAATACCATAATAAAATTATTTTTGAAACTTATTTTCTTAAAATAACATTTTTTAATATTTAGAAATTTCTTACGTATAAATTAGCAGTGCAAAAATATTTTCACGGTTACATCCTCACTATGACTCATAAAATACTCTTACGCCGTTAAATCATTAAAATAATATTATTTTTCACTATTATCCATTTTTCACCAAACAAAACATTAAGTAATAATATATTACTAATTTCCACTATTAAACTCATTATTTCATAAAAAGCTTATTAATGCTTTTAACCTCGTAATTAATTGAGCACTGACCACTGTCAGGCTTTCCAATCCACAATCCACATCAACAACAATCATGTCAATAATATAACATATAGCACAATTAATGACATGCAACAACAAATAATAACAATTAAATACAGATAATTAAATAATTAAAAGCAGATTATTTTAAAGCAGAGAAATCTAATTACGTAAAACAATACATACACCAAATAATATATACAGACCACAAACAAGTTACATACAGCTATTGGAAAAATCCCTCAGGTACTCCCCTTACCTCTTGAAGATTTTTCCTTGCCAACCAAAGTTCCGTCAAGCGTCCCAGTTTCCACAAAACACGTACACAATTCACACAACAATTTATCCTTCAACAAATCACAACAACAAATTAACAAACAAACAATTAAAAACACCTATGCTCCTATATGATAGGTTCGGCCCTAAGGTTTTTAAGTTGGCTAGACATGATAAAATTTTGCAAGCTTTTGGATTAGTGATTCTTAATCACTCAAAACCCTAAAACAATGATTAACTTACAAAGGTTGAAATAAAATACTCCAAACTTTGAAGAACCCTGATTCGGCCATGACACCAACTATAGGCTAGAGATCTCAAAATTTCACACACTCTTAGATCCATGACCTTAGAGTAGTGTAGAGTTAAGATAAATTATCATAAGTTGAAAATGAAACAAAATCTTTCCATTCCTTAAAAACATAATTTCGGCCATGAGTAAAAATATGGCTTAGAAGTTTTCATTTGATTAAACAAGCATGGATTCAATACCTATATGAGCTATAAGGATTGAATCAAGCAAGACATGTAAAAAAATGAACAAAGTTCCTCCCCTCCCCACTTGAGTTAGGGTTCGGCCTCAACAAGAACAATAGGCACGAAATTTTAGTTTAATGCATCCTCTTGGATATTGAATATAGAGAGGATACTAAGATCATAGAAATTGGTTTCATGCTTATTGGATTTTTCTATGATTTACTATGAATTTTCAAAGTTTCTAGATCTAAGAATTGAAAAATATGATCAAGGCTTTAAAACATAAAACAAAATGAAGAACATGATGATGATTGAGTGAGAGAAGCATGGTATACCTCTAGGAATTGAAAAATGAGCAAGGAATCTACTAGTGGCTTCACAAAACAAGGCTATGGGAACTTAAGCTTTTTAAGAGAAAATGGAGAAAGCTTGAGGAAGATGATGAACATTACCTTAAATAGAAGTGAAATGGGCTCTCAAATGGTGCTTGGGCCATGTATTTTGGGGGTATTTGGGTCCAAGTCATAAAAATTTAAGGGTAAAAGAATAATCTTACAAAATGGCATTTTTGTGATATAAAACAACATTAAGGACAAAATGGTAATTTTGCCTAAAGTAATCATGAAAATTATGTGGTTGAGGTTGAAGGAGAGGTGGCTAACTTGTGTCCACAAATTGTGGGGCAAACTTGTCATTTCAATGAAAGTTCAAGGGTAAAATAGTCTTTACACTATTTTGAAGAAATATCTAGATATTTTGTTTAAAGGTAATGATGACATCGGTGAGTCACCCCCTATGATTCATCATGGATCATAGATGACTCATTGTCTTCATCCATCCGGTGTCGAATTTTGTCTCTACACATCCATTCTCGACTCCGTCGATTACCCGATTTAGGGTTTTACGCCCGCAATAACTTATTTATTTTGAAAATTTTCAAAATAACCTATATCGTTGGAAATGAGATATAAAATTTATTCATTTCGTTCTCAGGTCAAAATTAGGTTTTCTGGTCAGTAAAATCTTACTGTCAGTAAAAACGCAGACCGGGTTCTGTCTGAATTTTCAACCGAAAATTTAACCGTATACTTATAAAAATAAGTATGATAGGAATATGACTTTGGTTTTCCCAAAATCATTTTCTAAGTTTCAAATAAAAATATAAACGTTTATTTATATTTATACCGATCTTAGAAAGCAGAAAATCGGGGTGTTACAGTTTTCCCAGGAAGCATGTGAGTGAGGACAAAGCACGCTGAAAAGACTCGTGTTGGTTTGTGGGGACAGTCTTCAATCATAAAGCAGCCTGGGATGTTACAATACCCAAGATCTATGTTTGGTGGGTTTCCTCTTACAAGTATCATCCTCTTTGAATGAAGTTTCTCCACCCTTCCTCTTCTAGTCGTCGTTCTTGGGCACATTTGTGTTGTTTGAAGTGGTTTGTGGCTCAGTAGTTTCGTTTGAAGACTTGATGGATTCAACATTTTCAATCATTTCCTCAACATCTTGAGTATTTTGTGTCTGCAAACATAAAACATGCAAATTAGAATTTTATTAAATGGTGATCTCAAAGTATAATTCAACCAAATACGCTCAAAACATACCTCACACATTTTTGGTAAGGCATCTAACAGTACACTGGATGGCAAACCTGATTGGTTGAGGTTGGTGCTTTTGAATAATAGTTTCAGAACACTGAAACAGAAAGCATCAAAATGAGTTGTGTATCGAATGCAAATAATTGTATATCATTAGTGTATAACAGATGCAAAGAATAAGCTTTGTATATTAGAATGGCAGCTGTAAAGAATAGCTTCAGAACACAATAGTCTGACATACGCAAATAATGAGCTTAGTGTATCATAATGAGCAAGTAGAACAAACAATTATGCATCAACATTTGAAAGAATGCATAATTGGATATGTGCAAGACAATCAACTAAGATAAAAACAAAACAAAAAAAACAAAATTTATTGTACTAGGAAAAAACATAAGTCAACTAACAACATATAAAGGTTATTTATATTATTATATCTTAATATCTTATATCCTTATGTTATCTCTATTTCATTGCAAATGGAGGGAAAAAAAAACCCTTCTCTTTTAATTTAAGATCTCTGATTCTGCATCTTTATTAGCCTTAGACACATGTTTGAATTTGATCTTCGATAACCGGATCCAACAACAACCGAAACAAAGAGAATAGGGATGAAAACCACGTGAAATAAAACCAATCAAAAATACCCTTAGCTCTTAACTCCAAAGAGGGTGTTGTGACCCATAAAAATTCAAACTAAAATAGGAACTAAAATGGATCAAACACGAGCAACAACAACCTTTAAATTGAGCAACAACAAACTCAAAACACAAACATAACAACACAGACAAAATGAATAAAAGTTTGTTTTATGCACCACACACAACTGATACAAGGTTAAACAATGTGAAGGATAAACAATTTCCTAGAAAGAAGAAAAGAGAGAATAAGTCAAATTGCATTTGAGAAAAAGAGAAACCTGGCGCAATGAGAGAAGAAGGAAATAGACCAACCTTATGGTGGTCGGTCCTATCCTCCGTGTACCACACATGGCAGACTCGGTCTCCACTTCATGGAGGTCATAGTCTTCATGGTGGAATGGACAGAACTGGGGAATTAATTTCGGTCTCAGTTCTTCACTCTTTCTTCACAGCACAAGTAGAGGTACTAGACAACTAGTGATTCAATACTTTGGGGTAAAGGGTTCAGGATAAATCTGGAAATTAATATTTACAGTATAGGTAATATGGTAATTGCGAGAGTAACATTCTATTCATATAGATAATTTCGATTTGGTTTGAATTGGATCTGTTTTGCACAAGGGAACCGAAAATCGATCCGATCTAGTGAAAAAATTCGATATTTTTTAGGTTTTTCAGTTTTTAGGATTTCCGGTTTGTTCGATTATAAGTTTTTAGGTTTGGTCACTACGGTTTGCATGAGATTGTATTGGTTGATGAACACCCCTAGTTCAAATTGTTGAACCTTTGGTTTTGACCAGTTTTACAAATTTTGTATCGGTTCAAATGATTCTATGCCAATTTCTAAGAAGTCTGGTTTTGGGGGTCATCAAGATCATCCACCTAGTCAATTGACATCACAGGTTGAACTAGTTGACCCGATGTAATTTTCTCAACCGTGATCGATTATACTTCTCTAGTATTGGTTTAGAAAAGACAACACTTGATTATATAGTGGTTTAAATAAGCTTTTAGTCCCTGGAAAGTTCACTAATTTTGGTTTTAGACCTTGTAAAAAAAATTCTTAGGATTTCTTCCCTGTATTTTCGAAAATTTTGTAAATAGTCCCTATTGTTACCCATTAGTACTAGAAATCATACTAGATGAATAATTTTGTCAATTTTAACCCTATGGCCCTAATGTATGATTTTATTTCTACTTTCTAGCCAACTTTTGGAGCAAGTCGGACAAGAACGAGAAATTACCTCGGTACCCCCTGAGTACTAGATATTATACAAAATGAAGGAATTTAGCAATTTTAACCTTATGTCCCTAATATATGATTTTGTTTTTTTTTTATGGCCAAATTTTATGGCAAGTCGGACAGTAAAATAAAATTACCTCGATACCCATGAGTACTAGATAACAGAAAAAGATAACGGTAGGGGCTATTTGCAAAATTTGTGAGATTACAGGGACGAAAACTTAAGAAAAAATTTCACAGGGACCAAAACCAAATTTGATGAACTTTGTAGGGACCAAAAACTTATTTAAACCTTATATAGTAATAATGTTTATAGTTGTTGAGAATTGCGAAGAGAAGAATATTATTTCATGACATTTACTATTTTTACATTTCAATACAATTAAAAAATATGTTCTCTTTTACACCACCAATCATGCTATTGAATAAAAAATAAGTTAAACTTACAACAAGGAGAATTGATTTTTATATATGAAAAAAAAAAATGATTATTAAAATGGATCGGGGAGAATTTGAGAGACAGAGAGAAGATGCATTTAGAGAGAGAAACAATATTTTAGTGAGAAAATATTTTCAATGACAATATTTTTAGAGACAAATTATTTCAAGAGAGAGACAATATTTTTAGAGAGAGAAAATAATTTAAGAGAGTAGCATATTTTTGGAGGGAAAGAAAAAATATTATTAATATTTTTTTATAGAAATACTCTCTCTAATATTTAAGAGAGAATTTTTTTTTAAAATTATTTATACATTTATACATTAACATTATTTATTAAATATTAGTTATGTTATTTTTTCAAGGTATAGGCCTATTTCACTTTGCAATGTAATTTATAAACTGGTTTCTAAAGTGCTTGCTAATAGATTGAAAGTTATTCTTCCATATAGCCGAAGAGCAATCAGCTTTTATTGCAGGGAGGTCCATTATGGATAATGTATTGATTGCTAATGAGATTATCCATCATATGAAGAATAAGAGGTCTGGTAGCCGAGGTGAAATGGCTTTGAAGGTAGACATTAGCAAAACTTATGATAGAGTGGAATGGGGTACCTTCGGGCTATGATGAGCAAAATGGGATTTGATGATCAATGAATATTTTGGATAATGATGTGTGTTGAGTCAGTCAATTATTCAGTTCTGGTTAATCATGAGCAGGAGGGTCCATTATCCCAGGGAGAGGTCTTCGGCAAGGAGATCCACTTTCTCCTTATTTATTTCTCTTATGTTTTGAAGGTTTGAGTGCTTTGCTTCATAGAGCTCAGGATGAAGGGTTGATCCATGGTATTAATATTTGTAGAAATGCTCCCACCCTAAATCATTTACTTTTTGTTGATGATTGCTTTATGTTCTTTCGAGCTATAAGGGATGAGGTTCAACATATTAAGCATATTCTACAGGTTTATAAAACTGCTTCTGGTCAAGCAATTAATTTCCAGAAATTTGAAGTTTTTTTTATAGTGCTAATGTCTCTAATAATTTATGTGATGAGTTGTCTGATGCTACTGGAATTCATGCTCGGTTGGGGGGAGGGAAATATCTTGGGCTTCCTTCTATTATAGGAAGAAGTAAGGCTGCCACATTTAAATATATTAAGGATAGGGTATAGAAGAAATTAAATTCTTTGAGTGGTAAATTCCTTTCTTCTGCGAGTCGTGAGGTTATGATCAAATCGGTTCTTCAGGCAATTCCATCATATTGTATGAGTGCTTATCTCCTTCCAAAATCCTTGTGTGAAGAGATTGAGCACATGATGAATTCATATTGGTGGGAAGCGAAAGGGAAAGGTATAAGGTGGATGTCTTGGAAGAGACTTTCCATTCATAAGGAGGAAGGAGGAATGTGTTTTCGTGACTTATATGGTTTCAATCTAGCAATGCTTGGTAAGCAAGGATGGAAGTTTGTTTCCCAACTTGATGGTATGGTAACAAGATTCTTCGAAGCCAAATATTTTCCTAGGGGAGAGTTCTTGGATGCAGTTAGAGGTTCTAATCCAAGCTACGTGTGGCATAGTATCGGGAGTTCCAAACATTTGCTGGATGATGGGTATAGGTGGAGCATTGGAGGTGGTTCAACAATTAGGGTGTGGGATAATGCATGGCTGAGGGGAAACTTGCTTAAACTCTCGGGTACACCTACCAATGCTTTTGCTACTGAGGTAGTTGTGAAGGATCTTATGGTGACAGGGGCAAAGGCTTGGGATTCTCACTTTATTCATGCACTTTTCTCGCAAGACCAAGCTAGGAAGATTTTGTCAACCCCTCTTTTGGAGTCTGTAGGTATGATATTTGGCATCTTATCACAGGTATATGTCTCGGTCTGATAGCAATAATGTGCCCCAAGTGGAAGGGTCGTGTCAACTTATATGGAAACTTTCGATTCCTCAGAAGGTCAAAGTCTTTTTATGGAAAGCTTGCAATGCTTGCCTACCTGCACGCATACGTCTGCATGATAAGGGGGTGATCTGCTCTCCAGTTTGTGTGTTGTGTTCGCAGGAGATAGAGCAGGCTTGCCATTTGTTCTTTACATGTGACCTTACTATTCCATGTTGGCAGCAGAATGGACTTTGGTCGTTCATAAATCCTTATCTGATGACAGCAGAATCTTTCCCAGAGCTTTTCTTTATGGTTTGCAATCAGTTGAGTGAGCAATAGCAAGCACAATTTGTTATGCTTCCTTGGAGCACCTGGAAAAGGAGGAACAACAAGCTTTGGAATAATTTGGATGAGACTTCAGCCGTGGTGACTTTTAGAGCTCTTTCTGCCCTTGATGATTGGGTTTGATCCAGGGCAATCCCTCCTTGTACGAGTATTCCGGAAAACCCTAGGGTGCAGCAGACTCATTGGCAATGTCCTCCACATGGTTATGTTAAATGTAATATTGATGCAGGTTTCTTTGAAGGGGTCAACAAGATGGGAGTTGGGATCTGTATCAGGGATTCTACTGGCTGTTTTGTCTTGGCCAAATCACATTGGAGGGACACAATCCTCTTTGTCAAAAAAGGTGAAGCTTATGCACATTTGTTAGCCATTCAATGGACACATGATCTGGATATGCACAATGTCATTTATGAGACAGACTGTAAGACAGTGGTTGATAGTTTGCATAGTGTTGTGTCTCAAGTGGATGAATTCGGTTCACTTATTTCCCATTGTAAAGAGTTGTTGATTAATATGCCACATAGTATGGTGCATCATGTTGGCAGATGTGCGAACCCTCAGGCACATTGGTTAGCTAGGAATTCTATATGTTATCTAGGAACTTTGTTTTTAATTGCTTTCCTGTTTGTAACTCAGCACTTGGTGCTTCATCTATGATATAAGTTGCTTTAGCTCAAAAAAAAAAAAAGTTAAATTAAAGTTTTTAGAATATATTCTAAACTTTACATTTCCTTCTTCTCATTTAATTTATACTCCAAAACATAGCTTCTTCCCTTCCTTCCCGTTTAATTTTATGCTTGTACCTGAAAAAAAAAAAAAAAAGTTAACCCTTTAGTCCCACAAACTTACAAACGCTAAGCATGTTAGTCCATTCGTCTAGTTCCCTCCAGGAATGTTCGTTAGTTGTCTTATGTGTCCAGTTAGCTGTCATGCATGGCGGATGATGAATTTCTATCATGGAAAATGAATAAAAAACGAACAAACTTGCAAATCACATACCACTTTAAATAATTTGAGTGACCCAAATGAGTCCCTTAAAATTTATCGTGATACAAAATAGTCTTTGCGTGCACAACTAACCATAAACATGGAATAAACCATATGCATCAAACCAAAAACCTTATGTAACACAATAAGCACAAGTTTGCATTGGGCATCAAGCACCATATGCACCAATATGCAATATGCAACTGACCTTGTGTGGCAAGCACACATGGATCAGAAAATTCACCACAATAGAAAACACACACCAAAACATAAACACAGACACCATATGCATCAAACCAGAAACCTTATGCAACACAATATGCACCAATTGGCACGAGAAAACTGACAACACTAGGAACACACACCAAAATAGAAACACACATCATATGTACTAGAAAGCTCACCAAACCACCCCAAGTACCACACACATGCACTAGGTACAAAATGCACCAAATCGGAAACCTTATCAAACCTGAGAACTAACCAAACTAGTAACCAGAAACACATTGGACCATATGCACTAGAAACCAGAAACACACACAAGCAGAACCAGAAACTAGAAAAACCAAACATGCACCACCATATGCACCTTACACCACATTTTTCAGCATTTTAAAATGCATCAATGTCCCCACATAATGTTCTCACATGCATCACCCTACACAACACAAAAGCACAAACTTGAAGTAGGGGCCACTAGCAAATGAGACACATGCCCCACTGTAAAGCAGATCCATCAAGGGACCACAAGTAAATCAAATATGCAAAAAACACAACAATGTGCATAATGTCAAAGGCTTGCACATGAAAAAAGATAAAAATGAAATAATGTCCACAATGCACCCCACATATGACCCCCACCAGAAACGCATAACAAACAAGACAAAATGGACAAATTGAAGGAAGCAAAACATAAAGGATAAAGGAAAATAACCTTTACTATGCGAAATCAAGAGTATAAAATATCCACAAAGAGATGTGTCTAAAATTACACTCGCGAACAGACAACTATTTCAGAGGAGTTAGAGAGGTTTACAAATTGGTGTATATGATGCTTGGTGTCTGGTGCAAATTGTTGAATGTTGTGTTGCATAATGGTTTGGTGCATATGATATGTTCCATGTTTCTAGTTAATTATGCATGTATTGACTATTTTGTCCCACGATAAAATTTTAAGGGTCTCATTTGAGACACTTAAATTACTCTAAGCGCCACGTGATATGTACGTTTTTTCCGTTTTTCCATTCATTTTTACCATTGAAATTCGTCACTTGTCATGCAGAACAACTAACGAGACACATAAGATGGTTAACATGACACGTAAAACAACTAACAAACGTTTCTAGACGAAATCGGATGGAGAAACTAACATGTTCTACATTTGTAAATTTGAGAGATTAAGTGTTTTTTTTCAAGGACCAAAAATCTCCCCATGTTCTCTTTTAAGACCAAAAAATTGGGTCTTTAATCTTATAGCAGACTCGTTTGATTTATATATATATATATATATATATATATATATATATATATATTTACATTTAACTTTATCACATAAGTTGATATCATGTTTTAAAAATAGGACCGAACCGGCCAGTTCAATCAGTTGAACCGGGAATCGGTTGTGTCTAAGGTTTGGGTCACCCATAAAAACTGGTGGTCCTATAAAACTGGTAAAACCGCCAGAAACCATTCGAACCAGATCAAAACCGGATGAACTAGTGAATCGGATCCGGTTTTTGAAAACCGAATGGTTACATACATTACGCTAAATAGAACTTTGGGACCCTGAATTTTTATTTTTATTTTGTGAAAAGGAAAAAACACAATAGAAACACAAAGGAGGAGGAAGAAGAGTAATGGAAGGAGGCAGAGAGATCCTAATCCATGCCCAAAATGAAGCATATACTCAAAACGCTTCACATTTGTAGCATTGTTATTACCACAATCAATAACAGATGATGACTTGAAAGGAGGAGGATGAGTATAGAGGGAGATAGAGAGAGACATGCAGCAGTCGTCGAGGTGAAGTGGTAGTGGCGGGCGGTCGACATTGGCGGTGCTTGAGTAATTGGTGTGGTGTGGTGCTGCGTTGGTTTGTTCCTGATCCTGAGTGATTAGCCGAGGATGATAATCTAACGGGAGTATAATTTTAAAAGTGTAATAAACTAATAATAGGTATATAGGATCATAAATAGGGTTGGCAACGGGGCGGGGCGGGGGCCGATTTTGCCTTTCCCAACTCCGCCCCGCTCCCCTTCAGGTTTGGAAAATAGATCCCCATCCCCGCCCCCAGCAGGATCGGGTTTCCCCACGGGTCCCCTGCACCCGTCAATGAGTAACCAAATTTAAAGATTATTTTGCTTTAATTTAAATTAATAACTCAAAAATTGTACTTCCAAAAAATAAACAAATAACACTCTCACGCAACTAAAACAATCAACCAAAAGAGGAAACTTACTTTTCTTTTAGCTACGAATTAAAAAGAAACTAATGCTTTAAATACACTTCATAATAAAATCACAATAAGTATTATGTATAAGTACTATTTTATACAGAATAAAATCTTTCAATCAAAACAAATCCAATACTCTACTTAGATATATGAGAATATTATTATAATTACATAAATATCAGGGCAGTTTCGGGTTTGGGGCGGGGCGGGTATTTGTGTTCCCACCCCCGCACCCATCTCCAGTCGGGGCGGGTTTTCCCTGTTAAAATCGGAGCGGGTTCGGGTGGGTACCCGCAGGTTCGGGTTTCATTGTCATGCCTAATCATAAAAAATGAAACGTGAAGTACTTACAGCGGGAGCCCAATACCTATTAATAATTTAATAGTTGAATAGTAGTTAGTACACCATAAAAAATGGTAAAAAAATAATAAAAAAGAAATATATTGACTAATGTTTAATTTTACTATTATAATTATAGTATTCGATTGAATTTTTGTGTAATATTTTTATAATTTTTTTATATACATATATCTTACATATATATATATATTTATTATTATTATTATTATATAATTTATTTATTAGTCATAAGTTTAATCATTGATTGAGCCGATTGAACCGATTAAATCATGATCCAAAGGTCTCTTTGGTTCAGTTCGGTTTCCAAAACATTGATTGATACATAAAAACGTGTTCTACTCAGAAAAAACGTGAAAACGAAAATACTCATCTACAAACTACGTCGTTTCAGTTGCTCTAATAAATAAGAGGATTTAGCTCTAATACGACGTCGTGCGACAGTTGCAAGCAGTTGCGAGAGAGTGAGAGGGAAATCTGGAAGAAGTGATTCCTTGTAATGGAGAATTTGATTTTGATTTTAGTGAGGACTGAGGAGAAGCTGAAACCCTAATTAGGGCTTATCTTGCTAGTGAATTTGGGAATTGTGAATTGTGGATTTTAAATGGATGCGAAGGATATCCTGGGATTGCCGAAGAACTCATTCCCACCTATAGAGAAAAAATCTCGACCTCACAAAGAGTCTCAGAGAAAACCAGATGGCATTTCGCGTGAGGTATTTGATTCAATATTTCATCTTTCTAATCTCCCTCTCTCTCCATTCATCATGTATTGTTTGTTTAGGGGTACTGAAATTGAATTGAATTGAATTGTATTGCATTTGTAGGTTTATGCGCTTACTGGTGGAATGCCACCTCTTATGCCTGCAATTGATGCCTCTCATTTGAAAAAAAAGCCTCCTTCTGATGAAAAGGTTTGTTTTTTTTTGTAAAATGTGCATAACGTGTTTGCGGGAAGTGCTTAATTAAACACTTCTTTAATAAGTGCTTATCACATGAGAGTTTATGACCTTTACTTTTAGGATGCGTCTGGAAGGCCTTATATAGAACTTATTTGAACTTATGACAATAGCTTATGAAAATAAACTTATGCAAATAGTTTATGATCTTATATAAGCTTATTGCAATAAGTTTGTGAGGGAAAGCTTATGAAAATAAGTTGTTTTTAGCTTATTTGAAAAAAACTTATCGAATAAACACTTAAGTTTTTTACCGAAACACACTCTTGAGCTTATTTAAAAGAGCTTATAGGAAGGTTATAAGTTATTTTCATAAGCTCTTCTAAACACCTCCTTAAGTGCATATATAGTAAGACAAGCCTAAATAAGTTTTCTATAAGCTCTTTCAAATGCTCCCTGATCATTTTGGTGAATCAATCAACTGATTGTGATTTTTTGTTTTTTGCTTCTTCCAATTTAGATCACTTGGCAATGGCTTCCTTTCACCAGTTCTGCTCGTAAGGATAATCTTCAACTTTACCATTGGGTTAGTTCTTCCTTTATTGACAGATTTCTGTAAAATTTTATCTATGACCAATTGACCATGCAAGTTATTTTTATCTTTCTCTTTCTATTGCAGGTACGAGTCGTCAATGGTGTTCCACCAACAGGGGACTATTCTTTTGCTAAGTATAACAAGGTAAATGCTAGTGTACTCTTTATCTTCTCTTTTTATTTTTTTATGTTTATTTCAAATTTGGGTATATTCATTATCTTCCATTCACATGATTGAATGCTAGTTTACATTCTGTGGTGGTGCAGTCTGTTGACATTATCAAATACACAGATGAAGAGTACGAGAAGTATTTGACAGATCCTGTACGTATCATGTCTAATTGTACAGTTTTATGGAACTTTATTATGTATGGTTTTGCTTGAACTCCCCAATAAATTAATTTTATTCACTGTATCAAGTTGATATTGTGGTGTTCTCATTGACTTCCATTCCAAGACTACACATTTAATGTCTTTTTGTTTATACAACTTTAAATTTGTTAAATTGATAGTTGGTAATTACTTATGTTGGAGCTTATAAATCATATATTGAAATCCTCTTTTTTTTAGGAAGAGAAGGACATTGGATTGTTCTTGTGTAGGCTATTAACAATAAGCCCTTATTTTGCAACCCTGCGGGTGTTTCCTTTAATCTTTGATTTAACACTGATTTTGTGTAAAAATATTGATGGATGCTTGAAACTCAAGAGGATAGTGTGAAGCTGGATTGATATACATTTTTGTGGGGATGATAACAGTAGGATTCTATAAACATGTTCAGAATCATCACAATCACGACTGTATTAGATTCATTTTAGTGATTGAATCTTGGTCAAATTTCTTATTTACTTTTACCGAGGGTTATCTCTTGTGTGTCAAATCACTAGCAATCGGCATATCTTTATCTAATGGTCAGCTGTTCCGTTTGGGGTATTTTTAATAATATGCAGTGATACCATTTGGTTTGTAGTGACAAAATTTATTTGAAGCTAAGCCTTGATTGAGCTTATGTACTAATAACTTTATGTAGGAGATCTTAGGAAAATCTGTTCTCTTCCAGATGGATAACTATGCCGTTTGTGATGGAGTCAGTGTTTTTTTTTTGGAGAATTGTCTTAGTAAAGTCTGGTAAGGTCAGCTCATGATGATTATTGGAATCATTTCTAAGGAAGCGTGTAGGAACTTTTTGGATGATTTTTTTAAAGCTTACAAATTGGGTAATGGCAATAAGAATAAGGTCAGAATTTGAATTATGTTACCTTCAGGTTTTGTTTAAAAGAGCTGTCCTTTGATTTGAATAACTACCTGTGTTGATGGGAATTCAGGATAACTGATTTTTCGTTATATTGGTACTATGATGTTTGGTTGCAAACAGGAAAATATTATCGATTTAGCCATAAATAACTGGGCAAACTTATGATCAATTGTAAAGGATATGTATGATAGGAACTCAGTAGATTTGTATTAGATTAGGTAGATGGAAATGGAGCTCCGCTCCTTGCAGAAATGATAAAATGCAGAAAAAGAAAGAGTGACCCACGACTGACATCAGAGAAGAATTCCTCTGTTAACAGCCTACCAAAAACCACCCAATAACCAAAATGATCTGCTACCCCTCCACCATCCTTCATTCTTTTTATATTCACACTCCCTTCCCTCTCCTTTTCTCTCTCCAATCATGTGAGAATCACTCTTTCCACTGACAAATTGTCGCTTGTCCTTTATGTTATAGTGTGAGCATTCTTAATGTTCTCCATCCTACCCTCCTTACATCCACGGGCCTAACAATGTATCCATCAACTTAGCTTATTTTAGCATCTGCTTCTTTGTACCCTACACTCATTGTACTCTTCATTGCATAAAAGTACTCACTGTTACCTTAAAATCTGTAATTCTGTGTGCTTTTCACAATCAGAAGTTGAAACATATTGACCTTCTACACTTATTTTTACATCCATCTCTTATATTGAGTGTTATCTCTTCCATTATATTTTATCTATGTAGATGTGGACCAAGGAGGAGACAGACCAACTATTTGACTTGTGCGAGAGGTTTGATCTCCGATTTATCGTAATAGCTGATAGGTTCCCGTCATCTCGGGCTGTAGAGGAATTAAAGGATCGATATTATAATGGTATGTCTATTTGTTCACAAAAGTATTATATGTTACACTCTGTAATTCTTTTTTATTTTATTCATACTTCAATTTTGATTCTTTGGAGACTATGTTAGCAAAATTGAGTTTAAACTTAATTTTTGATGACATGCCCCCTGTCATGTAGTATGCCGGGCTATATTAATTGCTAGGGCTCCATCTTCTGGGGACGTTGCAGGACATCCTCTTGTTAAGGTGCAGTGAATTTTTTTTGAATAAAAATAGTTTTAAATGTTGCTTAAGTTGCTTTCTTTTGTTTTCTGGAGTAGATTATTTGTAGTAAAAACAAACTTGTATCTGCCTTAGGACATTGCCATGTGGTCATAGTAACTTGTACTTCCTGCCCAATGTAGGAACCGTATAATGTTTCACATGAGATAGAGCGAAAACGAGCACTGTCCATGGTCCTCTCTCAAACAAGGCAACAAGAGCGAAGAGATGAAGAGGTTTTTACTTTTTTAATTATTTAGTAGTTTATATATTTCTGCTATTAGTATACTTTCATAGCAAAGGAAGTAAGTTTAGCTATCTATGTCTTTTATTTTGTGCAGGTTCTTGCTGAAGCAAAAAGAATAGCTGAGTTACGCATGCCTGCTAAGGTAATTTATTAAAGATTGCTTTTCTATGACGACACCGTTAATTATATGTGAAGGGGAGGAATTGTTATCAATAATCGAGATCTAATTTCAGATCATCAGATTCGGCTTTCTTGATTAATTGTGGTCCTAATTCCTACCCATGAACTTAAAGTATTGGGCAATTTTTATTACTAATGTGTTTATTCATCATACAAACTTTCTGTTATGTATTTTGTTTGCAGTTTGTACTGGGTGGTAAGTTGGAGTTCTGTACTCATAACTCTATTGACATTCAATTTTACTGACGATAAAATATGTGGTGAAGGGTGTCATTGAGTCACTTGTTCCTAGTTGGTGATTACCAAATTGGATCAACAAAATACATGCAATATATAAAATCTTTTCATATGAGCTGTACATGACCTGTGCCTATGATTTGTGATATCATGCATTTGATTTTATATATGTTTTAGGTTGCTGAAGAGTCTCAGCTTGTTGGTACCTCAAATGCTGGTGCAGAAGTTTCAGACAGGACTATCCCTGGTGAAACTGTATCTCCATCGATGGTTGTGCCTTCCACTTTACCAGATAATGCATCTAGTACTCTAGCTTCTCTTCGCACTGTAAGTTATACAGTAGGCTTCCAGTTATGCATCGTCTGCCTTTTTTCATTGACAATCATCTTCTCAACACCTCTCTAGACCCTACTACCCACCCCTGGCCCCAGGGAAAATAGAATAACAAGGATTCTGGTGTCCAACTTTATGAAAATATGATCTTGCATTGATCAGTTTTTAAAAATAACTTTCTTTTTTTCATGAGAGGCAATTTCAACAATTTGTTAATGCTTATACTTCAGAACATAATCTGATAGTGAGAAATATTTCAGCTTCGTGTATATTTGAGAACATATGCACTTGATCAAATGGTGCAAGCTGCTAGCTCATCGGCTGGACTTCGGACTATCAAACGGGTTGAGCAAACTTTGCAAGATCTTGGGGTTTGTCTAGACTCCCTGAACTTTTTAATGCAGTTTAGATATTTCATTTTTTCTCCCTGGTGCAGTCAGGTGATAGTCACTGATCTATATATGTAACAATATATAAAACTCTTAAATTCTTCATTTCAGGTGGGCTGATGATTTAAAATGCCTTTTTGAACTGTTAAATTGGTGTTTGGTTTTGAGATTTGGGCTTTAAATGAACTGTGTGCTTTCAGAGAACTATTGAGGCTCAGCTTGCATAGCTGGCTTGGCTTGTCTCAGCACTCAGCTTGACTAGCATCGTTAGTAGTTGAATTTGTTATCAAAAAAAAAAAAATTGATTAACAATTATGATATATATATATATATATATATAGGATGGGGATCAAGTTACTCCAATAGTAACTTTAAGAGAGTTACTCGAAATCTCCACCCTTGATTTTGTTGTAATCTAATGACCTACATTAATTCATTAAAGAAGTCACTTAACTTCCATTGGATTACAATGAATCAAGGATGAGGATTTGGAGTAACTATCTTAAAGTTACTCTTAGAGTAACTTGATCCCCACCCATATATATATATATTATACACAACAATTTATATACAAATAAAATAACAGAATAATATACACATTTTATATACATATCATAAAGATACACTTGAGCTCATTTAAGCTTGAAATAAGCTTGTTTAGGCATGTTGAAGCTAGAATTCTCAAACAAACAAAAAACGTATTAATTAATCTGAGCTGAAATGTTTATTAAATGAGTTGAGCTTGAGCATATCTTTGGATTCATGAGTGAAGTCCAATCACACTAGAAAAATACTGATTCTCTTCCTGAATCCTAATTTGGATCAACTGTGATTGCAGGTCAATTTGAAACCAAGGGTTCCAACCAAATCTGTTTGTGCAGAGCATCTTGAACTACGAAAAGAAATACTAACTTTACTGAATCTCCAGAAACAGGTATATGAGTTGGGAGAAATAAATTTGCTACATGGAATGTATTTACTAATTTTGTATTATGAGCAGATTTGAGGATTTTACCAGTTAGGATGTCCATAGGGTTGCAATATGCCTTTCTAATACTTGATTTTTTATGGGAGTAGCAATGTCAACATTAGCTTTCCTTTTCTAAATATCAATTTCTTTGATTTAATTACATGTTAAGATATTTGTTTCAGGTGCAATATAAAGAGGCTGAAGGTTCATCTTTTCGTGATGGGTCATATGGTGAAACACCAGGCACACCAAAGGTTAGAAATCTGGCACTTGCCCCTCTAATTTTTCAATGTTTTAGGCTTGTGATTGTCCAAGCATGCTGTTCTATCTCAAGCCATGAATTTGTGATTTGTAAACTACTGACAGCGTTTGCATCGTGGTGGCGATCAGGATCGAACATTTACTCCAGACTCCATGAGTTTTGGAGGTAATAAATCAATTTTGTTTGTACCTGCGGCCTAGTTTTTTGTAAGTGGTGGGAATTTCATTTATTTATTATTGAAGCTATGTATATAACTGTGGTTTCAGGGGAAAGGGTTGGCAAAAAGGACCACAAGCGCAAGGTACACTACATAGTCTTTTGTCTAATTATTTTCTCCTTGATTGTTAGTTTCCTACTTCTGGACCAATTTCGTAACGGATTATTATTGATCTTGAACATTTTACTTGCACAGGGACCTGGAGCTCCATCGCCATCTGCTCATAAAAGACCTAGGAAACTAAAGGCGTCAGATCTTTAGTTTCAGTGATAAGAGCTTAAATTCATCACAGGTAATACAAACAAGAGTTATTAAGCATCGTTTTGTAAATTAATATCCATCTGTACCATTTGTTTGCTTTTGTAATATAATATCTTCGGTGCTTCAACAACCTTATGGTAGTCACTTCTGTCCTCCACTTTTTGCTTGTAAAGAAAGCTTGTTAATATTAGCATTGATTTACTAAATGATGTTTTGTATGTTATCTATCAGGTAGCAACCAGAAAAGATATTTCAATTTGTAGAATTCCTTTAATGGGAATTATGAATATTTTGGAAAGTGGCAGGGAACTCTAAACACCTGGGAATTCTTGTGACTATATAGTTTAGTCTAACTGAATTTTCGGTTCACAATTTAGACAAGTAATGGCATTCTTGGTGTTCACTGTTCAGTGCAAAAAGGAGCCTTGAAATCCCTACAATGAGTGCTCTCTCATCTTCAACATGCGTTGCCCTACTGAGAAGCTGAACTTTTATTTTATTTTTGTGTGCTGGTAAAAGCATTGTAGATAAGTTTGGAGTTGGGAATTCCAGATGCCAATCTATGAAGTAAGATGTAGAAATTTATATGCTTTGTGAAGCTGAATGAATGAATCCGTCGTCCATTTTCTTCTTATACCATGTTCAACACAAAATATATATTACTCTTTTGATGCAGAGCAACAATTGAAAAAAAAAACATCACATAAAAAAAACACGGAAAAATATTCTTAATCAATAGCATGTTCATATTTTTAGTAAGATAATTTTATTAGATTTGTCATGGACGTGGTAATTTAATGGATGAGCACAAGCACTAATATATATAAAGAATCGGCTTCTCTCTTTCATCATTAAATATAATGGGATTTTGCTAGCATATCCTTGAGCTAATAATTTTTTTTTTTTTAATTAGGCCTGTTATCCAAAGAAATGAGAGTGGATCAGCTTCATATCAGGTGAGAGGAGTGTTATTGTGAAAGATGAGAGTATTAAATTAAATAATAATGGTTGAATCTGATTTAACGGCTCATGTTGAAACACTCGAATTAAATATGCACGTGCCCTCCTTTCCATTGCCACCAGTTTCCCTTCATGCTGGGGTTGTCTTCATCAGACTTGGTACTATCCCAAGCAAATATCGAAAACATTGGCCATGTAGTTCATACTGCAACCAGTTTCCGCTAAAGCCCTCCATTAATTTGTGAACTTATTGATAATTTCTCAAATACACCCTCTCCCTCCTTGCTTTGATACTATCTCTGTGCACCACCAGAGGAGGAAGCTGATATAGGAGTATCAGTCTAAAACTCTACGGGTCTGTTTGAGAGTTAGAAGGGAAAGGGAGAGGAGGGTTTGAGGGAGGGAGGGGGCAAGTCGGAAAGGAATGGGGAAGGGAAGATGGCCTCTAAAGTTCTCCAAAACCCTCCCCTATTTCATTTTTTTAGCTCTCCCAAATTGGGGGATTTTGGTACTTCCGTTAAAAATGAACTAAGAGAGGGTTTTGGAGGCTATGCTCCTTTCCTCATCCCTTTTCCACTCCCTTGCTCCTCAAACCCTTCCCCTTCCTTTTCCTTCCAACTCTCAAACTGAGCCTAAAGTAGAGATATGAACAGTGGAAACATAGCAAGTAATATTAGAACTTATAATGTGATGTGTGACTCAATCTATCATAAATTTACAGAACATGATATTCATTATATGAAATATGAAATTAGGACAGCAATTCTAGACAAAAAGCATATATGAAATAATGAGGATGGATCCTATGTGGAGAAGGTAACATTTAGAATGTCTGGAAACTTCTCCTTGATAGCTGCTTTGATTCCCGATCCAATGGAGTCAGGTCCAACATATTTCACATGGCACTCCCCGCCTTCAATAGATAACACTTCAACGCTGCCTCCATAATTTTTAATGGCCGGTCTCAATATCTCAAGATGATTATTTACTGCCTGAAATTGCAAACAACATGCCAACCATCAACATGGCTTCTATATATAATTTCATTATCAACTCACCACAAAAAATAAATCACGCTCTTAATACTCCTATTTGCTTGTTCATGCTCTCTATCAATCTATCATGGTTTTAATTATTATTTTTTATGAGTAACTAAAGAATATGTATAGTTAACATATAGGAGGCTTGTGCAGTAAAAGCAGTTTTCCTTATGAGAGCAGGGGATAACAGAATTTTGGCCATAATTCAGGATTGTGTCATCAGTAATCACTTGGAAAAGTTACAAATATTTATATTTTAATGATGTTGATTATTCTGTGATTAATATCAACTTCCCTTGAGAGAATTTTCGGATAAGATTAAATTTTACCTAAACTCTTGTTAGGTAAAAGTTGTTTTTCAGTAGAAGCCGATATGGTTGAGTAAACTAAATAAATTATATGAAAAAAAAATGTTTTTAGCAAAGTTTGAAGCATATTTAAAGAACTCTTTGATTATTTTGAAGCGAACAACTTTCTTTCCATTTCACCTTCGCAAAACTAACTACAAAACAAATATTATTAAATTATACAAATAATTTTATTTATTTTTTATAATTTACCATATAAAAGTGTTTTTTTTTTTTTTTTATGATGAGGCTTAAAGCTACCTCATGTGTGCAATTTTTGTTAGGTATCAAACAGTTTTTGTTAGTGGGCTACATTGGAGGCTAAGTGGAATGGACGGGGGCCTGAAACAAGGGTTTGTTTGACCTTTTACCCTTGGGCCGACCCCGTCAACAAACACATGTAAACGTACAACTAATTCTATTATAATTAATTACCGCTTTGTTATTTGTACATCACAAATTTGATAATAATCAACACCAGATTAATAACAATAATGACCAAATCCAATACACTATTAATCACGATTTTTTAATGTTATTAACCAGGTGTGTCATCAAATTTGTGATGTACACGATGTACAAATATCATTATTAATCGATTATAACATTATGCATGTAATGTATTATTGAAACAAACAATTTTTCGCAACCAAACGCTAACATAACATAATAGCTTCATACTGCCGGCATGGCAAATTGCCCAGAACTAACCTGAACGGTTGTCTCGGTTGGTTGTTGATCATACACTTGCCGTATATCCTTGACGGCATCACCGAATTTTTCCTTAAGAACGCGTTCGATTCCCATCTTCATAGTTGTGGTGGAGCTTGGACAACTCTCACAAGCTCCTTGGAGTCTAAGAGATATAACGCCGTCTTCAACGGAAACCACATCGACGTTCCCACCATCGGATATCAGGTAAGGCCGAACGTCTTCCAGAACGAGGTCAACGTTTGGGGCAGTTAGGTCAAATTTCTGGGCAGAGTATAATCCAGGTGAGTGGTTTTGGTTTCGGTTGGAGGCAGATGCTACTAATCCAATTTTGATTGGACTTTTCAATAATCTCTTTTGCTTCAGAATTATGAAATTGAAAACAGGGAAATTTTGTTGGTGTTCGATTCACACACTCAATCTCGTTGATGAACAAATTGGGGTTAGAGTTGTCATAGGAGCAGGTTTGGTACTTTACTGATATGATGGTATCACACACACAATACAAATACTGAAATACAAATGAAATGAAATGCGAACCCCATATTCCTGGAATTTGAAAGAATATATATGTATCAAAAAGTGGCTGTGTTGTGCCATCAATAGCCCAACAACTGAGTCCAACATTAGGCTATAGACTATAGAGGCCTTTTAACTTGTTTGGGTTCTGGGACGACTTCATTTTCATTACCACCTTCGTCTGTATTTTTTTTAATTTTTTTTCAAGAGAGGTCAATCATTCGATACTGTCTAGTATCTCGATTGATCTCCACAGTTACACGTGGGATACCTGAAAACCAGAAAAAAAAAAAATTGAAGATCAATTTAGAATGGCAGAGTAAAATTCTTCTTTTGTTTTTTGGCTAAAAAATTCTTCTTCAAGTGGTGATACACTTTTTTTTTTTATGTCATTTCAATAAATTGGTTAGATATATAATTTTTATGTTTGTTATTTGGATCCTTTTTTATCATATCTTATTGAAAAGGTAAGTTTGAAATAATTATAATTTAATACTTTTAAGATAGATAGACGCGAGTATTATATAAACTTTGTTTTAAAAACCAAATTGATCATTCAATCGGTGAATGCACCAATACATGGTTTATTGATTTAACCACAGTTGAACCGATTTTAGTTATATATATATTTTTTATTTTATATAATATATTGAATAATAAAACAATAAACTAACATACTAATAAAATAATTTACATTCATAATCAAATAATATGACAAACATATCTTCAAGTTCAATCGACAATAAACATAACATTCATAAGTTCATAACATTAAGAAGTTCACATTAAACAAGTCCAATCATAAAACAATATTTAAATTAAAGTGTTCAACAACAATAGACAACCGTATATGCATTACTAACATCTACAATTGTAAAGGGCAAAACTAGTGCTTTGGCCTCTTAACTTATTTTCTTTTTTCATATTGGTTTCTTGAGTTTTTCTCTCAAGCAAGTCTTTTTAATTTTCTTTCGTTACTAATATTAGCCTCAACGTCAAATTCCATTTGATTTTGTTAGTGACTTTCTACATGGTTGCTTAACACTACTACCTGGTCAATGGGGTGCTGATAGGAGTGTAGATGAACTGAGTTATTTGTGAACTATTCTGGCTCGACTCGTTAAATACTCGATCAACCTCGTTTATTTAATTAAATAAACAAACACACGCTTGAGATTGGGCTAGATTATTTAAATGAGTCAAGCACAAGCCTTACAGGCTAGATATTAATGGCTCGTGAATATATATATATCATCGAAAAATTAAAATGATATATATCATACTTTTCGTATAAAAACACTTTTGTATAGTTTTCTAACGAAAATATTGTATAAAAAATGCTTTTTATTTGTGAGTTAAAACGTATGATTATAAATTTGTTTTTAAAATAATAAAATAAAAAACTAGTATTTCAGTTGTTTTCAATTTTTCACTCATTTTTTTCTTTTCCTTTGCCTCACAACTCTTAAGGGTACTTTCAATCCCAAATCAGGTTATGAATTTTTTATTGGTTTAACTATTGAGTTAGTCCCTGAATTATTTGGGAATTTTCAAATAGGTTCTTGAACTAAAAAAAATTGTAATTGGGTCCCTGTACTTTTATAAAGTTTTTAACTGGGTCCCTGAACTAAAAAAGTTTCTAATTTGGTCCTCGAACTTATATAAAATTTTCATTGAGTCCCTGGGGTAGGGTTCCGTGAAGAAGTCGTTAATTTTGCTGATGTGGAACGTGACTTGGAATCCCCCAATTTGTATTTAGGGTTGCAAGAGACCAAAATGTTGAACCTGAAAACCAAAACGTGACCTGCGACTGTTTCTCCTACATATGAAAAAATAGTTCCTTCCTTCCTCAATCTATGTTTCACGGTTGCATATCCATTCCTCGAATAATTTCGTCCAACATAGTTCCCTCACTTGCAACTTACTACACCTTACTTCATCTTGTTACATCTTGCTATGACAATGTCTCTACTTCACTCTCCACCCAAACCACTAGCTGATATGGTTATCCAATTTGGATGAAATCAGTAATATTCTGTCCAATTTAACATATCACTAACTAATTCTCTACGTTAAGGATTTCATTGAAAATTTTATATAAGTTCAGGGACCCAATTAGAAACTTTTTTAGTTCAGGGACCCAATTGAAGACTTAATAAAAGTTCAGGGAATCAATTACAATTTTTTTTAGTTTAGGGACCTATTTAAAAATTCTCAAATAGTTCAGGAACCAACTCAATAGTTAAACCTTTTTTTTTACTGGACTATGAAAATGTAAAGTCTATAATTTTGAATTTCACATACCATATGGTAAGCACATATTTCTATTTTTAAATTATCATATATTACTAAAAATCTTTATTAAATACCGAATTGATAAAATTAAAAAAAAAATTAAGAAAATTCTCCAAATGCAAAAATAATTAAGTTATAAATGAACTAAACAAGTCAAGCTCAACCTTTACTCTTTTTTAATAAGCCAAACGCAATCTTCTAGTTAGACTCATTTAAATAAAAGAGCCAACCTTGAACAATCCATATTTTTTCACAAGTCAAACTCAAGATTCAAGTGCTCAACTTACCCCTAGTTGCTGACGTAGCTCTGAGTCACCTTCTTCCCCTTTACAGGGTTTTGAGCTTATTCCTTGTAACAACGGCTTCAACGGTGTTTTGAGGCACATTCACTCTTTGAGCAATCATGAACTCTGCAACACCACTCTCTTCTCTATCTTGCTGCATAATGAATTAATGAGAAAGATGAGGTGAGACTTTGTCCAAAATGGCGTAATGGACATGCCAAAAGTGTTGTGACTACAACATCCTTGGAGTGAGGAATTAGACAAATGTTTATGTTTGGAATTCTGCAGTTAAGGCGGCCATAGTTCCCTTCCGAAATTGTTTTCCCTCACCCATCTTTCTCTTAGTTTCTCTTAAAAAAAGAACAACAAACTACAAGAAAAAGGTTCAAGAACAACAAGGTTAGCCAAAAACCAAAAAACAAAATAACAACTTTAGCCAAAAGCACATTTACAATGCTTACAATCAAGGTTAGATAGATTTTTACATCTGATGGCAAAGCACATGAACTAGCAAGGACTCCACTGCAAAATTTGGAGATGCAACATGAAAAGTCCCAAAAACAACGTCGTTTTGGCCAAGAAACACAAGAGTGTGACACGTTTACACCCAGTCACTATTAAGTAGCAGTGTTAACGACAACATAGGAAGTCACCAATGAAATTGGATAGAAATTTGATGTGAAGCAAGTTTTGATAATGGAAGAAAACTAAAGAGACCTATTCGAAACAAAAAAAAAAACTTGAAGGACCAATTTTAAAAAGAAAAAATGAAATAAGTTAAGGAATCAAAGCACTAGTTTTACCAATTATAAAATAGGAAAATATTAACGAGTGTCGTAAGGTATTGATTAAGGGTACATTTTCTGTCTTCTCTCTGCTCTCCTTCGTTCTATCTTCCTTTTTCCCTCCCCAATTGTTTCCTGATGCAAATAAAGGGTATGTTAGGATTGATGGAAGATGATGGAATGGAGGGGGTGGAAGGGAAAGATATGATGTACCATTGTTTGGATTACATAAAAAGAGGGTGGAAAGGGATAGAACCCAGTGGAACCCATTCCACCCTATTCCATCACTTACCTCTATTTTCCTTCCCTCCCAATTTGAGGGGAATGGGATGGAACAAAAAAGTCTGATGCTTTTTAAACTATTTAATTACTATTATGTCCTTGAAGTAATAAGTGGAACGTAAAAGGTCCCAAAATCCTCTTTGATTGTCCGCTTCAACCTTCTTGAGTAGAATTCCAGCGAAACGCGATTCAAGCAAAACTAAGAAGCCATTTGATAAATTGAAACCCAGAAGACTACGTACCCAGGAAATGGCACGACTATCTTTGACTTTTCAATTCCCTCATTCAATTTTCTTCTGTCTTTTCCATTCAACTCTTTTCAATTTCAATTCTTTCTCTCCCTTTCAGTGTACTATGTGTAGATGATGAAGAGAAAGAGTTCTCTCATATGTGCTTCCGCAAAGATTTCAAGATTCTCTCCACCAAAGTATGAGTTTGAAGAAATAGTTTTGATGATGATGTAATCTTTTGTTTATGGTTTTGTTTAAGGAAGTTTGATTAGATGACATAACTAAAATAAAAAAAGCTAATCATGGCTAACCTAAAGTAGATATCAATTAAGAGCTAATACGAAATGCCAACGATGAAAACTGTTTTTAAATGTGTAGTAATTACGTACATAGTTGAATATTGGTTTACTTTTAGGAATTTGTAAAATTCCATCAAAAGTATTAAAATACCAACTTGTGTATACTATTACTCAATCAAAAAGGAATTTTTGAGCAGAATATTCGAATACCCCTGCGTGGTACTCGAACACCACTATCATTTGGGTTGTTGGAAGTCTGTTGAATTTTTGAGCTCTAATTGAATTCTATATAAAGGGTACTTGGTTAAGAGTTTATGACACGAAATCTAAAACTCAAACATATCGTTATTATGCTAAAATTGAGAGTCATCTTTTCATTCTTAGTTGCAAAGTGATATAGAGCTTTTAGAGCTTTTATGCACAAGTGTTGAGCTAGAAATTTTCTTTTCTACTCAATTCTTTTCTGAACTTTGTATTGGGTGTGGCATCCCATAGTGATTCAAGAGTGTGGTATCTCTTGAAGGGTGTGAATCTTTGTTGGTGTGGTATCCATCAAAGTGACCATTGGCAGAAATCTTTGTTGGTGTGATATTCATCAAAGTAAGGGTGTGGTATCCCTTTGTGAGTAAGGGTGTGGTATCCCTTTGTGGGAAAGGGCGTGGTATCCCTTGTGTAGTTGTTGGTGAGGTATCCAACAAAGAGATCAAGAGTGTGGTATCTCTTGAGAGTGAGGATCTTGTGGGTGAGGTATCCTACAAGAGGAGAGTGATTTTGTAAAGAGTGAGGTATCTCTTGTACAAGCACTTGTTATAGTGAATTTCTCCAAGAGGATTCTTGGGGACTAGACGTAGGCCACTAAGGTTGTAGGTCGAACTAGTGAAATACGTGTGTCATTCTCTCTATCCCCACTCTCTTTACTTTCTTGCAAGTTTTATTATCTTATGCATGATCTTTATGTTTTTATGCTTATAATACTATATTGCATGATTAGTATATGATACATACACTTAGCTTATGGAAATTGATATTGCAAATGTTTCTTGCATGAGTTTCAAAGGAAATCATCTTTATTTTACACCATTATTGAAAAAGGGAATTAATTCTTATTTTTTGGAATAATTTTTGAAAAGTTAATTCACCCCCAACTCTTGACTAAGAATCGTTTCCACATCTTACGATTGGTATCTAGAGCGGATTCTTAAATAAGGTTAATCACCTTTCAAGTCTCGTGGAAATGGCTTCTCAATCAAATGGGACTAGTGATTATGTTTCTATTTCTAAACCCCCTATTTTCAATGGTGAAGGCTATCCATATTGGAAAGCTAGAATGAAAATTTTCATTGAAGCTATTGATGTTGATATATGGGATACTCTCTTAAATGATCCTTTTGTTCCTAAGCATTTTATGAATGATGAAGAGAAAGATAAGCCTAGGACATTGTGGACCGAAGATAATAAGAAAAAGGTCCAACTAGATAAGAAAGCTAAGAACATAATTACTAGGAGTGTTAGTATTGATGAATTCTTTAGGATCTCCACTTGCAATTCCGGCAAGGAAATGTGGGAAGCACTTCAAGTGACCTATGATGGCACAAGCGAAGTGAGGAGAGCTAGAATGAACACTTTAACCTATTTTGGTGTGAGAGGATCAATGGTGTATGATGCAAAAAGGACATGTGTTGTCTAAATTCTAGCATAAAGTGTATGATTAACCATTTAAGGAAATGTCACTTTATCCATGTTGGGTAAAGTTGACGTGTGATCAACCAAGTGTATTGTTACTCCAACTAAGTGAGGTAATGACATAGTTAGACTTGAAACTATCTAGTTTCATCTGTTTGGCATGTATTTTGAGATTTCTGATCCCAAAATATAAAAATTAGCGGACCTGATTAAAATAATAATATTTTCACTGGCTTCGCCTAAAAATAACACAGAGAGGCTCAAACAATTATTTTATGATTAATATTCCTCAAACATATACCGGATCTTTGGATTACAATTCACAATATAAATCCGCATCGGGTGCCTAAACACAGTCTGATTCTTATCTGGGTTTTTAATTCGAATTCGATTGAATTATCAGGCATAAACAATAATAATCATTTATGATTGTCAAGTTGTATTCCTCAAACAATTTTTGTTTACCTCAAAATCATTTTCTTGATCACAGGTAATATATAGAATATAATTACCAGTCAAGTTATAAGAAAAACAAGGTGTTACAACATACGTTCTGATAATGGTAGGGAATATGTCAACAAAGAAATTCCTAGACTCCTTAAAGAGCGTATTCTCCATGAGTTCATGTGTGTTGATACTCCCCAACAAAATAGTGTTTCAGTAAGAAAAGATTGTCACTTACTTGAAATATGGTACCGTAAGGAAATATATTTAGAAGAAACAAATTGAGAAATCAGATACTTGGCACAAGATATTTTCCCTCTCCCCAAGGCAATGGGTAAGTCATTTGGGTTAGGGTGACAATCTTTTAAAGAAATATTTAAAGTATCAAAATCAAGAACATTAGAATTAGACAATACTTATAGGCTCGAATGTTTGAAGTTGCTCTTCGACAAGGTCGTGTTTGCTTCTCTTCTGATACACCAGTTTGTTGTATTGGCCTTGGCCTTAGCAGGTTGGGGTGTAGAATAGGAAGAAGCTAATTCCTGTGCACTAAAAGGCAACATAGGAAGTATAGAGGACTAAGGAGACTTGACAGATATAGAAGACTTAGGAATGAATGATTCAACTTTCATGATGTTCTCGCCCTAAAGTTGAAGTTGCGTGAAAAAAGATTCGGATTCTTAAAAACTAACATCCATGAAAACAAACAAACATCGAGTCAAAGGATGATATTATGTATATCCTTTCTTGTCAAGAGAATAACATTAGAATACACACTTAGCAACATGAGGATCAAGAGTTTCATTGATTCCATCAAAATTCCAACATTAGTACAATAAGCATTGAAGGGTAGGATTTGGTTTTAAGCCACGGAAGATAAGTGCATCGGAGAAGAATGAAACATAAGAGATTGCTGTCAGACCAAGGAATAAATGACCAATGGGGTGCAAGTGGATATATGATATAAAATTACAGTTTGATGGCACAGTTGATCGATATAAGCCACAATTGGTTGCCAAAGGGTATATTGACACCTATGGGATTGACTACGAGGAGGCATTTGCTCTCACAGCAAAAATACTGTAAGGAACTTATTTTCCCTAGTTGCTCACCATGGATGGAAATTACCTTAGTTTGACATTAGAAATGCATTTTTGCACGGAGACTTAGAAGAAGAGGTTTACATGTAGGTTCTACCTCTATATGATTCTACTAGTGGAGGAAATAAGGTATGTATGTTGAAGAAGGCATTATGCTAGTTGAATCAGTCTCCGTATGCTTGGTTTGGAATATTTGTGAAGGAGATGATGTCCCTTGGATACAAATAGAGTTAGGATGATCATACTCTCATTATTAATCACTCACAATAAGGTAAGCTCACTGTCTTACTTGTGTCTGTGGATGACATCATTATATTTAGTGATGATGAGGCTAAAAACCAATTTGAGGGAGAAATTAGGCGCTCAACGAGAAATGAAAGATCTTGATAAGCTAAAGTAGTTTCTTGTAATTGGAGTTTCCTATTCCAAACATGGTATATTCATCTCACGAAGGAAATATGTTCAGAAACTGGGAAACTTGGTTTCAAGGCTATTGAAGTGCCAATTGAACAAAATCACATAATGGGAAATTATGAAGAAAGTACCATGATAGACGTTAGTTAGAAACATATATATTTGGCACATAGGTCAAATATAGCATATGTTGTTAGTGATGTTAACTAGTTCATGCATGACCCAAGAGTTAGACACTTGCAAGTTGTGGACAGGATTCTATAATATCATAAGACCACACCAGGTATGAGATTAGTATTCGGAAGGGGTGGAAGACTATCAGTGGAGATGTATACAGATTCAAACTATGCAAGATTAGTCATCATTGACAAGAGATCAACCTCTTATTATTGTAGGTTCCTTGGAGGTAATCTTGTAATATGAAGAAGTAACAAACAAAGCGTGGTTGCATGATCAAGCACAAAGGTCGAGTTTTGATCTACGACTCAAGGAGTATGTCAGATATTATGGATTAGAATCATATTGAATGACCTCAAAATAAAATATGTGGCCCCTATAAAGTTATTTTGTGAAAATAAATCAACCATTAGTATTGTTCATAATTTGGTCCAACGTGTGAGGATAAAACATATTTAGATAGACCGACACTTCATCAAAGAGAAGTTGAATATTGGAATGATAATAACTGCTTATGTTCGTTTAGACACCAGCTTGAAGGAGCCTTGACTAAGGGGTTGCCCCTAGTGCATTTTAATGATCTTACTAACAAGCTCTGAATAACAAATATTCAATCACCAGCTTGAAGGAAAGTTGGTCTCATGGTTGAAATAGTCTAACATTGTGTAGGAAAGTTAGTATTAATGGAGTGAGTACCTATATAACATATGTTGTATCCTCTTGTATTTTTTCATATTAATAAAATTATTCAGTTTCTTCTATAATTTCAAGCAATGAGAAATAATTTCAAGCATCACAGGGGGTAGCGTTGTTGGAGCAAATGGCCGCATGGCTGATGTTCTACGGTGGTGACCAGTGGATTTATTCTTAATAGGTTGGGTGAATGTCTAGCTAAGGGTGGTGGGAGTTGGGAGAGAGTTTGATATTTAGGGTTTTGAATTGGGTCAATGAAAAGACGCAAAGAAGGGATTCGGTGGTCGAGGCCGGGTTTTGGTATATGGGAGATGGGGTTATGTTTTGGCTCTTGGGTCTTGGTTTGTATTAGGTGCAAGAAGATGGTTCATGATGGTGGAGAATTTGGGGGTCAAAAATATGACTGGCCCTCAATCTTTTTTGGTATTTCGTATTTCATTTTTTTTTTTGTTCAACTAAAATTAAGAGTTCATAAAAGGATGACAACTAAAAAGCTTATAGAAACAACGGGTTACAAATTGTTTACTATTATTTTAATATATAAAAAATTACTTATAAATTTTAGATCTAGAAAAATTGGGTGCTAACAATGACAACAACAATCAAACCTTTCCCCACTAGATGGAATTGCCTACATGAATCAAATGACATCATAATATTTCTTTGTAAATCATGTTTATAAACAAAACACGAACCTCTAAATTCTTCTTAATAAATTCACCTTTTTTTTCTTTCTTTTTTTTTGCCATTCCCCCTCTATTACTATCTCTAAAATCACCCTCCATCTGATTTTAGTCTCCATATTGTGGTTTCTACACGTCTTCTTTACACAGCAATTGTCAATTTGTGATTATTCCTAGATAGCACTTACACTTATTTTAATATATGATACAACGATGGTTTTGTATTTAAAAACTTTTCAATGTGAATAAAAAGGACTTCCTTCTGTCTAGTATTGCTACATAAAAAGCCAACAAAACAAAACAGTTCTATCTACATGCAGTATCCATTTCCAATCAACAGGAAACCATTATCACAAAACCTCTTATACCAGCTCCAAATAAAATACATATCATAGAACAAATGGACAATCCTCAGTATGAGCTCTGCCAAAAGCAAAACACAATAAAATCAAGGTTGGTTGTTGGTTCCATATAACTTGCATAAACCAGTAAGTAATAAAGGGTCATTCGCAAAATCCAGAGGTACTTTCAGCTGCCATCTTGTTTTGTACAGCCTTGTAGCAGACTGCAAAGAGGAAGCTTTGATTTTAAATCCCGATACTTGTATGGATTGGTGCAAGATGGACCGACACATATCTCACAAGGTGGAGGATAACTGAAAAATAATGCTCAATGATATCATATGAGCAGATAAAGGAAGTTGTATGTGTTTGCAAACAACCTTTAGCAACAACTTTTAACTTCTGAACAATGTTTCTTGTTGTCAAAATTAGGGAGATATAACTGACATAAACCGGTGATACTGATAGAGAATCATTGGCAACATCAAAGCATATAATAACAATACCTTACAAATTTTTTAAAAGTTGTAATCAAGCATTCAAAGTATATCTAAGTTGCTTTAATCTTTCTTATTGCAAGCATAGCCAAAACGACTTGTCTAGTAATTGCTACTTAAAATGTCAGAATAGTAAGCCATTACAAAGTATAATAGAGCAGATGAACAATCTCCAATATGAGGTCTCTGCCAAAAGCCCAACACAAAAAACCATCAAGGGTTACATTGATAGAGGATCATTCGCAACATCAAGAGGTAGAGGTAGTTTCAGCTGCCATCTTCTCATGTACAGCCTTGTAGCATTGGAGACTGCAAAGAGGAAGCTTATATTTCGAATCCCGATACTTATATGGATTGGTACAAGATGGGCTGGCACACTTCTCACGAGGTGGAGGATAACTGAAACAATTCCAATGATATCATTAGTTGAGAAGAAAGTTGGATTGTGTTAGCTATATAAACTTACAGCAACAGTTTCTAACTTCTGAACAATGTTTCTTGTGGTCAAGATCAGGGAAATGTTAGGAACTGATATTAATAAGAGAAATAGTTGAAAAATGATAAGGAAAAAGCTCCAATTAAAGAGAACACAAGCTAAGAATGCAGAAAAACAGTATAGAAAAATATAAAGAAAAAAATCAGAGAAGCATAGCCACCCCAAAACTACCCAAATGAAGACCTCCCCCCTCACACCAATCTTCATTCCTTCATATAGACATCCACTTCCATGATTGCAGCACCAACAGCCAATTTCCTGCTGCCACCTGTCCATGCAGTTAGAACCATCTTTAACTTGCATAAGACACTCCTCCACTATAACTCCCATCTCATTTCCCAATCTACCACCAGAGTTGGAGGCCCTTGATTTAAAGGCCCATCAGGAAAAAGCTAAAGCCAAGGCAAAACTTAGATTTCTTCAGCATAATTTTTATAACATCAATTTTCATTCTTCTCAATTTATGTTTTCCCTCCTTATTTTATTTGCCAAGCATGTCTTACAAAATTAGCAGGAAGACCGTCTAACACAGGTCCCGTGCATCAAATTAGCAAATGCAAAGCACAGACACCTTTACATGCATGATTATCTAATTTCTGGCCAGTGTTTGTTGTTGTCAAAATCATGGAAACATCTAAGCAAAAGACAAACAGGTTTCCTATTTCAGTAAATTACAATTTTTTATATCAATTTTCATTCCTCTCATTTTCTTTCTCTCATTTTATTTGCCACACATATCTAAACAAGTTATCAGGCAGACAGTCTAACAGGTACCATACATCAAATCAACATAACCTGATACCTGATGGGTTTGGAGTTCAATATGCTAGGCAGCCCCATTTCCTCAGGAAAAGTCAGAATTGTCCCGGTAGGACCCATCACATATCTGATGGTGTCTGGTGCAAGCATTTGTGCATTGGCTGCCTTCTCCTGCAAAGAATAATTCAATAAAATCTGAAAGCAGTTCAGAAAAATTAAAATATAGCGAGGGAAATTCATTTAATGCTGCAAAACCTGTGCCAGTTCTTCTTGGCGCTTCTTCATTTTCTCTTCTCTCTTCTTTCTACTAGAGTCCTGACCAAGTATCTTTCTGATAGCTTCAGCCTACAAAATAAATTTGAATGGACTTACCTTTCTGCTTAAAATCGGACACAATGAGAAAGAAAACTGCACCTTGGAGAGAGAGAGAGGAAAAAAAACCTCAGATTCCCTGGCAGCCTTCTCAACTTGCATTCTACGCTTCTGGGCGGCCTCAGCTTTCTTCAGCTGCAGCTCCATTTCAGAAAGCTTCTCCTTTTGCTCTGTAGATAAGATAATGTCATAAATTAAGCTACATAGTTAACGACTCAGTATGAAATGGACAACAGAAAATAAAGTACAGATAAATGCTCACTTCTAGGTGGGGCAGGTGGTAATCCATTGGGAAACTCGATTAAACTTGCACCAGATGAAGAGGCATCTTTGCTTGACAGAAGGGCCCGTTGACGCCTTGTAAGAGTCATTTCCCTCATACTATCCATCAATACATCAACAGATTCCTTCCTCTGTTTTTGCTTTTTCTTATCCTCAAGCTCAACATCAGAACCCGGCTCCTCTTCATCCTCGTAGTCTTCATCACTGAAATCCACATCAAGTACATGCCTCCTTGGTACTTGCTTGCTCTTCCAATCTGGTTTAGACTTGTCTCCTTGGTTACCAGACATGTTCTTTGTAGATATCCTCCCTATCAATGTCTCCTCCTTCCCAAGACCAAAACCACCCTTTGAGAAATCCTTCCACGGAAGGCCTTGTAGTCCCCTCCTCTTATCAGACGGAGAATGATTATTGTTTGAATTACTCTACGGTAACACAATTTGATGAGAGCAATAATATGGGATTCTATAAGTTAAAAAGAAATATTTCGTTTATAGATAAGCAATCAACACCAGAAATATTTTTCCATAAATACCATCCTCGAAGACAACTCATGTAAGATATGCCTCAATAATATCGCGAAATAACACTTTCTAAAAATTGCTCACCTACTAATGATTGATTTTGAAAAATCCAAATATCCTATGACCAATAGTCATAAAAGGTATCAAGGACCAACTAAGCTTTGGGGCGGAAGCACTAGAACGGTTTAAAATCTACAACAAGCCTCCTTATGCGAGAGCCCTCTGGGCTGAAGCATGGCAATACGCCGGCCCAATTTACTTAATTTTGAAATTTAATTTAATTATGAAGAATGAGGGCAACAAGGATCCAATTCCTAACTAGGTCAGAGAGGCTCTAATAACATGTCAAGTATCAACTCTTCTAAAGACTCAAGCTTTCAGGTGGAAGCACTTGAACGGCTTTACATCCCTATTATCTAACATATTGTATAAAAGCATGTTGAGGAGTAAGCTGTTGTCGTAAATTCAACTGTTACATAAAAAAGAGAAATACCTGTTGCTTTTCGCGTGAAGCACCGTTAGATATAGAGTTGGTTGCAATAGTACGGGTCACTCCTCTGAACTTGAGTTTAACCCTTTTAACCCTTTTTCCTTTCCCCTTACCAGTGTTCTCATCACTAGCGGCCTTGCTAGCAACATCTGAAGATGGAGTTGAAAATGAGGAAGACAGGCCATGACCTCTGAAAACAGACAGCGAAACAGAACGAGGCCTGCGCGAGATTTGACTCCTCTTCCTCCTAACAACATCGCTGAAACGATCGAACCAGGTAAAACCTAAATCTTCCATCACAGACTTATTGTTATATCACACACGATTTTCTGATGCCCCTTTGACTATTGGTGAAGGGAAACCCTCGTAAACCACAATTATATCCGCCGTAGTAGAGTTATATGAAACCGTCAGTTATCAGATCGATCAATCTTATAAACAAACCACACAGTTTCGAATTTAACCTAACTACTTTCTCCTATAGAAAAAAAAAAATTGACTTGAACATAGCACGGTTTTAAATTGACTTCACAAATTTGATGCAGGATTTGTGTATCTCTTACAATCAAAATCAACATATACGAAATTCAAAGTCCCTTCTTTTAGAGAAACAAAGACAAAAAACATAAATTTGAAACCTAAGCACAGAATACGAGATTAGAAGCAAAATAAACACACACAGAGCATAAAGATTAAGTAAAATTAAGAAGATGAAAGGGTGAATCAGTTAAACACCTCACTGCTGGTACAAATGTTTTCCCTCTCTGCTAATGCTACAACCCCAATTTGAATCCAATACGAATTAGGGTTTGATGAAAGCAGAGAGAGCAACGGCTTCTTCTCTTTTTTCTCTTCAATATGAGGGAAATGGGTATTGTTCGTGCAGTGAGAGTAGCAAAGGTATCTTCGTTGCTCTGTGCGGCGCAAGTTCGAATAAAAGTATTGGGATTAGGGCTTGTAATAGAACCCAATTGAGGTTCATCTGCACCTGATGAATCTTCACGAACAACCATATTAGGAAGAAGCACAAAAATGGAAGCGTTAAAGTTTATTTTTATCGTGTAAAAATAAAAAATAAAAAATAATTCATAGATAATCGTTAGATATAATAATCTTGGTAATACCTTGATCCCAGGCCATGTTGAAACCGATGAGGAGGATAAAACCCAAAAGATTGCCATATAAGAGTTCTGGTTTGAGCTTTCAGTTAGAGTAGGTTGTTGTGTTTGAAGGGATTGTTGGATTCGATATTGCAGGACACTGTGCCTTTAAGAGGGTAAGTGTTATTGATAGATAGAAATAGAAAAAGAAAAATGACCAATAGTTCGTGTCTGAGTCTGTTATGTAAGGTTGGGTTGGACTTGTTGAACATTCCTTCAAAGAGGTTTGCTGACCAGCTGCTGGTCATTCCTTCCACTTCTGATTTTCAGGTAGCTGGGGTGTTTTTAGAGAGTAAACGTCCAATTTCATCGTGAAATTAGGATGTAGTATCAATTTAATCTCTAAAATTATCGAAATTCCAAATTAATCCTTAAAATTGTAAAATTGTAATCAACTTAGTCCCTGCATTGAAAGTCGTATGGACAAAGTTGATTTTAAGTTTGTAGTTTCGGGGACTTAATTGATATTAAGTGAGCAAAATGAAGGACCAAATTGTTATTAACTTATCATTCAGGGACGCTTTTAGAATATTGATAATTTTAAGGGCCAAGTTGATACTACTTCATAATTTCAGGAACCAATTTGAGAATTTAATCATTTTTTAAATTTTGCACCTTCTTCCCACTTTCTTTCATTTTTTACTGTGGAAATTTATTGTAGGTCACACAGGATCACTATCGAGTTAAGCATGATGGTTAACATGACACACAAGCGAGTAAACGAGCGTCGGATGAGGAAAGATGGACTAATGTGTCTCGCGTTTATAAATTTGAGAGACTAAGTAGTTAATTTATTTTTTCGGGGACCAAAAGTGGTTCCCCTTAATTTCAGAGGGACTAATTTGAACATTTAGTCTTTTTATTAAGATTAGTTTATTTCTATTAGGAGGAACCAAGAAGGGCGGATTAGAATAAAGTGAGTAAAAATATAAAGTGAGAAAATAAGAGTATACTTATCAAAGTTATAAAGATGGCTTGGTGGTTAAAAGTGGGAGACATAAGAGTGGGGAGGTATAAGAGAGGCAAGATTTGATTAACACACTAATATAATCTGCCTTTGACCTATAAAAAAAAAAAAGAGAGTATATTTATCATTCATTGGTTAAAATCTATTGATATCTCAACTAATTTAAACTAATCAGAGGTTGATACATGTTTATTTTCCCACTTTATATTTTTTACTTACTTACTTTAGAGAAGTGTGTTATCCGTGAAGGGTTGTATCTATTCTAGATTCATTTGCTTCATTATAAGATGCATGTGTATTTCATATTTTCATTAGGTAAAAGCTGAATTTACTTTTACTTATTCAATTTATAAGTAAAAGTCTAAGGATTTAACTGTAATATAATCTCGATGTAAAAGTTTTCTCATACAAACAACTAATTATGTATTGTTATATTATTAAGAATGTTTAATTTTTATAAGAATTATTTTATAAGTCACAAATGAAGTGATACATTATTGACTGATAATATCAAATTACTCTGTGAAGAATAAAGTCAAAGTCTAAACCATTAAAATCATCACCAAAGCTACCGTTCAAGTTGAGATTGTTATGTTTATGTTCTAGTTAAGATTATGTGATTTTATTAAGGGTCTGAAATTTTATATATTTTGATAAGCTAACAAGCAATGTGTCATAGACTTAGTGCATATGTTTGTTTTTGCATTTTCATAGATTCAAAAGTCCGTTTAATCCAAAGCAATAAATTATTGCTTTCATATTTTGATGTTTTGAAATGTGTGCTAACACAAAAATAAACATAAGGCTTAAATGTCTTATAGCATTTTATGTAAGATAGTTTAGTAATTTAACACATAAACCTTAAAAAGATACAAGAAAAATGAACCAAAGGTTTTAGAGAAATGATTCGGTGACACAAAATTCTACACCTACACCGTATAGTGTCGCACTGTGCGGCACTGTAGCGCTTTTTTTTTTTTTTTAAGTTTTGGTTTTTTTTTTATTGTTATTTTTTTATAAATAAATTTTTTGGTTAAGTATGTGTAATTATCTGGTGAATCATGTACAAATATCTGGTGAATTCAATTCATTATCTGGTGAATGGATTTTGTTGAGAAATAAAATTTTTCGTTAAGTGGTGAATCATGTACAAATATCTGGTGAATTCAGTTCATTATATGGTGAATGGATTTTTTGAGAAATAATTTTTTTGGTTAAGTATGTGCAAATATCTGGTGAATCATATACAAATATCTGGTGAATTCAATTCATTATCTGGTGAATGGGTTTTTTTGAGAAATGAAATTTTTCGTTAAGTGGTGAATCATGTACAAATATCTGGTGAATTCAGTTCATTATCTGGTGAATGGATTTTTTTGAAATAAATTTTTTTGTTAAGTATGTGCAAATATCTGGTGAATCATGTACAAATATCTGGTGAATTCAATTCATTATCTGGTGAATGGGTTTTTTTTTAGAAATAAAATTTTTCGTTAAGTGGTGAATCATGTTCAAATATCTGGTGAATTCAGTTCATTATCTGGTGAATGGATTTTTTTTAGAAATAAAATTTTTCGTTTTTTTTTTAGAAATAAATTTTTTAGTTAAGTACGTGCAAATATCTGGTGAATGGTTTTTTTTAGAAATAAATTTTTTCGTTAAGTGGTGAATCATGTACAAATATCTGGTGACTTCAGTTCATTATATGGTGAATGGGTTTTTTTATAAATAAAATTTTATTTTTTATAATAAAAACTAAAATTTTTTTTTAAAAAGAAAAAAGAAAAAAAGACCTGCTACAGTGCCGCACAGTGCAGCTACAGTGCCGCACAGTGCGGCACTGCACAGTGCCGTGATGCCTCCTGCGCGTCACATACGGTGTAAACCGTATGTGTGTCAAAAGTTGTGTCATGGTAACACAACTCAGGTTTTAAGGGAGAGGATTGAAAAGAGTAGAACATCTTTTCAATCATAGTTGAGTTTTTTTAGGGGAAGTTAGAAGGAGTTAGAGACCTTAAGGTTGAGTTTTGATATAGGTCATTCTTTAAATATGACGAGCTTGTAGTAATGTTAGTTTAGCATCAAATTTAGAGTCGGTAAGTTGACTCTTCATGATAACGAGCGGATATTTTACTTGGAGAAATTTTTATCCAATAATTTATTTTCATAGGACAAATAAAATTTTCTCAAGAATTTGAATTCTCTGTTCAATAAAGTTCTATTTTAGTGAAAATAATTAAGCTATAATTATCATAGATAGAAAATATAGTTGTCCATTTGTATTATCATCATTAATTATTATTATTATTTTTACAATATCATTAATTTTTTTATATGAAGCTAGAATCCATGGTTCTCGTATATTTTGACTTTGGTAATTTTTCTTATGATTCTAACTTATGGTTTTATTGATTATATGATAAACGAATGTGAAATAATATTGATGATAAAACTTGAGATAGTTTTGAATTTTATTTGAAAATTCAGAATTGAATATTTTTATGTTGATAGGTTAGATTTAATTACGCTTAAAAAAAAAGGTTAGATTTAATTAGTGTTTTACCCTAATTCTATACTTTAAATATTCATAATGAGTTCTATGTTAGAATAGAATACCATTTGTGTTAGCAAAGAGATAACAACCCATGTGTACATAGTATATTCATGTAAAATAATGGGTGACAGGACCTAATAGTTTTTTGTGTAGTTAGTGAGTTGACCTTAACCACAATTTAATATCGAGTAAGACAAGACCCCTTTGTTTGATATGATTGCAAGGTGAGTGGATCCTAGCTATAAGATTAGTATGAGGTAAAGCGAGGCCCCTAACTTGAGGTGAGCGTGATATTTGACCTGATGGGTAGAAATTACTCCTTTGAACCTACATGGTTCTTCATATATAGCCAACATGATTTTTTTCTTTTTTCTTTTTTACAAATTTAACAAATTAGGTTTGGGAATATTTTATATTCATGAATAAAAGCAAAATTTTAATTATGTATTGGTTTTATTATAAATTTTATTCCTTCAATTACTTGGTTTCTTGATTTATGCCATGATTCGAATTACTGGTGCAACCATTTGTTTCCCTTCTTATTCACTTTGTTTGCTATGTCGTCATCTATGAGTCTATGTGATCACCACATTTCTTTCCTTTAGACTTACATGATACAGAGTAGCGAATTTCAAGAATTTGCTTATATTCCTAATAGTTATTGATGGTAGGTGATAATTTGATGCATTATCTCTTTTTTGAAGTCAAAATGAGTGTTTATTGCTCTTTGATACAACCTTTTGATTATGTTTTCCCATCAAGTATGTTTAGTTTTTATTCTTAATTGGTGTTTGTGTGATGATTATTTCATTTTTTCTAGGTCCAATTTAATTTCATATGTTTGTATTTTAGGAAACAGAATTGGGGTTTGCAACATGGAAAAGCGAAGAATTGAAAACAAATCACTCAAGAAGCTACTAGTGTTGGGTATCACTTCACTCTCTATTACTTGTATAATGGCGGAATCACGTCATTTTTCATCGTAGTTGCATGGTCCATCAAGTTGAAGGGATGTTCTACGAGTCCGACCCAAGCTACACACAACATCTTAGTTACGAGAACGCTGGTGATGATACTAATTCCAAGATAAGAGAATTTAATCTTAACCACTATGTCTCTCATGCTACCTATCAGAAGGTGATAAATCCCATAAGAAGAGTGAAAAATAAGAAAGGTTCCATTGTTCTATAATAATGAGCCTAGAATGGATGCTTTCTTGCTCCACCTAATCGGAAAGGTTCTATCAAATTGAAGGAGAGCTTTGATTTAGAATCAAGAAATGCAATAGTGGGAGGAATTAAGAGGGTCATAGGTAATTTTGTGTTTCTCGGGATGGAATGGGGAATGAGAACAAGGGTAAAAAAAGGTTAAACTCAGGGTTGGAGGTGTGACCCCATTCAAGCCAATTCTACATCTAATGGTGTTTCAAGATAAGTGGGTTGACTATGAAGAGCTTTTGATCATCAGATGCCTCTAGACCACACGAAACAACATTTGTCGTCTTATCAACCATCTACCAATAATCATCATATAATTGTAGCTGATGTATCTCATGCTTTAATTGCAGGATGCAGTACCATTAAACTCTGGTCTTCCCTTCACTTAAAGGATGTGCTCCATGTTCTCAACCTTTCAATTAATCTTAGTTCCATTTATAAGTTTGCCAAATATCTAAACTATGAAGTAATCCTTTTCCATTCTTATTGTGTCTTTCATGATCTTACCACAGGTAGGATGATTGGAGTTGCAAAGGAACAAGAAAGGTTGTATTATCTCCTCAACATTTATGGTTCATGTGATTCTGGTGAAGTTGATACCTTCCTGTCATTAGACTGGCTCAAAGTCTTTGATTTCTCAAATTTGGCTTCAACATAAGTGTCTTGGTGCCCCTCATTTTCCTTTGCATAAGTTTATGTTCCCATCATTGTTTCTGAAAGAGTGTTTTAAGTAGTTTCGTTGTAATGTCTGTCAGCTTTCTAAACATTATAGTGTTCATGTATCTTTTTCTCCCAATTTTAGTAAAAATATTTAATCTCTGGATCTTATTCATTTTAATGTGAGGGGGACCTACATCCTTTCCTAGTTTTCTAGAAGAAAATATTTCGTTTCTTTTATTGATTATTATTATACTTGTGTGATTTGACTCTTCCTTATTAAAGATAAATCCTGAATATGTCAATTGTCAAAGGGAAGGGGTGGGTTTTGTTTTGTCTGTGACTTTTACCTGACCCTCTCAAAACAAAAGCAAGAAGCAACCCTTCATGTCCCTTTGGCTCTTCGATAAGCATGGAAAAGTGTATGCTTAATGATTAAGAAGAAGATTAGCATTTTCTTACAGTGGACCAAACAGAGTCAGAGGGAAAAGATTTGTGTTTCCAAATCTCCAAGTCCTTTTACATTGAGACTTGTTTCTAACACAACCCCTTTATTAAAGAAACAAAATTAAGCATCAGAACACAAATTCTCAACTTCATTTTCTTTACTGAAACGACTATGAAAAATCATTTAAAAAAAATAGCAGAAACTGAGAACAAAGGTGCAACTTTTATCACTCATCGTTAATAGATTGTTCTCTAAAGCCAAAGCATTTTGGAATTTGGAAAACCCAGCTGCTAATCCCAGAATGATTTTTGGAGATCTTCCTTAGGTTTCTTTCTATGGTTTCTATTACTGTGTTGGCATCTTCGTCAATGACGAGTTTCGTAGTGGAGAACAGCTTGATGGTGACGTCCTCAAAGAAGAGCAAAGACCGTACAACCCTTCCTCTATAGATATCTCCCTCCTCGCGTCGTTCGCAGCATTCAACTCTCACAGGGATGGAGGAGATTGTGTAACACACTTGTGTTGCAAGATTCAGACAGTGGGAGTTAGGGTAGCAGCTACTGAAAGCTTCAATGGGACAAAGAAGGAGTCTAGGTTCTAAAGGACATATTAAATTTTACAATCACACCCTTCAATAAGTTTGACCAAGGCATAAATGAGCTGTGAAATTTTAAATGAGGTTGCATTAGTTGGCAAGAAATGATTGGGCCATGTGTGCAGGGTAAAAATTACCCCAATTTTACAGGAGTATCAAAAAATTCACCTTCTTTAAAACCATTATTATTGAAAAAGGCAATTAATTCTTGTTTTTGGAAAAGTTTTTAAAAAATCAATTCACCTCCTCTTGACTAACAATTGTTTCCACATTTTACACTATGGTTCTCCAGTCCCTCAATTTCTCTCGAAATTCTTCATGTCATTCATCCACACTTGCCGCCTCAACTTCTCTTGTTCTTCCTATTCCAATCTACACAGTAAAACCTTCATAAACAAATAAATAGCCTCAAATAATTTTTTTAGCTTGTTGTTTTGTCTTTTTTAATTCTTTTAGTTTTGGTATTATTTTAAAATTTCTAATGTTAGCGACCGTCTGTTAACTGACAGTGGGTATTGATAAATTATAAGCGAAACTATCTTTTAATAGGAATTATTCAAGAGAGATTTATGAACTAATTTATATAATTTATTAAAGATAATAATAAATAAAGTATTAGTATTTTTAAAAGCAAGAATAATGTAGGAATCAAACAATAATGCATTCTATTCCGTCCACTTCCTAAATCTTATTTCATTACGTCATAAAATATTCATACGGTTGAATGGAATTTCTATTCCGCTCCACTCTACTCCGTTCTATTATGTATCATTCCATTCATTTTCATTCTCTGCCATCAATCCAAACAAACATAACCGTTGAAACAAAGAAATAAAAAAGAGAAGCCGACAATTTTGTGGTTGAAGGGATCCAAGGACAACCAAATCATAATCATTCACCATAAAAACACTTGGCATAAGAAAGATAGTTGAGAAACAAAACTAAAAAAGAGATGCATGTCCTGAATAGATGGTTGCTTCGGACGCCATGTCCACGCGACACGTGTACTGTTACAGCGGCAAAGCTTAACTCCATGCTTGATGCTTACATAAACGACAACAACATCATCGAAGCTCGCAAACTGTTCGACGAAAATCCCTCATCCCGCACCGTCGTTTCATGGAACGTGTTGATGACAAATTACGTACAACTTCATCAATTTCAACATGCCCATCAACTGTTTGATCAAATGCCCCACAAAGACACCGTTTCATGGAACATCATGCTCTCTGGTTTTCACAGAACCAATAACACTAATGGGTTGTTTCAATGTTTCTTGCAAATGGGTAGAGCTGGTTTTGCACCAAATGACTATACATTTTCCATATTGCTTAGAGCAGTTATAGGAACTGTGTTTGATGTTATGGTCCAACAGGTTCATGCTCAATCATTGCATTTGGGACTCAACTTGAATGTGTTTGTTGGGTCTTCATTGATCAGAGGTTATGCAAGGTTAAGGGATAAGGAGGCTTTGTGTCAAGTGTTTGATGACATTGATGAAAAATGTTACATCTTGGAATGCTTTGGTTTCTGGTTACATTGAATTGGGAAGTATGGATGATGCTCAAAGAATGTTTGATCTCATGACTGAAAGAGATGTCATTTCTTGGACTACTTTGGTTAATGGTTATATCCGGGACAAGCAGATTAACAAAGCGAGGTCTGTTTTTAACAAAATGAGTGAGAGGAGTGTGGTTTCTTGGACGGCAATGATTAGTGGGTATGTGCAAAATATGAGATTCATGGATGCATTGAAGCTTTTTCTATTGATGTTTAAGTCGGGGACCCGTCCAAATCATTTCACATTTTCAAGTGTATTAGATGCGTGTGCTGGTTGTTCCTCTCTTCTGATGGGGCTGCAGGTTCACCTATGTATTGTCAAGTCTGGCATGCCAGAAGATGTTATCTCATTGACCTCACTTGTTGATATGTATGCAAAATGTGGGGATATGGATGCGGCATTTCGTGTTTTTGAGTCCATTGTGAATAAGAATGTCGTGTCATGGAATTCGATAATTGGCGGTTATGCTAGGCACGGGCTTGCTACCAGAGCATTGGAGGAGTTTGATAGGATGGAGAAAGCTGGTGTTACACCAGATGTAGTTACATTTGTGAATGTGTTGTCAGCATGTGTACATGCAGGTCTTGTTGAAGAAGGTGAAAAGCACTTTGTTGCTATGTTGACCAAGTATGGAATCCAACCAGTGATTGAGCATCATACTTGCATGGTGGACCTCTATGGAAGAGCAGGGAAATTTGATGAAGCAGAAAAATTAATAAAGAATATGCCATTTGAGCCTGATGTGGTGTTGTGGGGTGCATTACTTGCAGCTTGTGGCCTGCATTCCAATATAGAACTTGGGGAATATGCTGCTGAGAGGATCCGCAAACTGGAGAGCAATCATCCTGTTTCTTACTCAATGCTTTCAAAGATCCAAGGTGAGAAAGGAATATGGAGCAGTGTGAATGAATTGAGGGACATGATGAAGGAGAGACAAGTCAAAAAGCAGAAGGCAGCTAGCTGGGTTGGGTAATTTCTTGCTGTAAATTATGCCAGCGATAAAAGTAATGTGCAATTTATGAGAAAAAATGTTGCCAAGAAAAGGGTCCTGATATTTTTGTGGAATGGAGGAATTCCTGAGGTAAATTAGAGCCCAAATCCTTAAGTCACTGGCTAGGGAACATAATTGAGGGTTTCTGAACTGTAAATGGCTAACGGTTCAAATGTCAGAGTGATTTTTTTCTACTGCTAGTTCTCAAATACTCACAGAATTATAATTGAAGACCAGTGAAAGAAATGGAGGAGCTTTGTGGTGACAAGGGAGTCATGGTTACTGAAACTTTGAAAACTCTCGGTGATCTGAAAGAAAAAATTCTTGGACCCAAAATATGGTGTAGTATGACTATTGTAGGTCTATATTTTGTTAATTTATTCTTAAATTCTTATTAACTTTTGGGTATGAACATGGATTCATACCAATTAAACACAATAAAATCAATCGTGATGAATCCATGCATGCTAATATTGGTATCTCGGAGGCGCGGTTAGAATGCTCTGTTCTGTACAAAGGTTGCAAGCACCAGTTTATAAGCTTGTTGATTAGTGGAAGAAAAGTGGGGACTGGACTAGGTCACTGGCGGTGGGTGGCTGAACCAGGATAAAATCAACGTACAAGTATTCTCTTCCTTTATCTCCATATTGTTTAATTCATATTATTGCTCACATATTCATACTTTGTTTATTCCTTATTGTGTGATTTAATATTTTACATTGAGAAAATCATTTTTGGTGAATTAAATTAGAAAATTTATAAACCTAATTCACCTCCATCTTGGTTTATGGTTGCCACGACCAACAGATGCTCTATATCGAGTTTTGTCTGTTGATGTTGGAGCCTTGATAGATTGTGTTTGGAGGTTGCAGTCTCAGTTTAATGATTAAGAGGATGGAGATGATGATGAGCTCTGATATCTTTAGTTCCTCTTTTCTATGCTTTATTGTTTTATGTTGGATGACTGTATATCTTCTACGATTTTGTGTTATCCTGGACCCTGTGATGTTTTTATGACCCCTTCTTCATTACTATGTTTCGGATGACTGTATCTTGTGCACCTCTGTTGGTGTACTTATGACTCTGATAGACTTACTACGTCTGGATGTTATTATTAGTATGCATGTCTTGGACTATATCTAATATTTTATTATGCATGTATGACATCCTTATTATGATTGTTATTATCTGTGAATATTGTGTCTTTTCTCTTCAATATTATATGCTTTTTGATAATGTCAAAGAGGGAGAAAAAGTGTGCTCGATGTTATTTAGCAGGACTCACATATTCAGGGGGAGTTCAACAAAGATCTTGATACACATATTCACAAGTTCTATCAAAACCAAAACCTTACGATACAAATGGATGAAGAAATTCAAATATTTTTAAAAGAGATGTCATCATAAAAAAGGGAGAGATTGTAGATGATGAAGAGAAAGAGTTCTCTCATATGTGTTTCCGTGAAGATTTCAAGATTCTCTCCACCAAAGTATGAGTTTGAAGAAATATTTTTGATGATGATGTAATCTTTTGTTTATGATTTTGTTTAAGGTTTTAATGTAAATCACTTAGTAATTAAGTTTGATTATATGACATAACTAAAATAAAAAAAGATAATTGTAGCTAACCTAAAGTATATATCAATTAAGAGCTAATATGAAATGTCAATGATGAAAAATGTTTTTAAATGTGTAGTAATTACGTACATAGTTGAATATTGGTTTTCTTTAAGGAATTTGTGAAATTCCATCAAAAGTATTCAAATACCAACTTGTGTATGCTATTACTCAAGCAAAAAGACATTTTTGAGCAGAGTATTCGACTACCCCTGCCTGGTATTCGAATACCACTGTCGATTAGGGTAGTTGGAAGTCTATTGAAGGCAGTATTCAAATGTCCCTGTTTGGTATTCGAATACCACCATCATAAATTCATCAAACCTTCACTTTTTGAGCTCTAACTGAATTTTATATAAAAGGTGCTTAGTTAAGAGTTTATGACACGAAATCTAACACTCAAATATACTGTTATTATGCCAAAATTAAGAGCCATCTTTTCATTCTTAGTTGCAAAGTGATACGGGGCTTTTAAAGCTTTTGTGCACAAGTGTTTTGTTGGGTGTGGAATCCTATAGTGAATCAAGATTGTGATATATCTTGAAGGGTGTAAATCTTTATTGGTGTAGTATCCATCAAAGTGACCATTGGAGAAAATCTTTGTTGGTGTGGTATCCATCAAAGTAAGGGTGTGGTATCCCTTTGTGAGTAAGGGTGTGGTATCCTTTTGTGAGAAAGAGTGTGATATCCGTTTGTTAGCAAGAGTGTGATATTTCTTGTGTAGTTTTTAGTGAGGTATCCAACAAAGAGATCAAGAGTGTGGTATCTCTTGAGAGTGAGGATCTTGTGAATGAGGTATCCTACAAGTGGAGGGCAATTTTGTAAGAAGTGAGTTATCTCTAGTACAAACACTTGTTATAGTGAATTTCTCCAAGAGGATTCTTGAGGGGCTTTTTGACCAAAATGGGTTCCTTTTAGAAACTATTTCCCAGTTTAGGGTTGTTCTGAAACAATTTACCAATGGGGGGGTCATTTTGGACACGTGGAATATTTTATTTTTTATTTTTGTGTCTGACGAGTCAAAGGCTCCAGTTGGCGCCACCCTAAAAAAAAAAAAAAAACACATGCCCTGCAGCGCCATATGGCACATGCAGGAGAGGCGCCACGTGGATTCACATTAAAAAAAATTGTTTTACCAATTTACACCAAGAAATATTCATCAATTATTAAAGTAGCCTAAACAAATATACCTTGTAGAAATTAAACGAACTTTCCAACAATTTGAACGGAACATTGCTATACATTAATTTATTTTATCATATGTTTCATTGTTAGTCCTCATACTAGTAGTTTAATTTTTTATAGCAGTGTTCATTTCAAATAGTTAGAAACGTCGTTTAATTTCTACAAGGTAGATTTGTTTAGGCTACTTTAATAATTGATGAATATTTCTTGGTGTAAATTGGTAAAACAATTTTTTTTAATGTCTCTTGTTATATTATTTGCTACTTGTTATTAGGGTAATTTTTTTTGTTGCTTATTATCTTAAATTTAAATAAATACATTAATTTATTTTAGCATATGTTTCATTGTTACTCCTCATACTAGTAGTTTATTTTTTTGTAGTAGTGTTCCTTTCAAATCGTTGGCAACTTCGTTTAATTTGTACCAGGTAAATTCGTTATGGCTACCGTAATAATTGATGACTATTTGTTGGTGTAAATTAGTAATACAAAGTTTTTAATGTCTCTTGTTAGTTATATTATTTGCTACTTGTTATTACGGTAATTTTTTTGTTGCTTATTATTTTTAATTTAATTAAATACATTAATTTATTTTATCATATGTTTCGTTGTTACTCCTCATACTAGTAGTTTAATTTTTTATAGCAGTGTTCCGTTCAAATTGTTGGAAAGTTCGTTTAATTTCTACAAGGTAAATTTGTTTAGGCTACTTTAATAATTGATGAATATTTCTTGGTGTAAATTGGTAAAACAATTTTTTTTAATGTGAATCCACGTGGCTTCTCTCCTGCAGGCATGTGCTTTTTTTTTTTTAGGGTGGCGCCAGTCTGACTGGCGCCTTTGACTTTGAAGGCACCAGTAAGGCGCCAGTTGTAACACCCTGTTTTTCATAAAATGTTTTATAAAGCTAGTTTATTATTTTAATAATGTTGGTTAAGGGCTAAGTGGGATTTTAGCCTAAAAGTCCCTTTCTGGTACATGAGCACGCTCGTGCTCATCAGCCAGCAAGCCCGTGCTTAAAGTCAAAAGCGTGTTTCTGATTTTAAGTTGAGCACGACCGTGCTCAATAATAAGCACGCCCGTGCTCAATACGTGGACCGCGTCTCGCTGACGCTAAGTGGAGCACGACCGTGCTTAAGGAGCAGCACGATCGTGCTCAAGTCCGAGCTTTATAATCGTGAGCAGAACCCGGGGGTGACGTGAAAACCCTACTTTTGTTGGCAGCCGTCACCAGTTCGGCTAGAGCGATCCCTTTCCCTACTTTCACTAAACTCAACCCGTTTCTGGAGTTTTGGAAGCCTTTGGGAGCCTATTGTGAGTCCTGTTGGTCTAGAGGTAATGTTCCCTCCCTTGGTGTTTTCCTTTTCATAATGGTTTGAATAGGAAACTAATATCTGTGCTTCGGTTTGACTAAGGTTGTGTGGAGTTAAGCCGCTTTGGGGAATCGTGGCCGTTTGCTTTAGGAGCTAACGTTGGAGCGACCTTCAATCCAGGTATGGGGAGAAGGGAATTGTTTTCATTAGGCAGTGGGGTAGAGTAAGGTTAAGGGTTCCTCATGACCCTGTTCTGTTGTATGTAATTGTATGTTGATGACTGTTTTGGTATATTGTGAATATGTGTTTATATCCTTGATAATTGCTGATGATATGATAACATGTAATGGTTGTTATTGCCATGACCTTGGTTGATTGATGATATTGTTGGGATGATGAGGTTGAGGTTGATGAAATTATGTTAATTGGCTAAATAGGTTTAAAAACCGTACTAAGTTTAAGGGAGTTAATCCCTAAGTTAAATGGTTAGAAGTTGGTTTCTGTTCCTGCCCAGAACAGTGCAGTCGTGCGTTGAGCATGACCGTTCTGAACAGGGAGCACGACCGTGCTCCCACTTAAATTCTGGAAAATGGCCGTGCTGCTCAGCACGGCCAAGCAGGTCAAATAGCACGATCGTGCTGCTAAGCACGACCGTGCTGAGTGTGAAGTACGACCGTGCTTCACTTAAAAGGGCAGCACGCCCTCACGTGTTCAAGCACGACCGTGCTAAGGTCTAAGCACGACCGTGCTGACCTCCTGGACAGTGATACAATTAAAGGACTTAAGGGGTTTTAAAACCCCATTCCCCTATGATGATAAGTTGAGATAATTAATCAAAGATAAAGATTAGACAACTTGGTTATTAATTATATAAGATAATTAGATAATCAAATGTTAAGTCGGTATCCGTTGGGTTACCGCACGTTGATAAGTTGAAGTCTTGGGTGCTTATAGACCCAAGCACGTTGAGTTGAACCTTGGTGCTTATTGGCCAAGGGAGCCTTGATCCCACGGTTTGGGTCTAAGGTTACGTTGAGTTTGATGTTTAAAGTCTTGGGAGCTTCATGGCCCAAGCAAGGAGGTGGTTGAGATTGTTTGTTATTGTGTCATTTGCATAAAGCATTGGAGTAGTTGATGGGGGAGGTTCGACAAAGGGGAGATCGCCCGAGAGTATGGTGATCTGGCCATCCACGGTAGGTCACCCAAGGTTTGGTGACCGAGGCCCCCCGTGATGAGGCATCCACGGTTTGATGCGTTGGCTATCCATGGGGTTCACCCAACGTTTGGTGAACTGCCGGTGTTGGTGCTTTTATGGCCAATACGGATATGTAACTCCAAAGTCGTTCATCCTGAGTTAGTTGGATCCACATGCATAGTTGGAGTAGCGGAGTAGTTGATGCATTGCATAGCATAGCATACTTGGTTGTTATGTTACTGATGGATGTTGATGTATGTTTATGTGTATGTTTACCTTGCGTACTATTCCTCTGTTGTTTATATGATTACATGAATCTTACTCCCTGTATTGTTTGTGTTTGGCCTGATTGGCATTTGCAAAGGATGACGAGCAGCCCGGAGAGGAGTGACTCTGAGGAGCCGCCACTCATAGTAGGGTTGTTTTAAGTTTAGATAGTTTGTTTCCAGTTGTATTCCGAGGATTTATTTCTGGAACGGTTATACCAGCTCTGAATTGTGACATCGGGGTTGGGTTATTCTTTTGATGATGTTTTTATTTGATTAAACTATTGTTATTTTCCGCGTTGTAAACGAGTTCATGTGGGACTTTTCTACCTATGGACAACTGTTTTATTTAATTCAGTTAAATGCATGTTTTTCTTATTAATTGTTTTATATTTAAATGCCTATAACATGCGGGGTAGAAGGGTGTCACATTTAGTGGTATCAGAGCAGTTCGACCTTGTTCGGACGTGGTATGAGTCTGTTGTGAGTCTGTTGTGTGACTCTTTTGGGAATTGTCTATACTTGTATAGATAATGATGTTTTAAGTTAGTTGCCTGTATCTTTTACTCGCTTAAGTTTCTGTATTGAGAGTTGTGTTGGACTTGTACCGGAACTAATGGCCGGTAGAAGACGTAACGATCAAGCGATTACTGACGCATTGGCACTTCTGGCCAATGCTATTGGTCAAGTTAACCCTAACAATGGTGGGCCAGCTGAGTATTATTCAGTAATTCAATATGGTAACAGAGTAAGGATGATCTTGAGGATGAGAAGAAGTCATCACCGGAGAAAGAAGAATATGCCTTCGGTTCAGGTGAAAGGAAATCTTCCAAGAACTCAACACAAAATCATGCATACTTTCTAAGCTATTAGGATAATCTAGGTATTCCCCTCGTGGCTGCAACCCTAAATGGAGACAATTACAGAACTTGGGCGCGTTCTATGAAAACCGCGTTAAGGGCGAAAACGAAATTAGGGTTCATCGATAGGAGTATTAGGAAGCCATCATCGCAAGTTGCAGATTTTCAAAATTGGGACAAAGCCGATTCGATGGTATTGGCATGGATGTGGAATTTAGTTGATCCCAAACTACATGCTAGCATCTCACACGCGACCACAACGAAGGAGATTTGGGATGATCTTGAAGAAAGGTCTGCCCAAACCAGTGCTCCAAGAATCCATCAGCTATGGCGAACCCTTTACCTAATCCAGCAAGATCTGGGTACAAGCGTGAAAGATTTTTACACTGAGTTCAAGAGCTACCTAGACGAGCTCAGTGAACTCCAACCTCTTCCAGAATGTTCTTGTGGTGCATCTAGAGCTTTGATGAGAAGAGAGGAAGAAATTTGTATCCACCTTTTCCTTGGGAGTCTTGACAGTGAGCAATTTGCTTACATCAAAGCAACCATCCTCAACACTGAGCCTCTTCCCTCATTAAGAACCACATTCAATCAGGTTCTAAGAGAAGAATCTCAGTTCTTGGTAGAAAAGGAAAAGAGCAAGCAGACTGAAACAACAGCAGCTTTCTACTAAAATTACAAGCAAAGGAATCGAGAGGAACCTAAACCTAAATGTGACCACTGTGGCAAATTAGGGCACATAAAGTCCAAATGTTTCGAATTGGTTGGATACCCTGCTAATTAGGATATGAGAAGAACTAAGAGAAACTCCAACAACAGAAGGTCTGGGCAGAATTCAGCAAATCTAGCCTATGTTGATGAGGAGCAAGGAATGAGCAATACAGATCAGAACACAGGAGGACAAGCCCTACCTGGAACCTTGATGAAGAGTGAGAGTATGGCTGGTAATGTAGGCATGCTTAATGGTCAATTTTGGGTTCTTGATAGTTGTGCTTCACACCACATGACCCATTTACTTTCTCTTCTAGAGGAAGTAAAAAGGATTGACAAACATTTTCGGATAGTAGTGCCTACTGGTGATTCTGTTTTTGTAGAAAAGATGGGAAATATCCATCTAAATGAGAATATAAAATTGCATAATGTGTTGTTTGTCCCTAGCTTTAACTATAATTTGGTTTCAATTTATAAACTTGCTCAAGATATGAATTGTAAAGTCACTTATAGTGTTGATTCTTGTGAAATTCAGGACCAAACTTCAAGGAGGAAGATTGGCTCAGGTGAACTCAAGGATGGAGTGTATGTCATCAAGATGAATGCAGAGGGATCTTCTTTGGCAGCAAGGGAAAAGGATCTCAATCTCACCACTTTATGGCATGCAAGAATGGGGCACCCCTCAAACTAATCTTTACAGTACATATTTCCTTTACTTAGATGCAATTTTAAATTCAATAAAGTGCTTTGTTATGATATATGTCACAAAGAAAAACAATATAGACTTTCCTTTGACCATAGTGTTAATAAAGCAGATGAATGTTTCTCTCTTATCCACGGTGACCTTTGGGGTAAATATCACACTCCTTCAAGTAATGGATCTCATTTTTTCCTTACTATAGTTGATGACCATAGTCGTGCAACTTGGGTTTACTTGCTTAAAAGCAAAACAGAAACTAGTAGTGTTCTTATAAATGTCTATAGCATGGTAGAAACACAGTTTAACAAAAGAATCAAAAGAGTTAGGCATGATAATGGTACAGAATTCCTCAACTCTACTCTTAGAGGCTTTTTCCAACAAAAAGGAATAGCACATGAGACCTCTTGCGTGGCTACACCTCAACAAAGTGGGAGAGTAGAGAGGAAGCATAGGCATATACTTAATGTAGCAAGAGCTTTAAGGTTCCAAGGAAACCTACCCCCGAGGTTTTGGGCAAAATGCATACTTGCTGCAACACATATCATAAATAGGACCCCTACTATAGCAAATAAAGGAATCACACCTTATGAAGTTTTATTCAGTAAGAGATCTACATATGATCATTTAAGAACCTTAGGTTGCCTATGCTATGTAAGGAATGCTTCTAAACACAAGGACAAGTTTGATCTTAGGGCAGAACACTATGTTTTCATGGGTTATCCCATAGGTCAAAAAGGGTGGAAGGTCTATAACTTGAGAACTAAAGAATTTCTTGTTTCTAGAGATGTTATTTTTTATGAAGATTGCTTTCCTTATATGGCAAACACAGGGAACACAAAAACTGTTATGGCTCAAATGCACACATCTACACAAAGCTTAGATATTGAAGGATATGAAAATGATGATTATAAAACAGATCAGGAGGATCTTGTTGAGAATATAACAGAACATGTTGCTGAGAAGCAGGATGTTGTAATCACTGATGTTGAAAAATACAGAAACTGATGCACAGATGCAGGGGGAGAACCAGTCACAGTCACATTACAATGCAAGCTTAGGAACTAGAGCAAGACAACCACCATCATATTTGGCTGATTATTACTATCATTTTGTGATTAAAAACCCTATTCATAGGTCTTTGGAACCAATGTCTCAAATAAGTACTGATTTCCCTATAACAAAATATGTTGATCACGGACAATTTTCTGAAAAACACATTGTTAAGTCTCTAAAATGTCTGTGTGCATTTCCCTAAGTTTTGATGAAAACTAAACATTGGGTAATGATTTAATTAACCTATTTTGTGGTTGCTAACCCGTCTACTTAGTGTACAGATCAGAAGATTACAAAACTCACCTGTCTGTCTACCTAAGTCTCACCTGTCCGTATTAGCCAAGAAGTCAACCTGTCTGCTGACTAGGATTGTTGACTATGTGCAAACTGGTTTTACAACCTGTCTCTACTCTTCAACTTGTCTAAGGTTCTTCGTTAAAGAACTCGAAGTACAGGAAGCTTTTGCAAGCTGTCCCCTCATGAAGAATACTCTGAGAACTCTCTCACGCTTATCAAGAAACTCAGAAGTGCTCTCTCTCAAGCAAACTAGGATGTCAGAGATAAACTTCCAGTTAAAGAACATTTCCAACATGCTTTATTCCCTAGTACTTTCAGTCATTACACAGAAAGGGAAATGTACTCTGCAAAAGTACAAAAGCACTCTGCACAACTCTGAGTTGGCGTCTACACGATGCATAAAGCTATTATCCCTCATGTTAGAGTACAACCAACGTCTTCATTGCATTAATGGCTGCCCAGAACGACTATATTGCATTTAATGAAGCTCTGCTTGAAGCCATAGTTGCAAGGAATGTCTCTAACGGATATTAAATGTTTGAAGGCTATAAATACAGAAGTCATTGAAGATGAACATTATCAGAGTTTTACAAAGCATTAAAGAGTCATTACTCTGTTCATTTATTCATTCTGTATTCTTCAATCATTTGAAGTTATTACGCAGACTTTCCTAAAGCTTTATATTTAAACCACTCTCTGAGTGTTAGTGAAAGGTCTGTAAGTGTATTTATTACAAACCAAACTCTCAAACAAATCTGAGTGAGCCTGAAGAGGCTAGGTGTGCAAAGAATACTTGTGTTGGAGCCTGAAGAGGCTAGGTGTGCAAACAATACTTGGAGTCTGTAACCTGATCAGTTATAGTGGATAAATCTTGGTGCTGCCAAGGACTGGACGTAGCTCTTTGTGTTAAAGAGTGAACCAGGATAAATCTCTGTGTTAATCTCTCTTCCCTTAATCTCTTTAGTTACTTTGATTATATATATCATCTGCTTTCTAACAAAGGGGTTAAAACTGTTTCTGTCAAGTCTGTTTTCTTATCTCTACGTGTGTTGTTTTTCTGAGAAAACTACAACAGACAGGTGACCTGTCTGTGTATCTTTTTACACCCGTCTGTGCTTAGCTTCTGCATGCAAAAAGTTTTTAACTTTATTTTAAATTCTAATAAACACAATTCAACCCCCCTTCTCGTGTTTATAGTTGTCTATTTCTGTTGGTATCAGAGCTCAGCCTCTGGGTTGAGCATCTAACAGTGTTGAGGTAAAAGATCCTGAAGAATAGACATGACTGCTGGAGCTAGTGGAAGTAACCAGACTGAAGGAGCCTCCTTAACCAGACCTTCATTCTTCAATGGAGAAAACTACAACTATTGGAAAGATAGATTTCAATGGTTCATTCTATCTACAAACTCTGATCTCTGGGATGTCATCACAGATGGTCCTTTCATCCCTAAAAATGATGACAACACTGACAAGCCAAAAGCTCAGTGGACCCCTGCAGAAAAGGCAAAATGGTAGCTGAATCACAAAGCCAGATACAACATTATTTATGCGCTCAGTCCTGATGAGTTTGAGAAGGTCTGTGCCTGTGACTCTGCCAAAGAAATATGGGACACCTTAGCTGTCACACATGAAGGAACCGCCAAGGTCAAAGAATCAAAAATTGCCATACTTGTCAGAAAGTATGAACTATTTCTCATGGAAGAAGGAGAATCTGTTGCTCAAATGATTGGGAGATTTCAAACTATCATCAATGGTCTAAAGTCTCTTGGCAAAGTTTACTCCAATGCTGAGAAGGTTGGAAAGATACTTAGGAGCCTACCTAAGCAGTGGAGACCTCTGGTAACTGCTATCTCTCAAGCCAAAGATCTTACCACCTTGACTATGGATGAACTCCTTGGAACACTTACTGTTCATGAGCAAGAACTTGGAGATGAAGTCTCAACAAAGAAGGGCAAGTCAATTGCTCTGAAGGCTGATCAAAAGTCTTCCAAAGCCTCTAAAGCTTTAAAGGCAGACGAGTCATCCAGTGATGCTGACCTGTCTGAATCTGAGGATTCTGAAAGTGATGAAGAACTATCTCTCCTAACCAGAAAGATAAAGCTTCTCCTACAGAAAAAGAAGTTCAGAAAGGATAAGCCATTCAGAAGATTCAACAAGGACAAGAATTTCAAGGATTCCACTTCAACAGACAAAAACTCAATTGTCTGCTATGAGTGCAAGAAACCAGGACACATCAAAGCAGAATGTCCTCAACTCAAGAAAGCCCCATTTAAGAAGTTCTTCAAAAAGAAGAAGAAAGGAATGATGGCCACTTGGGAAGATCTAGAGTCAACATCTACTGATGAGGAGACAGAGGAAGAAGCAAATCTCTGTCTAATGGCTAACACTGACTCTGATTCAGATAATGAGGTAAATTCTGATTATGAGGAATTACTTGATGCCTATGAAGAATTGTTGGAGGAATCCAACTGTTTGTCTAAGGCTTTCAAATCTCTCAAGAGAGATCATGTTAAGCTCCTCAGTGAGCATAAACAGAAATCTCTAGAGTGTGAGAAATTTGCCAAAGAGAACAGTGAGCTGAAGACTGAAAAGTCTAATGAAGCTAAGATCTCTAGTGATACATCACAGTCTGAAGAAGTTGAAAAACTTCAACAGAAAGTGGAAGAGCTCACTTCTGATCTTGCCAAATTTGTTAATGGTAGAGATAATCTGACAAAGCTGCTTGGCTGTCAGAGGCACTCCCTTAACAAAGAAGGTATAGGATATGTCCATCAGATACATCATAAAGTATCAACTAAGCACTCTAAAGTGTCTGCTACATCTACTTCTATTAAATCCATACCTGTCTGTAATTTCTGTGGAAAGACTGGACATGTTATGTCTAAGTGTCTCCATAAGAAAAGAAGGAAGTCTTCACAGACTCCTAGAACTAACAGAAAAGGACCCAGAAAACTATGGGTACCTAATGATCAAATAATCTCTGTTGCAGATGTCCTCAACAGCACAAAGAAAGCACCACTGCTGGTACCTGGACAGTGGCTGCTCGCGACACATGATAGGAGAAAGGTCTATGTTCCTAGACCTCCAACTTAAGAAAGGAGGACATGTGGCATTTGGTGGAAATCCGAGAGGGAAGGTTATAGGAATTGGTACTATTGGTGGTAAACCTCCTCTTCCCTCTATATCAAATGTTCTTATGGTTAAAGGATTAAAACACAATTTGCTTAGCATAAGTCAATTATGTGACAGTGGATTTGATGTCTCCTTTACCAAAGATTTCTGTATAGTTAAAGATCTTAGTGGCAAAACCCTCTTTTCAGCTAAAAAGCAACAAAATCTGTATAAGATTGAACTAACTGATCTCTCAGATCAAAGTGTAACATGTCTGATGTCTAAAGAGGATAAAAGATGGTTGTGGCATAAGAAACTAGGACATGCTAGTATGAAATTAATTTCAAAACTAAAAAGGGATAACCTTGTGAGAGGATTGCCTGATATTAGTTTTAAGAAAGATATTTTGTGTGATGCATGTCAGAGAGGTAAACAGATAAAATCAAGTTTCAAATCTAAAAACCAAATATCAACCTCTAGACCTCTTCAGTTGTTACACATGGATCTGTTTGGACCAGTTAGTGTTGCTAGCTTGGCTGGAAGGAAATATGGATTTGTCATAGTTGATGACTATTCTAGATATACATGGGTACTCTTCTTAACCCACAAGGATGAGTCTTTAAGGCTTTCTCAGTATTCTGTAAAAGAGTACAAAATGAGCAGGGTTTCTGCATTTCTACTCTAAGAAGTGACCATGGGGGAGAATTTGAAAATGAGCAGTTTAGTCAGTTTTGTGAGGAGAATGGGATCTCTCACAATTTCTCTGCACCTAGAACTCCTCAACAAAATGGAGTGGTTGAGAGAAAGAACAGATCTCTGCAAGAGATGGCTAGATCTATGCTCAATGAGAATAATCTCCCTAAGTACTTCTGGACAGAAGCAGTAAACACAGCTTGTTATGTACAAAACAGAATACTCATTAGGCCTTTTCTAAAGAAGACTCCCTATGAACTGTGGAAAGGAAAAAGCCCCAACATTTCTTACTTTCATGCATTTGGTTGTGAATGCTACATATTAAATACCAAGGATCAACTTGGAAAATTTGACTCTAAGACAGACAAAGGTATCTTTTTGGGATACTCTGAAATGTCTAAAGCTTTTAGAATTTACAATTCTAGAACATCTGTTATTGAAGAATCTGTTCATGTCAAATTTCATGATAACTTAAAGACTGATAAGAAATTGTCAGATCTAGAAGATGATCTTGTAGGTCTTGATATAAACAAGTCAGAAGATCAACAACCTGACTTAACCAAACCAGAACCTGAAGCAGAACTAGACAGACAAATGGAACAGACAAGTCAGCAGACACAGACAAGTCAAGGTCCTCTTGAAAGAGACTGGAAATTCAAAACTCATCATCCTAAGGATCTCATCATTGGTCATCCCTCAGAAGGAGTAAGAACCAGATCTACCTTAAGAGAATCAAGCAATGTGGCCTTTTTGTCAGAAATAGAGCCAAAGCACATTGAAGAAGCTCTTGATGATGAAAGCTGGATTCTTGCTATGCAAGAAGAACTCAACCAGTTCACCAGAAATGATGTCTGGACACTTGTCTCCAAGCCCAAAAACAAGTCTGTCATTGGAACAAGGTGGGTCTTCAGAAACAAGTTAGATGAAGATGGCAAAGTGGTCAGAAACAAGGCAAGGTTAGTAGCTCAAGGCTATAACCAACAAGAAGGTATTGACTATACTGAAACCTTTGCACCTGTAGCTAGAATAGAAGCTATTCGCATACTAATGTCATATGCTGCACAACACCAAATCACTCTTTTTCAAATGGATGTGAAAAGTGATTTTCTCAATGGAATAATTGAAGAAGAAGTTTATGTTAAACAACCCCCTGGTTTTGAAGATACTGATAAACCAGATCATGTTTTTAAACTTAAAAGGGCATTATATGGTTTAAAGCAAGCACCTAGGGCATGGTATGATAGACTAAGCTCTTTTCTCATGCATAACGGCTTTACAAGAGGTCAAGTAGATACTACTCTGTTTAAGAAAAGCTATAAAGAAAATTTCATTGTAGTCCAAATATATGTTGATGATATTATTTTTGGAGCAACTAATGAAAAGTTGTGCAAGGATTTTTCAAAGCTGATGCAAGCAGAATTTGAGATGAGCATGATGGGAGAATTGAAGTTCTTCCTTGGTCTACAAATCAAACAGACAAGTGATGGAATCTACATCCATCAACAAAAGTATATCAAGGAAATGCTCAAGAAATACAAAATGGAAAATGCTAAACTTATGAAAACTCCCATGGAAACCAATGCAAAACTTAGTAAAGATGATGAAGGTAAAAAGGTAGACCAAACTGTCTACAGAGGTATGATTGGATCTTTGCTGTACTTAACTTCAAGCAGACCTGATATTCAGTTTAGTGTCTGTATGTGTGCTAGATTTCAATCTGACCCAAGAGAATCTCATCTTAAAGCTGTTAAGAGAATATTTAGATATTTGCTTGGTACTACTAATCTTGGTTTGCTATATCTAAGAACTAATGAATACAGATTAGTGGGATTTTGTGATGCTGACTTTGCTGGAGACAGAATAGAAAGAAAAAGCACCAGTGGAGGATGCCACTTCATTGGAGCAAACTTGGTCTCTTGGTCAAGCAAAAGACAGACAACTATAGCTCTATCTACAGCTGAAGCAGAATATATCTCAGCTGCTAGTTGTTGCTCTCAGCTTCTATGGGTAAAACATCAACTTGAGGATTACTCTATTTTTTAGCATAATATATCTGTATGGTGTGATAATTCTAGTGCTATCTGCTTAACTAAAAATCCAACTCAGCATTCTAAGGCTAAGCATATAGAAATCAAACATCACTTCATTAGAGATTATGTTCAGAAAGGTATTTTTTGATATTAAGTTTGTTAAAACTGAAAATCAATGGGCTGATATCTTCACTAAGCCCTTAGCAGAAGAAAGATTTTTATTTATTAGAGATAATTTAAACATGCATTGTATTGTTGAATGACATGTCTGAGTTTTTAAAACTGTCTGTGATCACCTGTCTGACTCTGCTGAGTCACTATGCTGAAACCCAACAGTTTTATTGAAATGGTTATTATTTATTCATTTATTTTAATACCATTTGTTAATCTGAAGCTAATCATGAACACGGCAGTTTTTACCTCGAAACCATGTTTTCTTTATGTCTAAGTGGGCGCTACAGTTCCCCACATAAATCGTGCCATTCTTAATTAAAAATGTCTTTTTTCTCTCTCCTGCTTTTACTTCTTTAAAAGGCAAATCTTCAGAAAGTTTCAAACTTTATCCTTCTCAAAAAGCCCTAAGTCTTTTCGTCTTCGTCTTCCTCTCGTTCAAACCCTTCTCTCTTCCAAAACCTTCACCTTCTCTCTTTTCTGAAAAATGGCATCTTCAAAGCGCCTGTCTCCAAAAGAGATTGCTGAGAAATACGAGATGAGATTAACTGATGTAGAGAAGATTCTACCTGGAAAGACTGTTGATCTTCAACAGATGAAGAAATGGGGAATGGATGTCACTGAGGAGTTGGAATACTCTAAGTGGACAGCCTTCTTTGATATCAAGGAGCTGGTCCATCCCAAGCTTGTCAGAGATTTCTGGAGGAATGCTGTGGTCATCACCAATGTGGTTGATGGAACCAAGAGCTTCAAGGCTCAAATGTCAGCTGATGTGACTCTTCAGTTTCCTATAAGCTCTCTGGAACTGGCAACCAGATGTCCAAGGATTGGAACTGCCTTCAGACCTGACTGGGAAGATCAGGTGGGAACTGAAAATATCAACATTGCTGTTTATGGTGTTCCCAACCCTGAGAACAAGAAGCCTGTCTGCATGGTGCCTAAGTGCAGATTCTTGCACAAGCTGCTTCTGGAGTGTGTGATGCCCAGAAGAGGGTCAAGAGACAATGTGACCAAGTTGGACAGATTTGCTCTGTACCACTTGATTCACAAAATCAAGATAGACATCAATGATCTCATCTACATGTATCTTGAGTCTCTAATCAGAAGGACAAATATGCCTACCTACCCTTATGGAATGTTGCTGACAAGGGTGTTTAGGAACAAGATATTTGTTCCAACTGATGTCCACTTTGTGGACATGGCTCTGCCCATAGACAAGAAGGTCTTGTCTATGATGGGGATTGAAGGAATCCCTCTGGAGGATGAGGAAGAAGAGGAGAAGAAGAAGAAGAAGAAGAAGAAGAAGAAGAAGAAGAAGAAGAAGAAGAAGAAGAAGAAGAAGAAGAAGAAGAAAGAAGAAGAAGAAGAAGAAGAAGAAGCCTGCTGTTGAGCAGAAACTGAAGGAAATAGCAGAGGAGCCTGTTGATTCCACTGGTGAATCAGAATATCCTATCTCTGAAAGGATTTGGAAAGCTGCTGGAAAGGTTGCCAGACAGGATCAAAGGCCTGAGGAACCCACAGCTTCTGAAGGATCTGCTGAGACAGTAGAGCCTCTCAGATTCAAGCTGAAGAAGCCCTCTCCCAAGAGGAAGACCAGTGAGGCTGGAAAATCAGGTGTGGTTTCTACACAACCCACCAAGAGAAGAAGACTGGTGAAGACCTTTGCCAAGGACAGACAAGTGAAGTCTATGCCTAGTAAAGAGGAAGCACCTGCTCAGGGGGAGCAGACGTCTCCACCTACAGAAGAGCCTAGGGAGATCAAATCTCTTGATCTGGGTTTCATTCCCAGAAAAAGAAGGTCAGGCTACCCTATGCCTGTAGTGGCGGTTGCTGAAAGGGAAGCTGTCCCTGCAGAAGAGCCTGCTGCTGCTACTGCTACTGCACCCTCCACTGACCTGTCTGCTGGAACACAGACAGTTGGTCATCATGAAGAAGCTTCTCTGTCTCCTTCAAGGAAGAAAGCAAGGCTTTTTGAAGAACCACTCTTCACCTTCCCTTCTGCACCATCCTCTCCCCTTCATCTAGGTATTCCAGATTCTGCTGTCTCTTCCCCCTCTGCTCTCTGTGTCAACCCTTTATCTGTTGCCTCCCCTTTTCACTCACCTGTCTCCTCTCAACCATCTTTTGATGTCGTGTCTGATATATGTCAATACACAGTTGTTCACAGGGACTCAACACCCAGAGAACAATCTGGCATATCATCTAGACTGTTTGTGAGTGATTTGCAATCTCTGATGACTGCAAGTATATCTCACTTATCTGTCATCCCTTCTCCACCACCTCACATTCTGAACCCATGTAGGGAGATCTTCTTTTATCCCCCTATTGTGTTGTTCATTAGAACATTGGAAGGATCTAACTATCCTGCCTCTGTTGTAATGTTACCCTCTAGGTCTAGATATTTCTTTCTTTTAGTCACAGGGTCTAATTCATTCTTTTCCCACATAGACTCTCTCCTACCCCTACCTCCATCTGTCTTAGCCATTCAACCTCTTCCCCCTCCTATTCCAATAAGAGTCACTCGACTGTCTCTTTGTGAAAGACTCTCTTATGTCTTTCCCTCTCCTGATTTTGACATAGTCAGAATCACCCCTCTGTTTAAAATAGTTTTTCTTCCTTTATTTTATTTCAGAACCATTCATCAACTTTTCTTTTCCCGTGTCTCCTCACCCTTCTCTGTACCTAAGGCACCCCCAGTTTTAGCCTTACCCTGGTATCCATCCCTGTCTGATACTTCAACCAGCCTGTCTACAGAAGTCTCCTCCTCTCAAATGGTGGATTCAGTGAGCTTCAATCTCCTTAAGACTGAGCTAGAAGAAGTCAGAAGACAATTGGATGCAGAGAGGCATGCTAGGCTGCTGTTAGAACAGAAAGTTGATTCCCTGTATCTTATGTTTAATCAGCCTAAATAAGTAGTTGTAGGAACTGCCTTGTAATTGAAATGCTTATGATGAATACAAATCAAATTTTACTTTATTATTCTTTTTCGTTTTTCTTTTTCTCTCCACTGTTATCTATTTAACTCTTTTTGTTGCTGACAAAAGGGGGAGAAAAATGTTAAGATGTTTAATGTAAACAATATATGCTAAGTGTTCATTCTCTGATATACTCTGATACTATGAACTTAAACCTGCTGCATATTACTCTGATGCTCTTTATTGAACACTAATGCATCTGTCTGCACATATAGAAAATATCAACTTATCTACTGTCTGTACTTCTGTACTCTGATATTTTCAAAGGTTTATTAAATCATCTGAATGTTTGTCATCATCAAAAAGGGGGAGATTGTTAAGTCTCTAAAATGTCTGTGTGCATTTCCCTAAGTTTTGATGAAAACTAAACATTGGGTAATGATTTAATTAACCTATTTTGTGGTTGCTAACCCGTCTACTTAGTGTACAGATCAGAAGATTACAAAACTCACCTGTCTGTCTACCTAAGTCTCACCTGTCCGTATTAGCCAAGAAGTCAACCTGTCTGCTGACTAGGATTGTTGACTATGTGCAAACTGGTTTTACAACCTGTCTCTACTCTTCAACTTGTCTAAGGTTCTTCGTTAAAGAACTCGAAGTACAGGAAGCTTTTGCAAGCTGTCCCCTCATGAAGAATACTCTGAGAACTCTCTCACGCTTATCAAGAAACTTAGAAGTGCTCTCTCTCAAGCAAACCAGGATGTCAGAGATAAACTTCCAGTTAAAGAACATTTCCAACATGCTTTATTCCCTAGTACTTTCAGTCATTACACAGAAAGGGAAATGTACTCTGCAAAAGTACAAAAGCACTCTGCACAACTCTGAGTTGGCGTCTACACGATGCATAAAGCTATTATCCCTCATGTTAGAGTACAACCAACATCTTCATTGCATTAATGGCTGCCCAGAACGACTATATTGCATTTAATGAAGCTCTGCTTGAAGCCATAGTTGCAAGGAATGTCTCTAACGGATATTAAATGTTTGAAGGCTATAAATACAGAAGTCATTGAAGATGAACATTATCAGAGTTTTACAAAGCATTAAAGAGCCATTACTCTGTTCATTTATTCATTCTGTATTCTTCAATCATTTAAAGTTATTACGCAGACTTTCCTAAAGCTTTATATTTAAACCACTCTCTGAGTGTTAGTGAAAGGTCTGTAAGTGTATTTATTACAAACCAAACTCTCAAACAAATCTGAGTGAGCCTGAAGAGGCTAGGTGTGCAAAGAATACTTGTGTTGGAGCCTGAAGAGGCTAGGTGTGCAAACAATACTTGGAGTCTGTAACCTGATCAGTTATAGTGGATAAATCTTGGTGCTGCCAAGGACTGGACGTAGCTCTTTGTGTTAAAGAGTGAACCAGGATAAATCTCTGTGTTAATCTCTCTTCCCTTAATCTCTTTAGTTACTTTGATTATATATATCATCTGCTTTCTAACAAAGGGGTTAAAACTGTTTCTGTCAAGTCTGTTTTCTTATCTCTACGTGTGTTGTTTTTCTGAGAAAACTACAACAGACAGGTGACCTGTCTGTGTATCTTTTTACACCCGTCTGTGCTTAGCTTCTGCATGCAAAAAGTTTTTAACTTTATTTTAAATTCTAATAAACACAATTCAACCCCCCTTCTCGTGTTTATAGTTGTCTATTTCACACATTGCCTACTTAGCTTCAATTGCTCAACAAGAAGAGCCTAAAACCTTTTCTGATGCAGTTCAGAAGAAGGAATGGAGGGAGGCAATGAATCAAGTGATTCAAGACTTGGAAAATAACAATACTTAGTATCTTGTGGCACTTCCAAAGGATAAGAGAGCAATTGGATGTAAGTGGGTGTACAAACTTAAGTATAAAGCATCAGGAGAAATAGAAAAATACAAAGCTAGACTAGTAGCTAAAGGGTATACTCAAATAGAGGGTGAAGATTTTAATGAGACTTTTGCACCAGTAGCTAAGATGACTACAATAAGGTGCTTGCTCTCTGTGGCAGTGGCCAAGGGTTGGGAACTCCATCAAATGGATGTGAGTAATGCTTTCATACATGGAGAGCTAGATGAGGAAGTTTATATGCAACCTCCTCTTGGTTACACTATGCCTAAAAGAGGGATGGTTTGTAGACTAAGAAAGTCCTTATATGGCCTTAAACAGGCTTCTAGGAATTGGTATTCTAAGTTGTCACAATCTTTGACCAACTATGGTTTTGTTGAATCACAATATGATCACAGCTTGTTCTCTTATGCACACAAGAACACCTTTTTAGCTGTTTTAGTTTATGTTGATGATCTAGTTATTGCAGGAAACAATATTTCAACATGTAGTGATTTTAAGAAACACTTGAACAAGTGTTTTCACATGAAGGACCTTGGAAAACTTAAGTACTTTCTGGGAATTGAACTAGCTAGAGGAAAATCTGGATTGTTTCTATGCCAAAGGAAATATACTTTAGATATTTTGAGTGAATGTGGCATGTTGGGTTGCAAACCAGATTTATCTTACTATTACCATGCCTGACTTATGCTTTTCTGTCCATACCTCGAGTCAGTATATGCAGGGTCCAAGACAGGCACATTGAAATGCAGCATTAAGGGTCCTCAGATATCTAAAAGGCTCAGCAGGACAAGGAATTTTCTTACCTAAGGATAACAGCATGGAGCTCACTGCATTCTCTGACTCAAACTGGGTTGCTTGTCCTATAACAAGAAAGTCCACCACAGGATACTTGATAAGTTAGGAACAGCCCCAGTATCATGGAAACCAAGAAACAAGCCACTGTTTCCAGATCATCAAGTGAAGCTAAATATTGTGCCATGGCACATGCAACTAGTGAGATTATATGGCTGCACAATTTACTTAAAAACCTGCAAGTCAGATGCAAATTACCTATTACCCTATACTGTGATAACCAAGCAGCTTTGCATCTAGCTGCAAACCCAGTATACCATGAAAGAACAAAGCATATTGAAGTGGATTGCCACTTCATTAGGGAACATCTACAAGCATGTTTAATCAAACCAGCATACATACAAACCAAAGCTCAATAAGCTGACATTTTCACAAAGGCCTTGGGAGCAAAATCCTTTCAAGAATTATCAAGCAAGATTGGCGTTCTTTACTTTCCCACTCAGGGTGCATTTGATATGCATTAAGGCACAGGACAACACATAATAATTTTTTGTCATGTACATCGTTTGATAGATAATGGACAGCACAAGTAAAATAATATTAATTTTACTATGATACCCTTTGTAATATATATTATTATATATTAATATATAATATTATTAATATATGTAAGTATTAGGCAATATATGATATATTTTTATAATATATTGTATATATTATAATATATTATCACTATCATAATAATATTATATATATTATTAATATGTATTATATATAACATTAACGTTTGAAAAAAATTAAATAACGTGGGGTGGGAAGAGAGAGAGGGAGGGAGGAGAAAGAGAGAGGGAGGGAGAGGTAGAGAGAGGGAGGAGGGAGAGAGAGAGAGAGAGAGAGAGGGAGGAGAGGGAGAGGGAGATGTAAGAATTTTTTCGTTTGTTGGTAGTCTGTCCATGGGACAAAAAGTTGTCACATGGTTTAGTGGCGGACAAAATTTTGGGTATTTGTCCTTTCCCTTACCCCCTATTTCGTCATGTCTCCTGACCACTTTTCAAATCAAACAGGGGACAAAAATTTTTGTGTTGTCTAGTCCCCTGAATTTTTGCAAATCAAACGCATCCTTAATCGTGAGGGGGAGTAATGAGATTAGCATTTTAGCCTAAGGGTCAAACTGCTTATTAGTTGTATTTAGGCTCTGTTTATATAGTTGTATTTAGCTCTTGTATCAACTAGACCCAATTAGATGTTAGTTTCATTATTCTGTTTTCTGTTACAAGGCCAAGCCAAATTTGTTGGCTTCTGTTAACTTTCTATTTCAAGCTCACTACTATATAAAGCAGTAGTAGCTTCTGATGTAAACAACACACACAACCTCTTTATCAAATTCAAGTATTATTCAGTAATTCAACAAGCGACCATATGTTAACTTATAGAGGGTATTGATAAATTATAAGTTAAACTATCTTTTAATAGGAAATATTCAAGGGAGATTTATGAACTAATTTATATAATTTATTAAAGAAATAATAAATAAAGTATTAGTATTTTTAAAAGCAAGAATAATATAAGAATAAAAAAATATCATAGTTCATTCTATTCCGTCCACTTTTCAAATCTGCTTCCATTTCATCAGAAAATATCCAGACGATCGAATGGAATTTCTATTCCCCTCCATTCCGCTCCACTCTTTTCTATTATGTATCATTACATTCATTTTCATTCTCTCCCATCAATCCAAACATAATAAAGTTGAAACAAAGAAATAAAAAAGAGAACCCACACTTTTGTGTTTGAAAGCATCCAAGGATAGCCAAATCATTCACCATAACAATGAACATAAGAGAGATACTTGATAAACAAACCTAAAAACAGATGCATGTCCTGAACAGATGGTTGCTTCGGACGCCATGTCCACGCGACACGTGTTTTGTTACAGCGGCAAAGCTCAATTCCATGCTTGATGCTTACATAAACGACAGCAACATTATCGAAGCTCGCAAACTGTTCGACAAGAACCCCTCATCCCGCACCGTCGTTTCATGGAACATGATGATGACAACCTACGTTCAGCATCATCAATTCCAACATGCCCGTCAACTGTTTGATCAAATGCCCCACAGAAACACCGTTTCATGGAACATCATGCTCTCTGGTTTTCAAAGAACCAATAACACTAATGGGTTGTTCCAGTGTTTCTTGCAAATGGGTAGAGCTGGTTTTGCACCAAATGACTATACATTTTCCATATTGCTTAGAGCAGTTATAGGAACTGTGTTTGATGTTATGGTCCAACAGGTTCATGCTCAAGCATTGCATTTGGGACTCAACTTGAATATGTTTGTTGGGTCTTCATTGATCCGAGGTTATGCAAGGTTAAGGGATAAGGAGGCTTTGTGTCAAGTGTTTGATGACATGTTGGTGAAAAATGTTGCATCTTGGAATGCTTTGGTTTCTGGTTACATTGAATTGGGAAGTATGGATTATGCTCAAAGAATGTTTGATCTCATGACTGAAAGAAATGTAATTTCTTGGACGGCAATGATTAGTGGGTATGTGCAAAATATGAGATTCATGGGTGCATTGAAGCTTTTTCTATTGATGTTTACGTCGGGGACTCGTCCGAATCATTTCACATTTTCAAGTGTATTAGATGCGTGTGCTGGTTGTTCCTCTCTTCTGATGGGGCTGCAGGTTCACCCGTGTATTATCAAGTCTGGCATGCCAGAAAATGTTATCTCATTGACCTCACTTGTTGATATGTATGCAAAATGTGGGGATATGGATGCGGCATATCGTGTTTTCGAGTCCATTCTGAATAAGAATTCAGTGTCATGGGGTTCGATAATTGGCGGTTATGCTAGGCATGGGCTTGCTACCCGAGCATTGGAAGAGTTTGAGAGGATGGAGAAAGCTGGTGTTACACCAGATGAAGTTACATTTGTGAATGTGTTGTCAGCATGTGTACATGCAGGTCTTGTTGAAGAAGGTGAAAAGCATTTTGTTGCTATGTTGACCAAGTATGGAATCCAAGCAGTGATTGAGCATTATACTTGCATGGTGGACCTCTATGGAAGAGCAGGGAAATTTGATGAAGCAGAAAAATTAATAAAGAATATGCCATTTGAGCCTGATGTGGTGTTGTGGGGTGCATTACTTGCAGCTTGTGGCCTGCATTCCAATATAGAACTTGGTGAATATGCTGCTGAGAGGATCCGCAAACTGGAGAGCAATCATCCTGTTTCTTACTCAATGCTTTCAAAGATCCAAGGTGAGAAAGGAATATGGAGCAGTGTCAATGAATTGAGGGACATGATGAAGGAGAGACAAGTCAAAAAGCAGAAGGCAGCTAGCTGGGTTGGGTAATTTCTTGCTGCAAATTCAGCCAAGCGATAAAAATAATGTGCAATTTAAGAGAAAAAAATGTTGCCAAGAAAAAGATCCTGATATTTTTGTGGAATGCAGGAATTCCTGAGGTAAATTAGAGCCCAACTCAAGCCACTGGCTGAGGAACATGCCAGATGAACTGTCAAGAAATTATCTACCCGCTTGGCTTCTGATGAATCAAATGCCACTGCATTGAGGGTTTATGAACTATAAATGGCTAATGGTTCAAATGTCAGAGTGACTTTTTTCTGACGGAGTTCTCAAATTGTCAGAATTGGAATTGGAGACAAATGAAAGCAATGGAGGAGCTTTATGGTGGGTGATAAGGAGAGTCATGGTTACTAAAACTTTGAAAACTCTTGGTGATGTTGAAGAAAAGATTCTTGGACCCCAAATATGGTGTAGAAATTTTACGTCTGTATTTCCTTAATTTATTCCTAAATTCTTAGAACTTATGGTTATGAACATGACTTTGGATATGTTTATGAGTAGGTGAAAAATAGAAAAGATGAAAATTTGAGGAGTGAAATAAAATTGGATAGCTTATAATTTTCACTCGTTACTTGGCAGATAGCTAAAAACCATTTTCAGCTTAATTGTCTTATTGCAGGATTTACCGAAAGTGCAACTTTGACTATCTACTTAAAACCTTATTCTTCATAGGTTGTGGTAGAGATGGATTCGGAAGTTGTGGTCAACATGATCATCACTAAGCATACTCATAGGTTATATGTGAAGCCTCTTCCGGAAGAAGCTCTTCGTCTGGTTGAAGGCTCGGAATGGGAGTACTCAATTCAGTACACTTATCCATCGTGAGGTAAACAGGAGCGTTGATCACCTAACAAATGTGGGTCATTTGAGCAATTTTTTATGTTCTGTTTTTAATGTGGTTCCTCCTAGTTTGAAGCTTTTGATTGAGGATGATGCTAGAGGTGTTGCCTTTCCTAGGAATGTAGCTTGTTAGTTTGTCTTCTCCCTTTGTATAAAAAAAAAAAAATGCATATATAGTTTAACTGATTCCAATTACCATTGCAGGATAGTTGGAAAGTGGCATGATATCTAATGAAAACACGAATTTCTAATTTGGGATTTAGGATTAATCAAGTTGGGTTTTTGATTGAGCTCCCCATAACGGCATTCTTCACCGAGTCAACACTCCAATAGTAATTATCACCATGCACTCTTCCCAATCAAAACACAGTTGCTCCCGAATTTTAAGCAGATAACCAGCACACCCCAAAAGTGGTAACCTTCCCCATAATTAATACAACAAAGTATAATAGATTTAGTTATACAACGTGGTTAACTGCAAGGAGTAACCATTTTATGTAGGTGAGACATCACCTAAGAGCACAGATGCAACTTAAGAATACCGTCGTGTTACCCAATAGTGCGAAGGCAATTTGGCATACGATAATGCAATAAACCATTATCAGTTGACCTGTCTTCTTGAAGAAACAAAAAATTGCAGCAAAGGGTAAGAGGTGAAATCTTATATATGGCGCTATTTCATTTTTCACAGTAGCTTAGCATATCATACCAAGTCATATAATGAAATCCAGCGATCCGAGCATTTATGATGGGCAATGTATCCTATGAGTCTTTTAAGAAACTAATATCCAGAAACAAATTGGACAATAAGGTACAACAAAACAAGGAGGATGATTAAAAAGTTTGTTCACTAGTACTCTAGAAAATGGTACAAGGAACTTAGCCAACTTTTAAATATGACTATAACAACCAGCATTTAAATATGATTATAACAACCAGCATTTGCTTCAGACGTAGTAAGAGGGTAGTATTGGGCGACTTTTAAAATGACCATCACCACGAAATCCTTTGTCCGAAGGCCATAAAAAAGTGTGGATGGCTTGGACTTCATTTGCGGCTCCTGGCTTCGTCCCTTTCCCTCTCTCGCTTCTTGTAAAGTCTCTCAAGAACTCGCTTGGCCTCACATTGCGGAAAATTTGTCAAATCATAGTAGTGTGGTGCTATATCAACCAACCTGAGTCAGATAACAAATGAATGATCATGTAGTTAGGAGAACTATCAAACTGTGGAATTCAGATCACAAATTGCATTTCTCTGTGTGCTTTCACCGTATTCAAAAGTTTATCACTCATTTCCCACTTTTCTTGGGGACAACTGACAAGTTCCCATTTCATCAGGCTTCCCCTTAACATCACATATGAAAAGCATTTATGACCTTACTAGCTCAACAGTACAAAAATCAATAATCCCCATACAAAGAAGAAAACTCTTACCATTCCCCACGTATGTCTGTCACAGTACGAATAAAATTCCGACTGGTAAGAACAAATTCATTATAAATGACCCACTCAGGCTTGTGGTCCAGGCAATTTGATGGATGCAAGTGGACCGTCTACGAACAGAACAGAATCATTAGCAACCATATGAATGCAATACAAGTCTACACTCTAGTCATTCTTGTAATACAAAGTTAAAAACGAGGAAAAAACAGATAAAGACAAATAGCAGCTCATCTTAACAAACCTGGTTGTCTTTCACTGTCAAGTAGTGTCCTGTACGCTCCAGATGAGCTACCTGCATAAAATATCCGGCGAGCATTGCCTTTCTTATGTTGATATAGTAGTCACGGCTATTAAAGTCAGTGCTGCATAACTTCAAGTTAAACCGCCCCATGATACGCACTAGTTGTTGTCTGACATTATCAGCTGCTTTCAGTCCCCTTTGATTAATGAAGTTATCATAGCACCAAGAGGGATCCTCATCTGAAAAGCCAATCATATCCAATTAATAAACAAAACATCAGAAAACATGTCAATAGCACAGATTTAGGAATTAGAAAAATGAAAAAAGAAACAAGCACTTACTATTTTGCTTGTATGCATGGTAAACGTTCAAGAGTGTAAGATGATCTCCATCGATGTGCCCAAACCTAGCCTTCGCTTCATCCGCAGCTTTCTGTGCCTCCCTAGGCCGGACAAAACAATTGGGTACTAAAGAAAGAAATTGTTTATCACAGAGGAGGCCCACGGTAGGTCAGCAGATGCATAGAGGCAAGACCACACCATTTGCTTCATGAGAGAATACTGAGAAACTGCAACTATCTGCATCAGCACTTACTTAGAATCCTTTGGTGCATGCCAACCGGGGGCATGGAACCCAGAGAAAACAGTTGCTGATGACAACCTAACAGGACACACTACTGACTTCATTCATGCGCAACTAAGCACACATGTATGCAGTCAAACATCCCCCATCATATGCACAAGATTGTCTCCGTGCACATGCTCAACTGCTGGGGGCTACATTCAAAATGAAGCCCCACAGAACTAAATTCCCTCAACATATGGTGGGACAATGAACAAAAGCAACAAGATAAAAGATAAAAGAATCTTACCAGAGAGCATGGCAGAAATCGACAGAATCTCATTTGAACAGTTGAATTCAGGACTGACAACAAGCATCTTTGACATCTGCGGGTCCAAGGGAAATTCACTCATAATCTCACCCAGCTTTGTTAAGTTACCCTCGTCATCCAGTGCTCCCAAGTAATTCAACACTTCCAATGCACGCATCAAGGTCTCAGGGGCAGGAGGGTCCATGAAATCAAAATGCACTAAATCATCTATACCAAGTTTCTTCAAAGTAAGAACTGTGTTGGCAAGATTTGATCTCAAAATTTCAGGATAGGTCTGGGGCTGAAGATCATTATTAAAACTTTTCTCGGTATAAAGTCTAAAACATTTCCCTGGTTGAGTTCTTCCAGCACGTCCTGATCTTTGATGTGCACTAGCTTTTGATATTGGAGACACTAACAACGACTCAACACGAATTCGTGGGTTATAAACCTTCTGCTTAGCAAACCCGGGGTCGATAACATAGACAATACCATCAATTGTTAAGGAAGTTTCTGCTATGTTTGTTGATACCACAATCTTCCTTCCAGGAGGGCCCCCCTCCTTCACTGGAGGAGGAGCTGGCTCAAAAATCTTCTGCTGCATTGCCGGAGGAAGAGTGGAATACAGTGGTACCGCTTTCACAGGGCCAACCTGGTCACCAAGATTTGAAACCTCTTTGTTAATTTTACGGCATGCATCTTCTATCTCTTCCTCTCCAGTCAGAAATACAAGTATATCTCCAGGAGGCTCGCACATGTGTATCTGCACCACTGTCCTAATAGCAGCCTCCAAGTAATCTCTCTCAGGTTCCTGAGTATAGAAAATCTCCACCGGATGCAGCCTACCAGGAACTTTCATAAGAGGGGCACCGAAAAAATATCCCTGAAACTTTTCAGCCTCGAGAGTTGCACTCATAACAACTAACTTCATGTCAGGTCTGTTTTTAAGCACTTCCTTCAGAAGGCCAAATAGCACATCTGTAGCCAGAGTCCTTTCATGTGCCTCATCAAGAATAACTACTTTGTATCGTTCCAAAAGTGGATCTGCCATTGCTTCTCTCAAGAGCATACCATCTGTGAGATACCTGTGAAACAAAGATGTCAACTTCAGACAAAATGAAAGAGAAAAAAGAGCACCACGAAAACAAGTATACAGATAAGGCATATGAATCTCTAAAATAATAATAGAAAATATTAAACATAATTGAAAATTAAGCATACTTCAAAACTGTCTTTGAACTACTGCAGTCTTCAAATCTGATACTGTAACCAACCTCTTCCCCAATAGTTACATCCATCTCTTCAGCCACACGCCGCGAAACCGACATTGCAGCCACTCTCCGAGGCTGAGTGCATGCAATCATCATCTTCCTGCGTTTATCTGGACTTTCTAAATCAACAGCATCCAAAACAAACTGAGGGATCTGCCATCCAAAAAAAAATTACAAAGACAAATTAGAAACATACAAACATAGAACCAATATAAAAATGCATTTACCATTCTCATGTGTATGCGTTTATATGATACTAAATTAAAAAAACAAAAACAAAAACAAAAAACACCAAATAACTTAACACCACCCTATGACCAATATGATGAGTTGTTATTAGCACAACACGCCACTAATGAGGACTTAAACAACAAACAATTAACTTAACACAGATCAAATTAAACAACATTCTAATAAATCTAACCCTAACATGAATAATTTTGTCCAAAAAACATAACCTAAATCATATAACTTGAACAAAAAATATGAATAATTGATCAAAAACATAACAATCAACTACCCATTATAATAAAGAAACAATACCTGTGTGGTTTTGCCACTACCAGTCTCACCAACCAAAATCAAAGTCTGATTTTCCTTCAAAGCCTTCAAAAACTCATCTTTCTGATGCCAAACAGGGAGTGTCTTTCTCTTCTCCAAAATATCAAAGTACCTCTGAGAGAAAGGCCTCAAAGTCCATCGATTGATGAGATTGTTGGTTGCTCCACCGTTCGATTTCACCATCTTGGCGGCACCGTCGTCTACCACATCGAACAAGCTCACCTTCCTCTTCCTCTCGGTACCCATCAAAACCCTAAATCCCAAAACTCTCGCAACACGCTGGCGGAATGAAAAACGAAGAAGCTGCACTGAATCCTCTACCGTTTTCATTGAACCGAACTTTATACGGGCCTTCTATTTTTGGGCTGGGCTCTCCTTTCATTAATAGTGTGTTTGGAAAACCGGTCACGGGGGATGATATCACGTTTCGAACGCGAAAGCTACTCTCATATAGATTCATGGTCCCTTTCGGCCCAATACCGAATTTTCTTAAGAAAAAAATCTTACGTATAATTTTTTAATATAAACTTTTTTACATGGTTGATTTTGGTCTTTGATCGGGTATCCACAAACAAAGCTGTGAAATTAACTATCGAATCGGGATGGTGGTATGATAAAGCTCTCCTCAAAGTGGCGACAACTCTAGAATTCAAACTCCCGACGTTACAGCTAAAGTTCGTCTAGGGGTTTACATTGTTAATTAGTTACATTACTTTATACGTCATTTTTTTAAGAATCTACTCAAAATAGCTTTAGATATTTTCAGACTAATGATTTTTTTTAGATTCTAATTGTTTCGAAAATTAAACAAACGAATAAACAACCCTTAAAAGTGATTTTTTTTTTAGCACAAAAAAAAAAGTGATTATTTTTTATAAATGATTTATTCACAAAAATTCTATAAGTGGCTGATAAGAGTTAAATATTTGTAATTATAACAATGCATAATTGGTCCCAACACAGTTGGTAGATAATTGGATTCCATTATCATGATGTCTGAGGTTCGATTGAAATATCATTTATGTAAAAAAAGATTGATTAATAATACAAAATACATTTATATGAGTGGGGATCAAGTTACTCCAAGAGTAACTTTAGAGTAACTTTAAAAGAATCACCTATTTCTCCACTTTAATTCACATAATTGACATAATATCCTAGGTTTGGTGTCACTTGCTTCCATCCAAAACCAAGTCTTAGAACTGGATCATCAGATGCTAAGTACTTAAGATGCTTAGAGCAAAAGACGCTTCTCTTAGAACATTGATAACAGATCAAGTGCTAGGAGATTTTTCGGTTTATGGTATTTCCCCCCTTTTGATGGTTTTAGGATTCGCAATGATTTGGTTAGGGTTTCCACTTCCGCGTGATGATTTCTTGTGTACCAAGTGCCCGATGATCCAGTCTCTTATGCACCTAGCGTTGGATCACAAGACGCTAGGTGCGCAGCCTCTTCGGTGCTGGGTCATTAGATGCTGGGTGTTGTATGTATATCTTCTTAGATGTGGTGTTGTAAGTGATATATATGTTTTGTAATATGGTATTTTAATCAGCAAAAAAGTATATTAGTATTATGTCAAATGTGTGAATTAAAATGGCAATATGATGTTTAATTTGTTATTTGATCTAATGAGTTTTTTCTTTCTTTACTCGCTTGATAGTTAAAACAACTTATTTATAAAACTAGTACAATTACATCAAACATTGTCCCCCTTTTAAAAGGTTGGATAATATTCCACTTCACTTAATTAAATATTAGTCATGTTAACCAAAGTACTGGGAAATACACTACTACAGAAAAGGCCTTTAATAGCACACATTCACTAGCGCTTTAATGAGAAACGCTGTTAAAAATACTTAATAATTAATCTAATTAATTGTTTCATTCTATTAATTGTTTGTTTTCTAAATTTATACACTTATCAATTTTTTTTAGGTTAAATGGAATGTTAAGGGTCAGCCCAATGGTAGAAATGGTAGAGACCTGATTAGTTACATTGGGTCAAAAGTGCGGCAAACAATCCCTATTACTTGCAAGAGTTGGAGGAGTCGAGCTTTGAATGATCTCAAAGATGAGATCTGGCGTGATGTACAGGTGAATTAATTAACAAGGGTTAGTTATATTGTTTCTTAATTATGTAGACATACTTATACTCTGAGATTTTGTTTATATTGTCGTTGCAGATGACTTTTGAGGTTAATGAGACCCGGCGGAGTACTCTAATTCAGCGTGCCGGAAAAATGCACCGGACATTTCGAACTAACTTGACGAGAGAGTACCTTAGAGACGACAACGGGAATGTCAGATGTGAGCCTCCACCAGAACATAAAGATTTTATAAGCATGGAAGATTGGATAGCTTTTGTAGCAAAACGCACGGGAGATGAGGAATTTCTGGTATGTGCAATATCCTTAGAACTTGCATTTGTAACAAATGAATTAGGAGTATGAAACCTTTTTTTGATATGAATATAGGACGGTAGCAATACATATTTATATGCCTTTCTGATTCTGACAAAGGTCAGATTGATATATTTCTGTGTCTATATAGAGAATAAGCGAAGACAATAAGCGAAGAAAATAGGCAGAGAGCACTAGATCCTGACTACCCTTTCAAAGGAGGGGTTAAGGGGTATGCTGGCATTGAAGAAGATATGGTATTTATAATATCCTTAATTATAACTTGGTTTATTTAACACATGTTTTGGTTTCTTTCTTAGCAAGATGATGAATTTTAATTTGTTTGTTTAAATGTACAGTTGTTGGAGGCTGGTAGAGATCCAGAAGTTGATTCAATTGAACGTCATATTTTGTGGATGGAAGGCCGTAGAAACGAGGAGGGTGTGATTGACCATCCCCGGGAAGTGGCTGAAAGAATTGTAAGTATGATAGCATTAATTAACATTTTCATTTGTAATTTTCTTATGATAATTATGTTTAACATCTTTGTCAATAATATTTGTGTTTCAGGAGACCCTAACACGGGTTGTATCACAGGGAGAGATAACAGATGGTGGTTGTCGCGAAGACATCCTTGCTCGGGCCTTACCTGCCAGAGAGTATTCTGGTAGCTGTAGGGGTATGGGTTTTGGTGTCACTCAGAAAACTATCTTTGGATCACGAAAACACGCAAAAAAAAAAAGAAGAAACTATAGAATTGAAGAGGATGGTCACCCAACTGTTTAAAGAAGTCCAGGAATTGAAAAACAGCAAGCAGGACAAGGAACCAATGGAGGGGCATGAGCCTGATTTACCTACCCCTACCCCACATAGTGCCAGAGATAGTTGCACTCTTGTGCCACCCGAGGCAATAATCATTACATTAATCGCTTTCTTTATGTGTACGTATTGCATTGACTGTTTATATATTAATATTTTGTTTATCATTGGTTTAGGGCAATAATGCGTGCAACCTATATTTGTCAAGCCCAACTCATCGCTTGGTCGCTAGGGGGATAGTCTATAACGAATCAAGTGGCACACTGCACAACCTGCCAATATCTCCAGGTCATGTAAAAGTTGTGGTTGAGTTTGTAGTTGAGGGCGATGCACCATTGCCTGTACTACTTGTGAATGCAGATGTGATGACAGTGGAGCAGGCAATAGGCACCTATGTGGCATAGCCAAACCACCTCGTAGTTGTAAGTGATCCATTATCATTTACTGCATGTATTTATTAAATTAGGTGCTCACTAACTAATTAATGTATTGCAATGAAAAATATGTAGGTACCCGCAAAATCCAAAGTCAAGGACAAGGGCAAAGTGCCGGAGCACAGAGCTAGCAGGAATGTGGGCAAACCCCAACCTTCCCCTAGGGCTCCAATAGTTGGCAAGGAGCAAACAAAGGGGTCAGTTACATCCCCAATAAAGAAGAAGAGCAAATCTCAGCCCTCCCAGCGTCCTATAACTCATGGTCGTGCAGATTTTATAACCTTTCTTAGAGTCCATCTTTTAATAAGGATGCCAAATAGAGGAATTATTGACATACCAATGGAGCCAGAAATTCTGGGTTATGAGCACACATTAGAGCTCGGTGGTGAAGGTGCAGAGATTGGAGAAATTCTCAATCATGAATGGTTGTCACAGATTGTTATTAGCATATATCTCAGGTACTACATCAATTTCTTTGTTTCTATTACATATCTATTTCTATGGAATTCTTTTTTTCTGTTGTCTTGCTTTTTCAGTTTGAGTTTTTATCTTTTTCATTTCTTTGTATACATGTTTTAATTTAAGGTACTTGTATCAAGAGATACTAATCCCAGAAGAACGGACTCGGAGGTTTGTGTTTCTATGCCCACACCGAACACATATGCAGTTTGACGCTGTGGAAATAAAAGAGTATATAGCTGAACGCTTGGCATTGGCAAAGCCAGAGGATGAGACCTTGTCTTTGTCACCTTGCAATGTAGTGTGAGTCATTTACACTACAAGAAAAACTGGTTTTAGCGACCGAATTTAGCAACCGATTTAATCCGTTGCAATCAGCGACCGAATTTCCGACCGAATTTACCTTTTTCTAGGATTGGTCACAAATTATATTCGGCGATCGAATTAGCGACCGATATCAGCAGTCGCAAAATATTCAGTCGCTAATTCAGTCGCTAAAACAAAGTATGGAAAGATAACCAAATTTATCTAATTTGCGACCGAATTAGCGACCGATTATATTTTAAAATTAGCGACCGATTTTTTTTCGGTCGCTGAATATAGAATTTAATGATTAGCGACCGATTTAGCGACCGAATTATTAGCGACCGATTTAGCGACCGATTTGGCATTAATTTGAGGATAATTTTTGAATCACTGATTTTCTTAGTTGATCAATTCAACTATCAATCTTTGCTCTAAATTGAATTTTGAAAGTATATATTTGTCAACCATTATTTTTAGATCCAAAAGCCAAAAATAGGTTTATTTTTAGTCTTAATATTTACCACTCATTTTTGTACCTATTATTACTAATCAAACTTTTTCTTCTTATTTCAACCATCAGACCCGAAACCCCCTCTCCCTTCTCTGTCTTCACGCACAACCCCTTCCCTTCTTCTTTTATTTTTCTTTCCTCCTCCTCCATTTGAACCACCTCATTCCTCCCTCCACTGCTCAGACCGGCGCCGCCTAGCCCAACTCCGGCCGCCACTCGCCGACGCGACAGGGAAGCCGTGCGTCGCCGCCTGCTCACGTCCAACAGTCGTCCCGCGCGAACCGTCGCCTTGTCCAGCCGTGTGCCACCCCTCTTCGAGCGCAAAAATCGCGCCCCACCGCGGTGAGTCCGAATCGCCACCTTTCATGGTGGTTTTCGCCCTCTTTGATCTTGTTTGGACCTCCTTTCTCTTCTTCCATGAGTTTCACCTTTGTTTGGTTCATGGACACCTAGGAACGAAGCTCTGCCGTGCCGCCACTGTTGCTGCCGCACCGGACAGCCCAACCACCACCACTGCTTCTTCTTCTTCCTTGTGGGTGAGTGATTCGACTTTATCTTGTTGAATTTCAAGAAAACCCCAAATTTCAGTTACAAACCCTAACCCTGGCCTTTTGGATTCAGATTTTAATCTTGAAATTGAACCTTGTTTTATACAAATGGGACTATAAATTAGTATCCTTTGATCAAATGAGTTTTATTCAAATTGTGTTTATGAACCTTAAAGCCCCAATTTGATTTTAAGTTGAAAATTAATTTTGATTTGCGAAATTAAGTATGTAAGCTAATTAAATGTTATGGATGTTGAATAACTGATTTGGGGGATGAGCTTCTCTCTGACTCATTTCCATACAAGGAAATTGATAATGGAATGTTGTGGGAAGTGGAAGGAAAGGTTAGGAATTGTTTGAATCATTTGTTTCTTTGCATGTATTTGACTATGGTATATTACTATATTTCATAATAGACAACATCTTTAGGATATGAGTGACTGAATATCGAATATCTCTCACCTCGGAGATAGAGGCTCGCTGCTGTTTGTTGTTGCTGATGAGTGTCTTCCTCTGTTTTATAAGCATCAATGAATGTGTGTTGAAAGCATTTTGCTGTTTACTGAGTTGTAGACTAAATGACTGACAAAATGCTTGATACTGTTTTTTTGAGATCTAGTGTTGTATTTTGGATGATGGTTATGTCTTTTGCTGAACACATGTATCCCCTCTTGCAACCTGGATTTATTTGCAATGTGGTTAAGTCTAGTAACCCCTGCAATTTTATTCATAATTTGCACTAGAAAATTTGGATTTTTGCTCTGTTAATCTTGTTAAAAACCTGAGGCATAACTTGGTCAAAACAACAAGTCTTGGATTTAATCTCTTAACAATTTTAGTGCAGTTTTTGTGTTCAATTTCGTGTCTGTTCTGCATGTTTTCATCTTCTGACAGCATGATATTCTTTAATTTATAACTTTGGCTATACAACTCAGAATCAAGCACTGTTTTTTTTCTTTGAAAACTAACATATAAATCTCTAAGTGATAAAAATTCCAGGCCGAAACTGCTTTTGTGTTGATACCAGTTTTTTTTAAAGTTTGGATCTGTTTTGGATTTTTAGTTTTCGAAATGTTCTGACAGCATGTATTCTTTAATATATAACTTTGGTTATACAACTCGAAATGAAGCGCCGTTTTTTTTCCTTGAAAGCTAACATGTAAATCTTCATGCCATAAAAATTTCAAGCCAAAAATCCATCTGAGTTGGTGCCAGTGATTGTTACAAAAACAAGGTCTTCTTCTTTGACTCTAGATAGAGTACCTTACTTTGCTTTTGGAAATAACTAGCTTCCTCAACTTTGATGCAATGTCTTTACAACATTTAACTGACTTCCATATGTTTCTTTGTTTATCTAAAACCTATTTTCAACTATGTTGCCATCTTTCATTTCAGGGTTATAGAATACATTTTCTCTGAGGTAGACAAACATGCTGGAAGGGGTGACAGGAGATATAATGTTGGAGGATCATATATTCAGGTGATGATACATAATTCCCAACATCTTTCTAAATCTTTCAGGTGATGATGGGTCTAGTGATAGCTGCTGCTTCATCTGCAGCAGCCATTGTGTACTTATCACATAATGGGAGTCAAGATGCCAATTGGATAGCTATTTGTCAAGGATTCACCAACTTCTGCCAAACTTCTAGTGAGGCTGTGGTGATTTCCTTCGTTGCTGCAGTTTTGCTCATGTGTTTGGTCTCGCTGTCAGCTTTGGCTCTTAAAAGGAATTGACTTAATAATTGTTCCTTAATGGATGATGATAGTGTTGGGGTATTAATCAAAGTTACTCTTAGCTTGTCAATTCTGAGATATGCTTATAAATATTTGTATTAAAATGTTATGTAATCTGAAATTCTGAATTGCTGTAGATACTCGTGTATCCATTATGAGTCCCACAATGCCTAAATATATTTTTTTATGATTCCCAGCTTGATTTGGGTTCAACCCCTCTTGACAAGCCAAGTTCATCAGCTAATGAACATCTGAGTAAACTTCATGATCAGCCCCAGCAGAGAAAAGTACCTTCAAGGATTAGGTGAAAACTAAGACACCAAAATTTTATGGCAGTGTGCAGTTATGCTCTCGGTTGTTTCAAGGAAGTCATTTTATCTTGAATATTCAGAGGGAATTGGGCAGCATTGACGCATTATTAGTCTTTCCCTATTCTCTTTTGTATAAACTTACCTGTTTTAATATGATTGATATTTAATTTTATTTGCTTTAAGTTTATGTTATAATTTTATTTTAATTAATTAAATCTTATTTTAATTTTTTGTGGAATCAAAAAAAAAAGTAATAATAAATTAGCGACCGAATTTTTTTGGTCGCTAAATTTAGATATGTTGGTTGATTTTAGAGACCGAATTAGCGACCGATTTTTCGGACACAGTTTTTAAATATGACCGTTAGCGACCGATTTTCTTAAATTAGCGACCGAATTAGCGACCGATTTTTCGGACGCGATATTTAAATATAACCGTTGGATTACCGACTGATAATTCGGTCGCAAAATTAAAAAATTCGGTCGCTAAAATCGATCATTTTAAATTGTAAACGACCAATCTAAATGACCAAATGATAACTATTTTGCGACCGAAAATTCGGTCGCTAAATAATTAGCGACCAAGGTTTTGGCAACCGAGTGTAATCGGTCGCTAATTCGGTCGCTGACATATTCAGCGACCGAATAATTCGGTAGCTAAAACCCTTTTTTTTTGTAGTGTTAATTTAATTAATGATAGTAACGTTTATGAAATTCGATTAGCTGCTTAAGATTTCCTAACTGATCAACATTTTTGTAGGGGTCATTGGGTATTATTAGTGATCAATCCCAAAGAGGACACGGTGTACTATTTAGATCCGTTGCATATGCATTTTAACAATCACAAAAAAATGAGGGATATGTACAATCAGTAAGTATACATATGCATTTATTGTTATCTTCATATATATGTTAGTTCAAAACCTGTACTTCAATGAAATTGTGTGATTTTGCACTCAGGGCTTTGCTAATTCATCGAGGATTAAATGGAGGGAAGTCTCGAATTTCTAAATCATCCAAGATGACTAAATGGATATCTATAATGGTATTTACGAAAATTCTTATGCAATTATTTAATTTAAATTAAAAAATTAAAAGAATTAATTTATTATTTTTGGTTTTATAGTGCCCTCGTCAACCGAACGACAACGACTGTGGCTACTATGTTCTGAAATTTATCAAGGATATCATCATTCAGAGTCAAATGCAAATCCCAACTACGGTATTTAATTTCAGTTCTAGCTTATATACTTTAATTAATCAGATTTGGTCATTCTAATTTGATTTAATTTTCATTTTGCAGTATTTTCCTGAATGTAAATGCATCACATACTCCGATGATCAACTTACTCAACTTAAACACGAGTGGTGTCGTTATGTGACTATGAAATTTATCAACAATTAAAGGGTACGGCATACTCTGATATTATGCTAGCTAATGTCTCTCCTATATTATTAGACTTGTGTGTATGTGCAAGTGATTTGTATGTGCATCTTATGCAAGCCAACAACAAGGATTTTGTGTGATCAAGCAGAAGATAAAAGCCGCATGCACAAATTGTTTAGAATTACTAGTGTGTTGATTAGCTTGTATACATTGTTAGTATGCATGGTTATTGTCTAGTGTAGGTTAGCGACCTTTTGGTTTATTGACTTAAATATTAGAATTGGTTATGTGTAAGCGTTACTGTGAATTTTGTTAAAGTATATATTACTTAATTGGTTATGATTTTGATATTTGGTTTGATTTATATATGCTTACTAATATTGTATGTAAGCTTTGTACATTTTTTAGATGTAACTAAATGCAGTGTACTGTGAATTTCTGAGGGATGGTTTGCAGCTGCCATGGGATGTTGGATGGGATTTTTATTGGTTTTTTGCAGACTATGATTTTTAAGGTGCTGCATGAGGTTTCTATGTTTTGGCGATTGATTTTACATCACAGTAGCTAAGTTGTTCTCATGTTTTTTAGGTGGGCTTGGTACTATAGGTTGTATGCAGTAATGCAGTGTTGCTGTGAATTGTTGAGTGCAGGTGGGAAATGTAGAAAAACAAAGTGAATAATTTTAAAAAAAAAAGGAACAGGTAGCACTTTCTTGAAAAAACGCTGCCTAAAGTTATAAATAGACAGTGCTTATTTGAGAAAGTGCTATCTATTGCAAACTTTAGGTAGCACTTCCTTGAGAAAGCGCTGTCTAAAGTGTGTAACAGATTGTCTTATTTCTAACTTTAGACAGCGCTTTCTCAAGGAAGCGCTACCTATTCCTACTTTCAGTAGCATTATTTTAAGTGCTATTGAATCTCTCCCACCTTCAGTAGCGGGTGAATAGATAGTGCTTGGAAGCGCTACTGAAGACAAAAAAAAAAGTGCCATTAAACCCCTTTTCTGTAGTAGTGAATAGTAGAAAAAAGTTTGCTAGGATTAAAAAAAAAAAAGGAAGAAAGAAAAAAGTTTGCACGAAGTCATTACTTCAAGACTTTTAATGCATTGAATACAAAATTTTTCAATACAAATTTGTTCAATCCCTCCTCTCCTCTTCCCTCCCCGCTAAATCCCTCTAACCAAACACTATGTTAAGAACATTGATTAGCATTTATCATTAAATATAACTAATGGTATCATCAAATCAAAGGAGTTAGAGAAATAATAATGAAATGAAATTAAGGACACGTGTTGACATGCATGCGTAGTAGGAGTAATTCACTAATTATCATTTAATCAACGGCCACCCAATTTTCAAAATCATCAAAGGAAATAATAGACGCGTGACGCTTCATTAATTGCAAAAAGAAGAACTATTGATGATATTAACATGAAGATATGGACAGGAATCAGTATTGGTTTATATTACATGACAGGAATTAATGATGACAAATGGCGAAAAAAATAATCACAATCAAAATCTTATCATGTTTAGTAGTATCCTAATTTATTTTCAATAAAAAATCTTCTCTTGATTATATAGAGCAATATCAACAATATACTATTTACCGTCTCACTTAGATAGCTCACTTTGTGATGCTAAGGGACATAAGGAGACTTCAAATTCACCTGGAGATAAGGAGTTCGAACCCCACCTTCATCCTCTAACTTAATACTAACATTGGCTGATAAAAACAAAAAAAAACACTATACTATTTACCACTCTTGTTGGTTGAAACTATGCCTTCATTACCAGCCAAAATCAAGTACTTGTCTTTTCTAGTAAGTTTAGTGCACTCAAATCCCAAAGCCTTCCCAATTTGTGTTTGAACTTGATTAGCCACTTCAAATCTTGCATCCTCATTATCACAAGTAGTAGTAGCATCATGTGAACTAGGAAACACCTTCTCTAACAATTGAACCGAATAAGCTGGGAATGGATTCATAAGAAAGAAAACCGGGTCCAAACACTTAAGACCCCCTGCGGTTGTGCCATGAAACATGCTAACGTGGCTATCAATAGCAACCGGGATTATTTCATCACATAATTCTGAAAACAAAGGGCTAAACCTTAATAAATATGGTTCTCTACATGTGGTCCCTTCTGGGCACACTACAATATCTCCTTGTTTAAGCAATTTTTTCATCATTTTTGCATCCTCAATTCGGTTCCTTGTTAATCGTACGGTCTTGATTGGTGCAATTACTTCAGAGATTCTACTTAAGCTATATGTGACAGCCACTAAGTCCCTTTGTAATGTGAAGGAAATGTAGAGAGGATCTAACAAAGTTCTATGGTTGCACACATAAAGGTGGCTTTTGGGGTTGTCACATTTTTTGTTGTTGAAAAAATTGTGGGTGGTTTTGGGCATTGAAGTTGTGAGATGCAAACCACTCATGACTAATATAGGAGTTGAGATGTTATATGAAAGGGATAATGCAATTGTGATCCTAATTATGGATAGAATGAAGCCACAAGGAAGCCACGTTAACATGGCTAGAGCATCAAATGGTGTGGGTTTGAGTGCCAATCTTCCATCGTGGAAAATAAGTGATTTGGGGTATTTATCCTTTGCTAGCTTTTGCCAGCTTTTCTTGTCAGCTTCCGCCACCACATAGACTTCCTAATTAAAGTTCAGGAGAAAAAAAAAAGGGTGAGTTTGAAGCAAAATTATAAAGTGTTTGATGTATTAAAAATTATTTAAAATATTTTATTTTGACTCTTAAGAAATTTAATAACATGAACTTTAAATTCCATATATAAATATAAAATTTGACAACGACCAATACTTGGTTGATGGCGTTGAAAATCGTAGACGTGTTGAGTCTGATTAATGGATATACCTATGGTAGTTAGATGAGTAATTCGTTAATGTACAATTTGATTAATGATGTACAAAATCTTGATTAATAAAACTCAGTAGATGGTTAATTAGTTACTCAATCTTGGTGTACCGCTTACCAAATCCAATATGTTATTAATCAAGATTTTGAACATCATTAAGTAAATATCGATTGTTGTCAAATTTGTGATATCTAAATAACAAAACTCTTAAAAAATATAAGATAAAAAAATATAGTTTAAAGAGACACACCTTGCAGCAAGAAAAGAATTCATTGTCAAGATTCTTATGAAATCCTGAAATTCCAATCATATTGGAACTACATCCTTTCCCTTCATGAACTAGCTCCAAAGCATGCATAGTCTTTTCTCTCTCCTCCATCAACCCCACAAAGTACCCGCACAACACTTTCAACTCTCTCCCCACAACAAAATCAACCTCCAAATACTCTTTCAAAAAGCTTTCCACCATAACTCTAGGCAACTTACTGAACCCCACTTTTTTCCCACCTCTATTCAACACCTCAAACATTTCAGAACTAACATCTTCCAAAAAGAACTTGGGTAGAACAGCCCTTCCAACTCTAAAATTCTCAGCTTTGATCCCAAAGAAGCATATCATGACCATAATTTTCATTCCCATTTCATCTCCAACTAAACAAACAAAAGGGTATATTAGAATCAGAACAATGGCTCTAAGTAACCCTCCTGCTTCAAAGGCAACAAGCATGAAGTATGGGAACATAGAAGAAGACTTCAACAAACCACCTTCTACATCAAAGATTATAGTATGATCATTGAGGTCTGATGGCAAATGAAGCAAAGAGGAGTATTTGTGGTATTTAAATTGGTTTGTAAAGGTGATATTGCTACTAGTTCTGAGGAAGCTCTTAAGAGGCCTAAAGAAAAAACGGTACCAAAAGAAGAAAAGAGATTTGAAGAAAAACGCATTCACAAACATTTCAGACAATATTTCTATAGTTGTTGGTTACAATGTTGCTATGGCATTGGACTGTAACCTCGTGTATTTATACTAGTATCAATACATCAGCACCCTTACTTTTCGCTATTATTACGATAGTGCCATTATTATGAGTTCTACATTGAGTAAAGATTGAAGCTTAACGTGGAAGTTAAGCCATGAGGCTCTCACAACTAACAGACTAGTCTTTTGGATTGGACTTTCCTCATGGGCTTAAGTCATAATACTTGGTGTTTTCGTTGAGGGTTAGGCTTCAAAAAGGTCTACCAATAGCATGGATTAAGGTGCAAATTATCGAATACTGATAAGTGAGTGAAGCCGCCAAAGGAGAAATGATTACCATCGGGTCAGTGTCGATAGAGTGAAGCCGTCGTGGAAGCCAGCTCTTAAAGGGGTGGCAATATTATGAGTCCTATAGGAGTATTCACGGGTCGGTTTTGTTCGGATTTGCATGAAAAACAAATTCGAACCCATCAAAATCAATTGGTTCAGTTTGGATTTGCAATTTTTTATAAGGAAATTTGAACCAAACCAAACCATTCAAGAATAGATTGATTCGGTTCGGTTCGGACCCGAAAATGCTAAATATATAAAATATTAAGATATATATATACATATATAATAAATACAAAATATTAAACTATTAAAACATTAGATATATATAAATATTAAAATATAATAAATATGAAATATTAAAAAATATAATTAAATATTAAAATATAGCAATTGGTTCGGTTCGGTTTGATTCAAATCCAAAATCATTGAACCCAAGAACCAAACCAATCACTATCGGGTTTGGTTCGGATCGGATTAAATCCAAACACCAAAAAAATCTAAACAATTTAATTGGTTCGGTTCAAATTTTCGGGTTCATCGGGTCGGTCCGAACCAATGAACACTCTTAAAACCCTATATTGAGTAAAGATTGAAACCTAATGTGATACTTAAATCCATAAGCAGAGTCTAACCCAAAGGACTAATCCATTAATCAGGAGAGTCTCATAGCTTAAGCACCACATTCAGCTTCAGTCTTTACTCAATATATCATAACAGCCATCATCTTGTCTTGTACATTTAAGAGTTAGCTTGAGCTGATTTGATTTCCCAACTTCAACTTTTTTTTTTCTTAATTAATATTTTGTTGACTGTGTAACAGGTTGCCAGAAACCGATGAGTTCATTAGAGGAGGCTTTTTCCTTAGCCGTGTTTATTGACAAATATTCATAAGTTAAAGGAATTGACTCATGCATGAAACATCAATTATATATGCCGAGTTTAGGGGTGCATATTGATAATGGTCAACGTATAAAAATGTAGACTTAATTAACTCACTGTCACACGGTTTTGTGCTATGAAAATGAAATTGTCCAGCACGCTCCTCAGTTTTAACAGCTGGATGTTTGTATTTTTAGTAGTTAGTAACCCAAGCATTATGCGGGTGCGTTTTTTAATATATTTGTTTAAATTATAAGTCAATATGATGATATACATATGTAATATGTTATAAGTTTAAAATATTTTATTTATTAAGATTAATTTTAAAAAAAATTGTTAAAAAATATAAATTTATAAAATTAATCAGATTATGTATAAAAATTGCATATATTAATTATTTGATTTGATAAATAATTAAATATTATTATATTATAATTTGAATTATGCAAATATGATTTTCAGATTTTGTCTTTTTTTTTTTTTTTGGTAAACATGATTTTTTTCTTTATTAGTCAAATATATGCTAATAGATATATAATAAATTTCAAGAGAATTTTTTTTTAAACAAACAAATAAATACATTAAAATAATATATAAATTGGTTATCTCTTTTGGCAATATAGCAATAGAGAACCATAAAATATAAATTCTTTATACCATGAACTAAAACTAAGAAAAGATCACACAAAAATCATCACATGCAGGGCAGGCACAACACCTATCGAGGCCTAAAGCAAACTCTGAGGTGAGGCCTTTTAAAAGTTAATAAAGCAGAACTCGCACATTTTTTCATTGAGAACTCAACTCACACGGAGACGGTATCAGCACGTTGATACACGAAGAGAGGCCGCATTGTTAGTCGGTCACATAGAGGCCATTGTGGGGTCGTGGCCCGTAGGGATGTTGGTAGTCACATAGCCACTAAGCCACAAAGAGGTCGTATAGAGAGAGACAAAGAGAGATTATAAGGAAGTCGAAACGACAACAGAGAGAAATCAAATAAAGGAGAAGAGAGCGGAGATGGAGAGGCATTTTTGGGAAAATAAAATTTGAGCTAGTAATATTAACCAATTTTTTTAGTTAATAGGTGTATACCAAAAAAACTAAAAAAATTTTAGACCTAAAGCCTTAGCTTTGCTAGCTTGCAGGCCTTAGTCCGCCCTGATCACATGTATAGATAAAATAACATAAATTTGAATGTATATCATTAAATATAAATATATTTTGATTGACTAATAACCACAATAATAAACTAAAATTAATTGAAATTTAATATCATTTCTCAGTCTTGTCATGTTTCAGGTCCATATAGAAAGGAGATAATTTATGCTGGAGGATAATCAATTGCATCTATGTGGCCAAAATGTTGATCAAACGTCCTATTCATCAGAGTATTATCCATGCATGAGAAAGAATCAAGAATTACTTTTTCACTTGTAATAGATCGATAGACGATTGTGCAATCCAAACATATACGTAATCAAGTATTTTCGTATCTTATAATTGGCATACACTATATTGTTACACTTATATTAATAAACATATAATCAATAGTATCATTTATGCATGAACCATCTTGTTGACTCGAGTGCTTTATCTGTTAGTGGTGACTGGCTCCGCATTTGGCATCTCCCTATCCCTCACAAATTATGTGTTCCTTTGGCAGTTGGGTCATGGCGTTCTCCCGGATCGCTTCTCCTTGCAGGGGCGACGCATTCCTTGTCTGGTGAGAGGTGTCCTGTGTCCCAATGGTATTGAAAACTCTTGGCACATCTTCCTTTCTTGCCCAGCTTATATTGACTGTTGGAGTCAGGAGGATCTTTAGTCCTTTATATTGAGCCTCAGTTGGTGATCGGAATTTGTGCATCAAACAAAACGCAGCGGAATATTTCCCCCCAAGAATCCATACGAATGGTCATGGTTCATGTTTAAAATTTTACCTCTTGTAGTGCAGACCTTTGATTAGAATCGAGTTCCAAATTACGAGCACTGCACGAACAGCAATGCCTCTACGTAGTCCACACGAACAGACCTCGTGAACGTCCAACGAACACAAGCAGGAGCGGCAGCTACCGTCTTACAGTGCTAGCTATAATGAACAGAACCCGTCATTCGTTGTCATTCTTATGTGCGGCCAGGGTTTCTCATATATGGCTCAATACTCTTAAGTGGTCTATTTATAATAGCACTACTTAAGTCTGACCTATTGCACAAGTGAAGCAGTGCGTGACCCAGCTAATGAGCCCCAGCTAATGAGCCCAGCCAACAGAAAAACGAGTCCAACTCCTTTCTCATAGCTCATATTAATCTATTCTTCCGTGTGTGACCCTATAGGTTCTCATGACATCGACAATAATATTAAGTCTCATTTAATATTACAAACAGTGGTTGGTGTCTAGCAATACATCACTGTTACCCAAGTAATGAGAATATTAATGATTTGACGTAACCTTTCTGTGACCAATGTTTACATGTATTATTATCCATTTGTCCTAATATCTATATTGCACACGAGGCATAGAACGTGTCACCCTTGTATAGTTCAATATCATGTTCCTTAATACCCAAGTAGACTTCATAATAAATGAGGCCAATATCTCATATTGACTCATTTCAGCACGGCCATACATTTTACAATCTTACTATATCAAGGCCCCCACAGATATTACTCCTGTTATGTAGGAGGGACAAATTACATCTAGATCACTCACATCCCTCCGCATGACTCGCGGTGTACCCAATGACCGACTTTATAATCATCCAGTTACAAATGACGTTTGACGGTATTAAAGTACACAACTCCTCATGTAAGAATCGTAGTGGTTTCAGGTCGAAGGATTGCATACACCATAGTCACCATGAGAACTACTTATGACACTCACATAATGTTCCATGTAGTGTTCTATTGGTGGGTCAATCCAGTACATCATTACTCTAATGTGTACCTATGTGCATAACTTGATATCTCATATCCATGTCCCGTGAGAAGCGGTCATCAGTCCACACACATAATAGTCTCGATGCATTATTATTGTCCTTATTAATAATAATACTTGACTAGGGGTATTTAAGAATAGAGTTCTTATTGCTTAATAGCGTCTCATTATCAAGTCATATACTTGATATTCTATTAAACATGACTTTCAATTCTAAGGACTTTATTACGTTTAAACAAACAACATAATAAACTGAAATGCCTCATATCATAAATAATAGCAAGATACAAATATAAGTCCAAAGAGAAAAACACTGGTCTCTAGGGCTTACACCAACAGTTGGACTCATCTGAAACATTTCAGGAACTCTTTTCCAGGTCTCAAGTTTGTAGTTCTATTGGGAACTCCCACTTAGCTTGTTTTAGGATGCTTCTTTGGAGTCTTTAGAGAAGGCGCAACACCAAGATTTGGGATGGGGTCTTGGAAGATATATCTTGCGTCATCACTCGAGCTCAGCAAACCCTCTTTGATTGGCAAGCTGCTAAAAATTATGTAGTCAATGATCATTCGTCGCCTCTTCCTTGCAGTCGTGTTGGGTGGCGAAAGCCTCCTTCTGGGTTTTTAAAGGGCAATGTAGATGTGACATTTCACCATGAGCTGCGGTTGACCAGCATGGGCTGTTGTTTGAGGGATGATCATGGTCACTTTGTGGCAGCCATGTCATCTTGGACTAGCCCTCCCTACCAGATTTGTGAAAGTGAAGCTTTAGCCCTCTTAAGTCCTTTCCAATGGGTTAAGTTCATGAACCTAGATAACATTATCTTTGAGGTGGATTGCAAGGTTGTTGTGGATAGCATGCACCAAGATAAGGATGACCTTACAGAGTTTGGATCCATTATTTTGCAATGCAAACAACTACTTTCAACTTTTTCTAGCTCTAGGATTGAGTTCACTAGGAGACAAGCAACTGTGATTGCTCACAATCTAGCTAAAGTAGCCATATCCTTAGCTAGTCCCCATATTTTCTCTAATATTCCCTCTTGTATTGTTGACACTATTAATATTGAATTGAAGTAAGTTTGTTTCAACAAAAAAATGCTTTAAATACTATTCCTTAATCTTTGACCTTGTCTCAATTTTCAAGGCAAATTTGCAAGTGTATTTGGGTTAAAAGGGTGATCTTTAGCTCGTCTAAAGCTAAGACACTAACTTATACTTTGACGAAGAGTCCAAAAGCTTATTGGATGCTAAGAGGGTAGAAATTGGCTTAGAAGTAAGACCATCATTGCTATAGCTGGACTTTGACCATCATGTGAAGATTGAGTCATATCTTGGACTTTAGGTGTCGAAATAAGCTGAAACTAAAGCTATTTGAAAGTTGGTTTAAAGGGCTTAATTGTAAGCAATTAGAGCTAGGGACAAGGTTGAATTTTTAGAATACTATTTGGACACCTACATCTATCCCAAGATACAACCCAATCTTAGATTTTGAACCTCTTTTTTATCTTTTAGATTTTGTTAGTTGGGATCTACTCCCTCTTTCTCTACTCTTCTCTCCCATCTCTCTAGTTTTTTCGTATTTGATGATTTTTTTCCTTCTCTCCCATCCATGGATAGTTAGAATTTTTTTTATTAATCCTTGGGAGCCAATTTTTATAATTGGATCTTGAGATCCTAAATTTTTATGCTTCCTCTTTGTTGATTGCATTTGTCTTAAATCTTTTGCATCTTGAATCTTAATTTGATTTGGTCAGTTGAATTTCAAATCTACAATCTACGCATATTGTTCATCTAATTGTCATGTTGAATTAATGCTTAATTACACATGTCTTGAAAAGAATTCAATTATAGTTGTTAGATTACACTACAAAAAAAAAAAAGGCTTAAGCGATCCACGTACGATTTCGATAGCTAATTATATAAATTTATTCATTAAATATGTTAGCGATCTAAGTAGCAACTAGACAATGCCATGTATTTGCCAAAACATTAGTCGCTAATTGATTTACTAATTGAATTTGAAAGCAGTCAGTAATAGGTGATTTAGTGGACCATGTTTCGTTAAGGGGAAATACAAGGTGCGTTGATTTTGTTACATCGTCCATTACAGTTGACTTCACCATTTTCACGTGTGATTTCCTTTTCTAGAACATTCTCTCCTCGACGTGCCAGAGATCCTGTTTGGCTCCATCTGACTCTTTCAAGAACTCGGTCACCTGGTCCTAGCTTATAAAGCTCAGCCTTGTGGCAACTGGGCCTCTATCAAATCTCGGGGGAACAAGTCGATCTTCTTCTTTGTTGAAGCAAAGGCGGCAAAGGAGAACCTTTTTGGCAGATCTGCACGAACAAACGGCGTACCGCTGTGGCGGACCAGAACCAAAGACTAAGGCAACACCGACGATGCGCATCTCATATCTTCTTCTTTGACAGATCTGAGAGGAAGAACGAGGTAGACCAGAACGCTCGCCGTGGACGACATTGCGCTAGTCAGAACAGAAGGAGGTGGCGCTGGCTAGAGATGGATCTCGGCAGATCGGGCGACGGTTGAGCTTGGGAATAAGTAGAAGGTTTCGGTTTTCCATTGGTGGACGGTGCTGACCGGTCTTGAGAAGAAGAAGGGTTTTGATTGTGAAATGAAATATGAGATGATGAGAAGAAGAAGAAGGGTTTCAGAGAAGAAGAGTTTAACGCATCGTTTGGAACATAGGAATTGTAGAGGAAAGAAACTTGGAGGATAGAAAACAGGCATTTCAAGAAATTTTCCACCCTTTGGTTTGCAATGAATAGGGAGGGAATGGAAAAAAAAAAGTGTGGGCCCCATGCAAGGGATGCTTTTCTCCCCATTTTGGAAGGAAAACGGACCATGGACTCCATGCTTATCTTGGAAACCGTGAGTCCTTGGTTTCAATATATTGTCTCCCGCAAAAAGACAAAAATAACATTTTACTTTTTATTTTTTACATTATTATATAAGGGTATTGTTGTCATTCCTAAATATATTTTTTCTTTCCTCTTACTTTCTACCCAACCAAACAAGAGGAGAGAAAATTTTTTGTTTTCTTTCCTCTCATTTTCTCTTCAACCAAAGAACTACACAATCCTCTCATTTTCCACTCTTTTTCTTTCCTCTCACTTTCTTTCCTCTCATTTTCTCTCCTACATCCAAACAAAGGGTAAGAGTAGAGAGAAGAAGAAAAGTTTCAACAAAGAAAAAAAGGCAGTGGGGTGGGAAATTGGAAATACGTGCAATTTGTTTTTTTTATGATGATATTAACTTTTTTAAAAAAAAATCATGATATTAATGTCGATAGTTGATAAATGTGCACTTTATTTTGATCCTGATAGACGTGCTTTGGCCACTGTGTTGGATAGTGGAATGGGGTTATGGAAATACGTGCAAAAAAGTAGTGGAAGGGATATGTAACGGTCGAGTTCGGGTACTGATGAAATTTTTTTAACACACCCCATCCTGTCCGATTAAAACCGTGTGCAACTGAAACTCAAAACCGATGACCCGTGAAACTATGACCCGCCTGTGCAACTACTTCAGCTTTTGGGTTTTTCGGGACTCGGTTGGATCGACTGATCTTGTCCGGCCCTAGAACACTATGGTTATGGCTGATACTTATCGAACACTACTTTGAGGAATTAAGGTTTGCCACTTGTACATCCCATTTGTCAAAGTCACTAATAAATCAGGTTAATTAAGGTAGCTAACACGTGGGAGTGTCTCTTATCATTTTTTTATACCAAATCATCAATGGTTTTTTATTTTTTATTAAATAAGTTAATTTAAATCATTTGATCAAAACAAATTAAAGATTATTTAATGAAAATAAAAATGACAATATTGTCATTTTTATTAATAAACATAAAAGAATGATATAAACACTTTCATCACATATGCCCTTCCTTAATTATGAGCGGTTCTCTGCACTCATCACCCCAAAAGCTCCCTGTTAATGTGCAAATTATTTATGTAATAATATAATGCAGCACAAATTAACTTGCAGTGATTATCAATGTCATAATTAAGCTAATATCATTACACATAATTAAGCTAATAATAATAGGAGAATACTAACGAGTGCCCTTAATTAGGACACCGGTTAAGGAACCAAAAGAAAGATCTTATTGAAAAATGGTGTATTTAATGTTTTGAGAAGATAAACATTTGATTTTTCGATGAAATCTTGTGATTTTTGGATTTCTTAACCAGTGTTCTAAGGGCATTCGTTAGCAAGACTCTTAATAATATATACTCCACATTACTACACCACTAGAACTGAACGTTGATTTTAGCTTTGTCGGTCATATCCAAACAAATTTCATTCATTGAATTAAAAACAATTTTAATTCGAGTTTAGTGATGAGTACAAAACCAAAATTAACTACATTTAATTTGTTTATTTTTGTCTTTTCCTTTTTGCAACATTTTTTAGCTCAAGAGTACTACAAATTGAACCAACAAGGTCCAACATAATTGATAAATAATTGAGTTCCTTAAATATGTTACTAAAGGTTTGATTAATGTCGTATGTATGGGGAAAAAAACTTGGTTGTAAGAGATAAGATCTACTCTGATGATCTCTATATCTCCAAAAAGGATTAGTCTGACCGGATGGTACCAATGCTGCACCATATTTAGTATTTAAAAATAAAATATACAGCTTCATGCATGGCTTATGAATTATAACAAAGATAAAGCGCATTCACGATGATCAATCTATGGAAAGAAGTGGATGAGAATGCAAGTCAACGCAGTAAATGATAAGGGTTTGAGCCTACGAGGATTTGATATATGTTTCTGCAGAACAATACGCATGCATGTGTAGCGTAGATGTCAAAGGAAAATGGAGTATCGTTGAAGTGGATGTTATATAACGCCGTGCCACAATTTTAATTCAATAAAATGCCATAATAAATGACTGAGTTATGGCAGTAACCAATGCAAAGATAGAAATGCGTGCACTAAACAGACTGGGATTCTAAGATATGTCATCAAACAATATTTTTACTTAAAAAAAATAGCGGAAAAATTTGGTAGAAAGAGGATGGAGCATACGATAGTCCATTAGATTTATACATTCCTATTCAACTTCTTTTAATTGGAAAATGCTAATCTAGACACTAGTTAATGAATAAAAAGTTTTTCTGAAAAAATATGTAATATTAAGAGAGTGTTTGAAAAAGATTGTTTTTGAGTTTCAGCTGTTTTTATACCAAAAAGTTGTTTTATGAATAATTTGTTATGTTTGACTTTATAGCTTAATTTATTAAAAAACTTTTTTCAACACATTTAAGCTGGTTTTTAACCAACACATGAGAGGACGGTTTGCTTAAAAAGACATGTTGCATTTCCCGTAAAACCCCTCCCAAATATGGTCCCGCACGTCACTTGTGCAAGCATGTGATTTACTCGTTCATTTTTTTCCGTTGATGACTGTCATTCAAGTTAAATTCATAACTACGAGGTTTCTTCCCTCTCTTTTCATTTCCTGCGCTATAACTAAATATTTTTTTATATAAATTGAAATTTATAACTAAACATTTTTTAGATAAATTAAAATCCATAACTAAATATTTTTTATATAAATTGAAATTCTGAATTAATAATAAAAATTTAAGCCTTCAATTCATAAATTTTAAAGTTAACATCCTATAAAATTCCTAATGTTAAAAAAAACTAAATATTATTCACTTTTCCACCGAATATTATAAACAAATAACTTCATACTCTTTTTCGTGATTTATTATGTAAAAGTGATTATTTTTTCACCACTCAAACGAAATAGATTATCTTAAAATCGCTCTTCAGTAAACATACCCAAACAAAAAAAGATTCTAATTATAATCAATTATCGTAATAATCAATTATTTGAAAACATATTATCAGCATAATCTTTTTTTTCCAGCTTTCACAAACACACTTTAAGAAGTAAGATTATAATTTTTTATAAAACATTATTTTTTTTCTTGATTCTTTAGGACTAAGACCCTTAACTTTTTTTTTTTTTTTGACAAAAGAAATGTTAAGCAAATTCACTAATAAAAAATTAATAATGGAGAACAGAATACATCTGGCAACATCATAAAAACTAAGACCCTTAACCTTGATAATTAATTATAAATGTTGATCGTGGCCTGTGATCCTCAAAGGAGGGGGAGGACCTGATATCCATAGAGGATTCCCATTAATTATACAGCGTTTACTTTTTATTGTTGGTAATATTGATATAGGCATGCATGCTGCATATTTGGACCACAATTCCATAATGTGAATGGAGCAAAAACCGTGTGAATTTATACGATGGTGTGGCAGTGTGGCCTGGTATGTCTCGTTTTTCAATTCATGTGGGGGGATCATGTCCATGTTGCGTGAATCGAACCATGGTCTATCATAATTCAACCCCTCGCAAAGTTGCATGCATATCGTCATATCCTCTTCATCTTCTTCTAATGTTGATATTCTTTTCTTGAAAATCAAGATACTTTGTTTACCAATGGCAAATGATAAAACAAAAGGTCAATAAAAAGAAGGGTTTGAATTCCCAGCTAATTTCTTTTCCAAAAAGAGGTTTATATATAGTAGGCCTTACATAGAGTAGAGGGAGAGGGGAGAAGAGAATGGGAAAGGGAGAGAACGCATTGTAGGAATTTGACCTTAGCGCATTCACAAGTCATATCCTGCAACTTAACCAACTAGGCTAACTAAATAAGACGAATTCCTAGCTATTTAGTATGAAATTCATTTGTCCCATGTATGCGAACAATGGTGCATTCAATAAAGAGTTATTTGCAGGACATATTCAACAAGTTTAAATTGATTCAAATTCGACCTGATATCTGATTGAGTTATTTATTTGAATTTGTACACATTTTATTCATGATTCAATATATCGATACAATATATATAAATTTGAACATACACAATAATGATATAATATATAAATTAGATGACAGTGAGACAGTTACGATGACTATCGGAGAAAGTGGATTTTAGGGTTCTTCAATCATGAATCAAATGGCAATGTTGGATTGAGTGATTTGAGTAGGGGGAAAAAATGTAAAATAAAGAGTATAATTTAAGAATGGTTTGATTCAATTTAGGTTGCACACAATCCAAATTTATTTAAGAGCTGAAGTGATGGTCTTCGAATTCAACTATTTAAATCCAATCAAATGGATTTGATCGAACCAACCTAAATCAATTCAAATCAACTGGGTTCAAAAATCAGATCGAATCCAACTCCGGTCCTGAAAAGTAAAAACAAAAGGACATGATAAAGACTCTATACCATCTCATATACTTAGTGCCTGTTTGTTTTAGATTCTAAAGGCTCATTTCTTCGCTGGCATTGGGAAAAAAAAAAAGGAGTTTGAAACCAGAAATATTGTTTGGATAAAAAACAAAGAAAAATGTGTTTAAAAAAGGAGAAAACCGTATTTTGTGAAAGCTTGCCAAAGTAACTTTTCAAGAAGCCAATGAGAAAAAGGTGACAAGAGAAATATATAATAATTATGTCCTTTTTAGTAATTTTTACTTAAAAAGTGATTCTACTTTATCATATAAAAAAAAAAACAATTTTTCTAAACTTACTTTTAAAATATCATTAACAAACACAAATCAATTTTTTTAACCTTGCTTTTTTTAAAATCAACTCTTTCAAACTCAATTCTATAAAACTCAATTCTATCCAAATCTAAAACAAACTCACCCTTAAAGTCTCAAGTTGCTTTATGTAAAATGCAATATTGTTCTGCCGTCATTACACCCCTCGAATTCCACATGAAACTCAACGACAGGAATTGCTGGTTACACTGACTTACAAGATAGTGAAAAGCATTCATCACAACACAATAACTAGTTAAAAATTTCAACTCTGAACTTTATGAAATATTTAAGTTGTTTTCATGTATGAGTAAATTGATACCCTTGATAAAACTTAAACATGGAAGTCCTTAATAAATTTCTACAGTAAAACTAATATCATTCTACAACACATTCATGAAAACTATTATACCAATCATCATTTTCTCACCCCATTTTTATTTACATTTACACCTATTTTACAAATAAAATCACTTTTTCTTTGGAACAATGAATAGATGAGATGATAGATACTTAGGATTTAGGTGTAAAAAAATTATGTGACAAAAAAGGTGGTGAGATAAACATTTCCTGATGTTAAAATCATTTTTAATATTGATAACATCTGGCATCAAAACTGTTATAAGGATCCTAACCGATGAGACAATCCAAAAAAGTTTATATAGCAAGAACGAACATACACCTAGAACCCATAGCTCAATAATCCATCAGAACTCTAGGTGTACATCAAACACCTGTGTAAACAAAGCATAAAATTCGTTCCACTAAATATCAACCAGTCTTTCAAAGCATTTCCCAATAACACAACAATGACCAAACTTCAAATCAGTTCCACGCTACCAGTTATGGATAATAACCAAATAATTCATCACAACTTACAGCAAAGTTCTTAACAAGGCTGAACAACCATGTTTCAGAAGGAAACTGGATCCAACAACTGAAATGCATGTTGCTTCCCAATCCTAAGATTAATCAACATACTTACCTACCTTATGGGCTCCCATCCATTAAACCTCTACCTGATCAATCTGGATCCTGAAAATTTTTTCGAGTAAAATTAAAGCTTATGCGGAAAAAGAAAAACAAAATCTGCAATGATAAACTGCAATGACATCCTTGGTCAACCGAAGATCTATGAACTTTACAACATTACGCTCTTTTATGTGACAAAATCAACAATGTCACATATTGGCTCCTGAAGACTAGTATATACAACTAAAAGAATTAAATAGAATAGCAATCCAATCCTGGGTGAAATCGATATCTGATGAGTGGTTTACCCAAATGACAAGGAGTTCACCAACTGTACAATTTAGAAGAGGAACCAAAATATCTAAAGTAAAATATTAAATTATTTTTAGCTGATTTGACAGACTAAGTCAGTAGATTAACTCACCACTTGATGCATTATAGCATGTTAATATCTGTTGTAAGCTTTCGTAAAATCTCCACGCCTCTGAAATTCACCAAAATTATCATGAGGCCTAGTAGGATAACTCTCCATAGTGTCTGAGAATCTATTCCTTGATTCCAAGGGTAAATTGGTCCCAGAATAGTGAGGATTGACATTGGGCCCATCATATTCATGAAAATTTTGCTGTTTATAACCACCGTAACCAGAAGAGATTTGTTGGATTGCCTGCTGCTGACGCCTCTGGGCATCAGCCTGAAGAAATTCTTCCCACTGTTTTGTGTGTGTCACCCTCAGCATAGCAACTTTGTTCATGTAGTTCTCCCTCAAATCTCTAATAGCCTTCCAGTAATAAGAAAAATATTAGAAATCAGAAACTTGTACTAATCAAACAAAAGAACTGTACTTTGAAAGATTTAAATTACTTAACATGAGAAATAGTGCCATATTGGATCTTCTGCTGCTATAAACATATAAGACGCTAATAAAATACAAGCTCAAGTATAACATCTACCACTTTTACCTTTCCTCACTTGCAAATCCAATATACAAAAGATCAGAAAAACTTGCAAGAAAATCAGAACAAAGTACAGGTTAATTTTAACCAGCAGCTCTTCACCGGTTATTAGTCTCACAAGACACAACCATAGGATTAGCTTAGCATTAGCATAAGCAGTGAAGGCAGATAACAGACTGTACACTAAGACTTGATTAACATAACTGAAATTAGAAAATTGTCACACGGAAAATAAATCTACTTTTGCAGCCAAATTACTTAATTCCTAATAAAATCATCCTCTATGTATTCATGACCCAAATGATCGCAGCATCATATGCTACCAGTTCAACAGATAAAATGTTCAAATACTAATTTTTTATTTCAGCAAGACGGCATGTGCAAGAATGATATTAATTGTGACTCAATATGTGCATAAAAATATGAGCCAACGATGGTCATACCTCACGATGCTTAACATTTTCTTCATCTTCTTCTCTGTCACGAATTTTCATTAGCTCCGACACCTCCTTCTTATACTCCAACTCTACTTCTTCTAAAGTCTGAAGGGGAGGCATTGCAATCAAACTGATGACCTGGTTGGATACCAGATTCTCTTCTATGAGAATCCCACCCACCACTCCTATAAGCACCCATGTTTTGGTTACGGCCATCAAACGAATAATATGAGTTCCCTGTATACGGGGCTTGTCTTGGAGATCTTGAATGGCTTGAACGACCTCTAGCTCCACTATTTCCATAAGCTTCATGAAATGAAGAGTATGTTAAGCACTTGATTCAGGATGCCAACATAGATGGTTTGCTTTAAATCAACAAATTGCACTTGATGCAAGATGCTAACATAACTTTAATTCAAAATTATCTTTATATTCGCAAGTGAAACCAAGAGAGCCAATCCTTTCAGTAAATATGTTTGTGCAACCCCTCAGGACGGAGATAATGCTTGAAGGCTAAGAACTTACCTTTTGCTGCAAGTAAATGACAAGCAAGAGCAACATAATTACAATGCAGGCCATCTGATGATAAATTTTGCTAAAAAAAAGTATACAGAATCCTAACAAGCTATGAACATGGGATTACCAGCTTTCTAAGGATGCCGTAAACATATCCTATGCTGTCCCTACCTTGTGGAGAACCTCTTGCAAACTTTTGAATGTCCTCCCGCACACGGTCTTCAACAGCTCTCTCTTGCCTTTCAACAGATCTCTCTTGCCTTTCAACAGATCTCTCTTGCCTACCAAACCTTTGTTGAAACTGAGATGTATTTCGTGGTCCAGAATGAGACCTTTGGGTTCAGAGCGTTGGAACCGAGCACTAACAGGACTTCTCTCAGGTGACCTTGATCTGTTCATGTGAGAACTAGAAGATCCCTTTAGATCACCTTCCTCTCTAATCTTGTGCACAGCATCAACACCTTTTGCCAAAATTAATCTATCCTTACCACTGACAATAATAAATTTCTCGTCCATCTTAATTTTGCAGCCAATATCCCTTTCGATCTTGGTTATTACTTTCTCTGTAAAAAGTGCTCTTACATGTTTGTCTCTTGCCGGTATCCTTTCAAAGAAATCTTGAGACTTGCGGTTTGCTCCAAGAGTAGATGGACAACCCTATATTGTCAAGTAGAATAGCACTCAACCAAAATAACATCGATGACAATCATAATAGTCTGAGCCAGCTAGCTACACTATATATATTATAAACCACAACAACAAAGAAAGTCAATTATACCAAAACATACAAAGATGACTCAAACCCAAAAATAAATTCTGCATGTCATCTAGTTTGTACACCATCAACATCCACAGGAACTAAATAGAAATAGAAATCAAGTGCATAGATACTGGTGCCAACTAAAAATCACATAGAACTTGTTCTTTTATTTTGTGGTGGAAGTAAGGGAACTAAAACAGAAGAGACAACTAAATTATCTCGTTGCCTCCTGAGCTCTATTGAATTCAGTCGTAACAATGTATCGAAGAGTAAAATTTAACCACATTATCACTGAATAGACTTGTAAGCATAAGGAAATTATGTACATGTCAATGCTTACAAAAGAAAAAATATATGCACCGGGGTACAAGTATACCTGAGTGAAATGCCCTGATTCTCCACAAAGTTTGCAAATCATTTCTTCTTCTTTCCTTTTCTTCCAATTCCTCTCAGTAGCCTTTGACTTTGCCTCCCAAACCTTAGCTTCTCGGCTGGTGAAATCGGTCGGAACAGCATTAGGGTCCCGAGGTTCCTCCTCCTCATCAGACCCTGCATTTGACCTCTTGTTTGACTTTGCCCCCTCTTTTGTATTGGTAGCTGCAGATCCCAGAGGGCCAGTGTACTCCTTATAAAGCTCGCGAAAATCGTCGTCGATATCCGGGTCCGGTCTATTTTCCATAAATAAAAACCCTAACAAGGTCTTGCACCTGCATCCCCAAAAATGAAACAACCATTTTATAATCCATCAAATAATTTACATGTTTCCTGATACATAACACAGTGAGAGTAAGTGAATAAATGGGAAAAGCAATAATATATCAAGAAACATGACATGAATAAAAAAATCTCCCGTAAATCAATATCAATCAATACACTTGAACAATTGTCACTTTTCCTACTACTGTTCCTGTAACTGTGATTTGAGCTGTCAACCTATTGATTATTTTGGATTATTATTATTATTTTATCTATTAATTAAAATATTGTATTATGTTAGTTTTAAATATATCAGTACAAAGTTCTGATCTGCCTTTGCTTAGATGAAAAATCAGAAAAATCAACAATTAAGAATCAACAACCAGAAAATGAAAAAAGTAAAATAACTACAATGATAATATACAATGAATGATTACAGAAACCCCAAACCAGAACTAAGAAACAGAAATCATAGAAGAGAAATCCACAAACCCGAAGAAGGGGCGGTGAATTTTCTTTCGAAGAGTGACGGATGAATCGAGAGCTCTTCAAGCTGGGCGAGGCACGACCATGGCTGGTTCGCGTCTGCTGGGAGGGGCTCGAACCTGATTACGACTGAGGCGAGGTGGATCCGCGAGAAGAGGATAGAGTTTACGGCTGGGAACTAGGGTTCCTTTGATATGCTGAAACGAAATGGGTTGGGCCTTTTGAATGAGAGGAGTCTTTTTTGTTATTTTCTTAGGGAATCGCTATTTACACCCTAATCTTTTACATTGGGAGACAGAATGATTGTTTCACTCTTCGACCTAATATTTGTATGTTGTGTTAATCATGTATCGCAGGTCTACTATCTACTGACCTACATGTGATTTGAGTATTTCGACCTAATCTGCAAAATAATTCATGATTTTATTTGAAGGGTGTTTGTGGATTGGATTGGATCGGTTTTGAGCTAAAAAATCATCCGATCCAATGATGAAAATAATGTGCGGTTTGGATTGAATTGGTTTGCTTCCTTAACAAAATCCGATCTGATCCAATCCAATTAAGTACGGTTTGGATTGGATTGTTTATTTTTTTCTTATGTCAAATGTCTTTCTACTTAATTAATAGTGGACAAAAGATAATATTATTTTAATTTGGGATTTTGAGAAAAAATAAATATCGATATTTTTTAACACGTTCTTTTATATTACTTCTCTATATCTACTTTCACTTATCCTTTTTTTTTTTCTTGAATTGGATACAAATAAATTGTAGCTAATTAGTTTTCAAAATTACTTAATTGATTTCCTATTTTTAATGTTTACTCAATCAAGTATATATATGTTATGCATCAAAACTTTTAGCAAAATATAACTTCAATACATTAATATTTATTCTAAATAGTCTCGTATATGTCATTCCTGTGAGAATGTAAAGTCACCTTTATTTGTTTGAAAGGGTCAATACCACAAAGCTTTTATAAATAAAAAGGCGGTGAAATAGTTGCCGTAGGAAGTCTATGAAAGAGAATAAGTTTCTCTTAAACCAACAAATAGAATAGTAACAAGACATGTATAAATAGAGGTAAGTTCTTTGTATTATTCATCCCATCGTCAGAGAAAGAAATCCACAGAGAGAAAACATTGTTTCTCCTGTAAGGTTATGTATTTTCCTATATTACAAGAATGAGTGTTATGTTCTCTTCTTGTATTTAGAGAGAGGTTATAATAATATTCCATTTAGAGAAAGCTTCTCATCTTTATTTTAGCTGCGTAATATTATTGCGTTACTCTGGTACCTAACAGTGGTATCAGAGACATTGGTTCAGTCATTACTCCGCTGCAGTTATTGTTCACGGTTACTATTTACATGTGTGGTTGTATACTTTTACAGTGATTGTTAACGTATACTGGATTTGTTCTAGTGTGCTATAATACATACAATACTGTTCACGTATACGGTACTATTCACGGTGAAATCGTGTAAGTCGGTTCATTGAAAAAAATAATATTTGGTGTAAAACCATGGCAGCAAAATTTGAGATTGAGAAATTGAATGGGAGTAATTTCTCCATATGGAAATTGAAGATAAGGGCGGTTCTGAGGAAGGATAATTGCCTAGACGCAATTGACAGCAGACCCTCAGATATCACCGATCAAAAATGGAAAGAAATGGATGATAATGCTGTAGCCAATTTGCACCTGGCAATGGCAGACTCGGTATTGTCAAGTATTGCAGAAAAGAAGACTGCAAAGGAGATATGGCATTCTCTTATTAAACTTTGCGAGGTCAAATCTCTTCGCACTAGAATATTCTTAAAGAGGAAGCTTTACACTTTTCGAATGAGTGAATCCACGTCGGTGACGAATCACATGAACACTCTAAATACGTTATTTGCTCAGCTCACAGCATCAAATTTCATAATAGCAGAAAATGAACGTGCAGAACTTCTACTTCAAAGTTTACCAGATTCGTATGATCAACTCATCATCAACATCACAAATAACAATGTTGTTGACTCTCTTCACTTTGATGATGTTGCCGGTGCTATTCTTGAAGAAGAATCAAGGCCCATGAATAAGGAAGAAAGATCAGAAAGTTCGAAGCAAGTAGAGGCATTAACGATGACGAGAGGCAGATCAACAGAACGTGGCTCCAGCGGGAGTGAAAATCATGGTAGATCAAAATCTCGAAGAAGGAAGAATCTCAAATGTTACAATTGTGGCATGAGAGGGCACTTGAAGAAGGAGTGTTGGCATAATAAGAAGAGTGGAGAAAAGAATTACGAAGCAACAACCTCTCAAGGATGTGTTGCAAGTGCCTCAGATGAAGGAGAAATCTTATATAGCGAAGCAGCAACCAATTCTAAAGGTGGAAAACAACTCAATGATGTCTGGATAATGGATTCAGGAGTGACATGGCACATGACTCCACATCGCGATTGGTTTTGCATTTATGATCCTATCTCAGAAGGATCTGTGTTCATGGGAAATGATCATGCCTTAGAATTTGCTGGAGTCGGTACTGTTAGATTAAAGATGCATGATGGTACTGTTCGCAAAATACAAGGGGTACGACATGTAAAGGGATTGAAGAAGAACTTATTATCTACTGGACAATTGGATGACCTCGGCGTAAGGTCCATATTGAAGGTGGGATCTTAAAAGTAGTGAAAGGAAATCTTGTAGTAATGAAAGCAGAGAAGATCACAAGCAATCTATACATGCTTTTAGGAGATACGTTGCAAGTAGCAGATGCATCAGTTGCAACAGCGAGCCAAGAAGAGACAGCAATGATGTGGCATTGTAAACTAGGCCATATGTCAGAACATGGCTTGAAAGTTCATGCAGAACGGAATCTCCTGCCTGGGCTCAAGACGGTAAATTTACTCTTCTGTGAGCATTGTGTGATAAGTAAGCAGCATAGATTGAAGTTTCCTAGAGTAACTATTAAAAGCAAACACATATTGGACTTGATTCATTCTTATGTGTGGGAATCACCGGAAATATCTATGGGAGGAGCAAAATATTTTGTGTCATTCATTGATGATTATTCCAAAAGATTATGGGTGTACCCAATCAAGAAGAAGTCGGATGTGTTTCCAGTGTTCAAGGAATTCAAGGCACAAGGGAGCTTGAAACTGGTAAAAGAATAAAATGCTTGAGGACAGACAATGGAGGAGAATAAGTAGATAGCAACTTTCTAGCATTTTGCAAGCAAGAAGGTGTTGTAAGACAATTCACAGTTTCACATACACCTCAGCAGAATGGTGTAGCAGAGCGGATGAATAGAACTCTCCTAGAGAGAACAAGAGCCATGTTAAGAACAGCGGGAGTGGCCAAATCTTTCTGGGCAGAAGCAGTCAAAACCTCTTGTTATGTGATAAATCGATCGCCATCAACGGCGATTGGTTTGAAGACACCAATGGAGATGTGAAAAGAAAAACCAGCTGATTATTCTTCTATACATGTGTTTGGATGTCCTGTGTATGTGATGTACAACTCCCAAGAAAGAACAAAGCTGGATCCAAAATCCAGGAAATGTATATTTTTTGGGTATGCTGACAATGTTAAGGGGTATCGCCTGTGGGATCCCACTGCCTGCAAGGTTGTTGTTAGCAGGGATGTAGTCTTTGCAGAAAATGAATTGCAAAGTGAGAAGAGAAATGGCAGCACTACCAAAGAAACTACTGCAGTTGAGATAGAAAGAAAGTCTAAAGAAGAAGATTCTTCTGAAGCAGAACCAGTGCACGAGGAACGAGTACCAGATGAGGCCGATAATATAGAAGTTCGACGATCATCACGTCAGATTAGAACACCATCATGGCACTCAGACTATGTAATGACAAGCCACGATGCATACTGTCTTCTAACAGAAGAAGGGGAGCCATCAACTTTTCAGGAGGCTGTAAGCAGCTCGGATGCTTCTTTGTGGATGGCAGCAATGCATGAAGAAATGGAAGCCTTACATAGAAACCAAACATGGAAACTTGTTGAACTTCCAAAGGATCGGAAAGCCATCGGGAACAAATGGGTATACAAGATCAAACGAGATGGTAATGATCAAGTAGAACAGTATCGTGCAAGACTGGTGGTCAAAGGATATGCTCAGAAAGAAGGTATTGATTTCAATGAGATATTTTCTCCGGTTGTTAGACTCACTACTATCAGAGTAGTTCTGGCTATGTGTGCTGCATTTGATTTACATCTTGAACAGTTAGATGTAAAAACTGCTTTTCTTCATGGAGAGCTTGAAGAAGAAATATATATGCTCCAACCAGAAGGCTTTGAAGAACAAGGAAAAGAAAACTTGGTTTGTAGGTTGACCAAATCTCTGTACGGTTTAAAGCAGGTGCCGAAATGTTGATACAAGAGATTTGATTCCTTCATTATTCGCTTTGGATACAACAGGTTGAGTGCAGACCATTGTACGTACTACAAGAGGTTTGGTAATAATGACTTTATCATTTTGCTGTTGTATGTGGATGACATGTTGGTGGTAGGCCCCAACAAAGATCTAGTCCAAGAACTGAAGGCACAATTGGCTAGGGAGTTCGATGTGAAGGACTTGGGACCAGCAAACAAGATTTTAGGGATGCAAATTCACTGAGACAAAAAAGATAGGAAGATTTGGCTTTCTCAAAAGAATTATCTAAGGAAAGTCTTGCGGCGCTTCAACAAGCAAGATTGTAAACCAATATCTACCCCACTTCCTGTCAATTATAAATTATCCTCAGGTATGAGTCCTAGTAGTGAAGCAGAGAGGATGGAAATGTCTCGAGTACCGTATGCATCAACGGTGGGAAGCCTTATGTATGCCATGATATGTACAAGACCAGACATTGCGCAAGCAGTGGGAGCGGTTAGTCGATTTATGGCAGATCCTGGTAAAGAGCATTGGGATGCTGTTAAGAGGATCCTGAGATATATTAAAGGAACCTCGGGTGTCGCATTATGTTTTGGAGTATCAGAATTCGTTGTCAGGGGTTATGTTGATTCAGATTTTGCAGGTGATCTTGACAAAAGAAAATCTACTACTGGCTATGTGTTCATACTTGCAGGAGGAGCAGTAAGCTGGTTATCCAAATTACAGACTGTCGTAGCTCTATCTACTACAGAAGCTGAATATATGGCAGCTACGCAAGCTTGTAAGGAAGCTATTTGGATACAAAGGTTAATGGAAGAACTCGGGCACAATCAACAACAAATTGTTGTGTATTGTGACAGTCAGAGTGCCTTGCACAAATCCAGCCTTTCATTCCAGGACAAAGCATATAGGTGTTCAATATCACTTTGTTCGAGAAGTTGTAGAGGAAGGGAGTGTGGATATGCAAAAAATTCACACCAAAGACAACCTAGCAGATGTTATGATGAAGCTAATCAATGCTGACAAGTTTACCTGGTGTCGATCCTTCTATGGCCTTTCACAAACGTGAGCAATACGAAGTTGGCATGATATAAAGCTCACAAAAGTGACTTTAAGTGGGAGATTGTGAGAATGTAAAGTCACCTTTGTCTGTTTGAAAGGGTCAATACCACAAAGCTTTTACTAAATAAAAAAGCGGTGAAATAGTTGCCGTAGGAAGTCTATGAAAGAGAATAAATTTCTCTTAAACCAACAAATAGAAAAGTAACAAGACATGTATAAATAGAGGTAAGTTCTTTGTATTATTCATCCCATCTTCAGAGAAAGAAATCCACAGAGAGAAAACAGTGTTTCTCCTGTAAGGTTATGTATTTTCCTATATTACAAGAATGAGTGTTATGTTCTCTTCTTGTATTTAGAGAGAGGTTATAATAATATTCCATTTAGAGAAAGTTTCTCAGCTTTATTTTAGCTGCGTAATATTATTACGTTACTCTGGTACCTAACAATTCCAACAAAAATATTAAAGAGAATGAGGGACATAAAAATATGAAAAACAATGTTTAAGTATGAGTAATACTATAATTTCAAAAATAATAGTATATGTATATAATAGGTCGGTTTGGATTGGATTTCACTAGAGGATCCAAAATTCGATCCAAGCCAATATAAAAATGCGGTTTTTTCTGTTTTTGGTTTTTTCGGTTTTCGGTTTGTTCGGTTTTCGGTTCGATTTTTGCGGTTTGAATCGGTTTGGATCGGTTGATGAACACCCCTACTTTATATGATTGGATTTTCAGGTAACCCTATTAGCAATGCTGTGTGGGTAATTAAGCAGAGTCATTTGCAAAAAATGTTTGGGAAATTGAACATTGATGTGAGCATTTATCTCTTCTATTTAAAATTATTCATTATAGTCATCTCTTTCAGTTTTTGGGCTTTCTATTAAAGGATATTGCTACTTAACAAGGATTGTTGATTATTTATTTAAACTCCTAGACAATAAAATTATAATCTTAAAAGGATTTGGTTATGTAGCATTTCAGAAGTAGTATTTGTCACTAACAAGGCTCTGGTTATGTGCCATTTCAGTAGCGGCGTTTGTCATCTGCGGTATGGTATATTAGTTGATGGTCCTCAAATGGAGGGAATTGCAAATTAAGCAATTGGTGATTGGGGAAGGTAATGGCATAGAATGCTACCAACTTGATTTCGTTTTTGCAAAATTTGATTTGTACTGCTTTGAGAAGCTGAAAGCTATAAATATGGAATTAAAATGTGAAACTATGTATATCAATTTTACACTATGCTAGCTATTTTTAACCATTTCACTATTCACAACAAATAGTAGTAGAGTGACTATTGTTAATTGTGAATATTAGTGATGACTATTGCTATTACATCTATATATTAGTAAACTGTTTGGGTAGTAATTAAGGGCATGTATCAGTTAATTCAAGTACAGCTGGTGAGTTTATGTGACGCAAGGGAGGTGTGTTCTAA